>BSBK01005685.1:0-462600 GCA_027943335.1 Chamaecyparis obtusa | reverse complement strand
GACTTGCAACAATGAACAAATAAAACTTCGAATTTCTGCAATTCCTTCATTCTTGGAAGTTGGTATTGTTTGTTTTGAAATTAATTTGATTGGATAAGAGTTTCTTTATCTATTTTTGTTGCTTTGGATGAATCTCACATTGTTTTAAAGTCACTGTTGTGCCAGTTGGGAAGCAAGGATCTTCTTTTGTTTGTTTTTGTGACTGCAGTAGGGTTTTAGGGAACGAAAGTCATTCCATGAATAATTTAAAGGCCTTATATTCATGGGATGACAAATTCTAACTTGTACATTAAGTGATTAACTGTGCATATGCAGATTTGTGTGGAATAGGCGTGATAACAATGAAGAACAGTGAAGAAATACAAAGAAATTGGAGGCAAAGTGCAACAGTGAACGATCTGTCCAAGCAAGGGTGGATTTTTATAACTTGAAACATTCTACAATGCTTGTTAGATGGTGAATCATTCACTAATTTGTTGCAGGAGTGTGTAGAACAGGGAGATTGTGGAAGCCCTAGATAACAAGGGTTTTAAGACACAAATTGGGGGTTTTGATGTTGCAGACCCTTTGGAGTAAATTCCTTTTGGATTTGGCCATTTTAAGGCATAACTATACGTTTTCTAGGATTTGGGATTGTTAGGAGAATGATTTATGATACTTCCTTTGCAAATTAAATCAATTTTGGTGCATTGAAATAGGGTAACATTGCAGAACATGGGTGTTTGGCCAAAGTAATTGTATGAAGGCTTTTGATATGTTGTTGAACTCTATAAAGGGTGTCTAGAAATTTTATCAACTTGTTATTTTCTTTGAGAAAAGGTTAAGTATTTTCAATTATAAGTTTGCTGTAGGATTAATAGACTGGTTTTTAGACCTTTGTAAAAGTTTGAGAGAACTTTGTGGATTGGGAGTTTGGGATTGTACTAGAACCTTGGTGTTCCTTGAAACCAAGTAACTAAAAGATAGTAAACTTAAATCCATCCTTTAGGATCCCTTTGTGATAGCCTTGGTAAGTCAGATTTTGAGGCAATTAAGGGTTTTGGATAGGCTACTGTGCCTAAACCACTGAAATTTCTAAATCTTCTTGTGTGTTCAAAACCACCACCCTTCCCTCTGCATCGGATATATTGAGAGAGAGAGAGAGAGAGAAGGTTAGAGTGAGAAGGTGAGAGAGAGTGATGAGAGAGAGAGAGAGGGAATATAGAGGATAGGAAGGTGGGAGAGAGCATATGTGCGTGTGAGAGAGAGAGGGGGTGAAAGACAGTAAGAAGGAAAATATAGAGGATAGGAAGGTGTAGATATAGAGGGAGAGAGTATGGGGAGGGAAGGAGAGAGAGCTCTCTCTCTCTCTCTGTCTCACTGTAACTATTTCTCATCACTATTTAAATCTATGTCTTAAATAGGGCGCACACCCTATAGGGTGAGTGTACTATTGAATCTATGACTTTCATAGGGTGCACGCCTTATGAAAGTCATAGATTTCAATAGGGCGTGCGCCCTATAGGGCGCATGCGCTTTGTAAGGCATTGGAATTTACCAATCCTAAGGCTTGGATTTTCCTTGGAGATCCAACCCAAAGGATTGGACGATTGAAATAGGCCTGAGACACGTTTTCCAGCAGACATACAAAAAAATGACATCTTTTTTTGTGTGCTCCTCGTCAAGTTTACTCGTGGCTCAAGAATGTAAAAATCAGACGACGTGATATTGCAGATCTCTCTGTTAGCTATCTAAGCACATAATTTATTTTGAATTCTGTTTATGTTAAGTTTTTCAACTCTAATTTCTTTTGTGTGTATGTACATTTTTTGTAAAAAACCAACATGTAGTATTTTGGGCATAGATTTTGGCTCGTTCATTGAATTTTGCAACAAGTTACATTTTTAGAAACTAGACTCCATTCTACACACTTTTAAAAAAAAAGAAAATTTGATTTCGATTAGTTTTAAATGATTTCTAGGGGGAGCACACAAAAATTTCATGTTTCAAAAAATTACCAAAAAATTCTGGGATAAACTATGTGGGGTTAGCTAACTTCTCACCGGAGTGATTAAAAAAATTCAAAAAAAAAAGTTAACATTTTAGGGGGAGCACACCAGACGCTATGTTATGTTTTTTGACAAAAAAAAGACCGCTTTTTGTGCTCCCCCTTTTTGAGGGCCTTTAATCTGCACCATTTTCAAAATAAGTTAGTAGTTTAGGAACTAGATTCAGAGTATTACAACTCTTGTTTTTGTCGCATCTTAAAATTTTGAGTCTAACTATCTTGAATTTCTTATTGAATTTCAGAATTTGCTGATTTTAGGAAAAAAGTGGCATCTTATACCCCCTTTTTGGTCCCCCATCTTTGTGCACTTACCTGTGACGAAATTAATAATTTTAAATTATTAGTTTCCTCCTCATTTATTAACTTGTTTCATGGACCCTAATTACTCTCCAATCCCACCTTTTCCTCTTGTGTCATAATCCCAATAATTTCTCTTATGACACCTTCCCCTATTTTTCCACTAATTTCTCCGCCTGATTTATCCACTAATCCATTTCTCCTTATTTCTCCATTTCCAAATCACTAGTCAGTTTATAATTTTTTGAATTCATTTCTCACATGAAATTATGGCCATTAATTGAACTTGAACAATCATGACCATCAATTTTGAAATTCAAAGTCTATAAATTGGCCTTTATGGCCTCATTTTTGCAACCACATGCTTCGATTAATTCTCACCATCATTCGGTCTATCCATGATTTGTTTCTCATTTGTGAATTCGAGTACTTTTAAACAACATCAAATTAGAGAATAAAGAATAAATAAAGAGGCTACATCAAAGAAATGTTTCATTTTCTCTATTTTAGTTTATATTTTATGCATTTTATTTTGATGATCTTATGGTGTGATTAGGATTAGTTTAGATGATTTTATGGCTTTCATGGATGGCTTTGATCATGTTTGTTACTAACACTAATTTCCCCAGATGAAATTCTGGTGAACTTGACATGAATAGACCAACTATCTGATGAATTTTAGAGTATTTTACATGTTTGCAGGTATGGATATGGGTTTTGTCCACTTGATTCAATTTTCTATGCACTTGATAGTGGTACTAGGTGCTTAAGTCCTAGATCTATGCACTTGGGCCTTATTTCTATGCACTTGGCCTAATTTACTGTGAACTTGGCCTAATTCATTGCACTTGGCATAATTTACTGTGAACTTGGCTTAATTCATCATATGACAACCCATCCATATAAAATGTATGAGATCTATCCCTCCATGAACCCTAGTTTGTGACCTTTCTAGACACCTAATTCATGCTATTGGCCATTGTTTCTAGGGTTTCCACGAGGGATGAGTGGTGCTCTTGATAAGAGAACCTTAACCTATTCACCAATATAGAAATTTGGGCAGTTTTTTTTGTCAGGCAATTGATAAAAAACATCTTTTGTGGCTTGTACATGATCTACTACAAGATGTAGAGGGTTTTAGGGGTGGTGGTGGTTGTTAAGGATAAATATTTTGAGGATTTTACATAGGTGGAGTAGTGGCTTGAGGGTTTTCTTGTTGTTCATCTTCATTTTTTTCAGGGTTTTCTTATGTTGGTTGTGCACAAAGAGGTCTTTGTTGTCTCTTTCACTTTTGGGGTTTGTTTGTAGATTCTAACATCAAATTAATAAAAAAAAACTTAATCAATTTAAAAACCTTGCTTCAATTAAAATGCAAAAAAAAAAAATCAAAATAATAAACTCTTACCTATTTGATGGGGTGGCATTGTTGGAAATTGCTCTCTAAACACTAATAAAATGCAATTGCAAGGAGAACACACACAAATTTTGAGTTTTTTCTTCCTCCAAGTCCATGTCTCAACATTTTTGGCATTGAAAATGGCCCAAATCCCCAGCCTTTTAAAATATATGTTATGTTTCTCATAACCCGTATGGGTTATGATAAACTTTTTTTTTCCTCAAAACCTGCACAGGTTTTGAGAAACTTTTTCTTTTTTTTAATGTTTTCTATTAGGCTTGGTGTTACCAAGCCAAAGACATTTTTGAATTCAAGGAACCTGACCAGGTTATGAAAAAATTAGTTATTTTTTTTACATTTGGCCACTTTTCTGACTAGCTTATTGGTGCACTTACCCATCAATGATGGAGTGAGTTGGTTTGTGTTATTACCTTTCATTCAAATCTAGTCTCATCAATCTTATGCTATATGTTGGAAGAAATTGCAAGTTTATTGCAAACTGTTTATAACCCTCATTAGGGTAACCAATAGATACCAAAAAAAGGGGTTTCTTTCATTTTGGCCAACGAATCCTCTAAAATTTGGTTGATTAAATGTTTATGAAGTGTATTTTGTAATTTTGGAGGTTGTAGACATTGATAACATGAAGTTTTCTTATAGTATTTTGATGTCCTAGGGATTGCTCCTATGTTGATGACTATTATGGCAAGGAGTAATGACATTTTTCACCTATTTTGAGTATTAAATCCTAATCATAGTAAAGTGGGATTTATTGGAGTGTTGTTAAGAGATCTTGGAATCTCGTCCCATATTTAGTTTATTGAAGAAATGATGTTTTGAGTCCTTTTTACACATTGTCATGTTGAGAGGAATATGACTATCATAGTCAGGACTGATGATGAGGCATTTTGAGTTCTTACAAAGGTTGCAAAATCCTTAGAAACATTAAGTAGGATTTAATGAAGACTTTTAAGGCCCTAGTAAGGTTTGTAAGGTCATCTCAAATAGAGAATATGAAGAAAGTTGAGATCTATTATTCTTGCTCACTAAATTAGGCCTAATTTGCAGAGTTGCAATTTATTTTGGAGGGTGTTGTTAAAAAAAAACCCTTAAATGTTTTGATATGTTAAATAGGAACATAAAGGGTGTTTAAGAATGTGTTTTGTTTTTGGGTTTTTAGTCTCCATGAAGATTTATGGTAAAAAAAGTCATTGAGAAGGGCTAAGTAAGCATAGATCGAATGATAACAATGCAATTTGAATCAAGTGCTCTAAAATAGTCACTATTAAAAAGAAGATATGTGGTGTATAGTTCTAATGGGTATCTTAAAATGTTTTCATATTTGTCTAATGTTTTCTATGTAGGAAGATGTGCTCAAGAAACCTACTCTTGAGGGCTACTAGGGGTTGTGCCTAATTTTGAAGGAACCATTGACTCATAATAGAGATAACTCATTGGTGAGTTGCTGAATTATTTTGGAATACTCTAAAGGACTAAGAACACAAAATTGGTGTACATGTTTTTTTTGTCTGAGTTTCTCTTCAAAGGATGTGCACTTGTATTTATGCTTAAGTTGTCACCTATAGGAAAGGAGAGTTGGGGGAAAGATTTTCCTTGTCATAATCAAGTTCATTACTCTATTTTGGTTTAATTATGATGAGATAGTGTTGAAAACCCTTACCTCTGCATCAAAAATTGAACCTCTATATAAATTCTAGAGAAGTGATTTTATTCTATTCACATTCACTATAAATATGTATAAAATTATTTTACAAACAAAAATAAAAATACTTATATATAGATGTATTTCACATGCCCCATCACTACACATGCTACTAAAATCTAAACAATAAACTTAGATACATAGTCCATAAGAAAGTAAGAGACAAGGTAGCGAATGTGAGAGGTAGGAGCTAGCAAAAAGGCACTATACCTTGTTTTTCCAAAATAAAATAGGTTTCCCACACACATAATCAAGCAGGAGAAACCAATCTACTTCGTTGTTCGTATCTAGTTATATATTATATACTAGCAATTGCACCTTGGTGTGCAATGGGTATGCAGAAGAGGTGTGGAAGATCACATAGAGAATAAATTGGTCAGGTTTTTGCATGCATTTATGTAGTATATGATTATTAGGCTTCGTTGCTAATATGTTCCTCACTTTTCCAATGACTAAGGACTATAATTGAAAATTTTGGGGACATCTCTCCTACTTTCTCTCTTTCTCTCTCCACCTCTCCCTTTCTCTACCTCTACTTGGCTATCTGTACTTATTTTATATATCTCTATCTTTCTCTCCATCCCTTTAGCCCTATCACCCTCTCTCTATATCTCCCCCACTCTCTCTCTCTCTCTCTCTCTCTCTCTCTCTCTCTCTCTCTCCATTATATATATCTCCTTATTCTTCTCTCCTCTCTATCCCCTCTCTCTCTTTCTATCCACTTCTCTCTTCTCTATTGCAAAAAAATTTGAACTTGAATATTTGCTTGAGTCAAATAAAATATAGTAAATTTGAAAAATATCCATCCTTAACTATATAAAGAAGTAAAATTTAAAATAAATAAAATAATTATAATATTAATTTAAAAAATATACATCAAATCTAAAATCTAAAATATAATAATAGTAATAATAAATTAATAAAGAATATTATTAATTTCAAAAGGTAAATATAATGTCAACATAAAAGACTTATTTTAAAATATAACAAGTTATGCTCTGAGTAGAAATATTATTTTCCTAAATGCACATGTTGAATAGTTTGGTCAAATTAAATAAAGAAAAGATCATATCTTAACCATAGATCATTTTGGAAATTTGGAACAATAAATTAGACTTGAAAACTATACAATTAAATTATGATATTAGTTGATTAAAATTCATAACTCAATACATTAGACTTGTAATTTAAAATTCAAAATCCATAACATTTAGGATCAATAATTAGTTAAAGATGAAAAACCCTATGCATACATCTTCGACACAATATTAGTAAAAATTGTAATATCCAAATGGCATATAGGGGAGAGGGACCAATAGTCATGAGGGCTAACTTCGTCAACATGTAGCCGTTGCATAGAATATCGTAAGACCATTTTTTTTTAGAAATGTAAAATGGACACTTAACTACCTATAACTAAGGTTTGAAGGTGTGGCTCATCACACAACTCGTTAAAATAGCATGCCTAGTTAAATGTGTACAAAAATTGGCTTTTTAAACGTTTGACCAAAACTTAATCTAAAAATCTCTAGTAGTTGAATTTAAAAATATCATTTGTTATTAGTGGGTGATTGTATTTCTATACAAATTATGACATATATGCAACTTAAATGGACCATATCCCTATTAGTAATCATAAATATTTGTTATATCTAACTTTTAAATCCAACACAAAAGTACCAATGCTTCAACACAAAAAAATTATTTGTTGTTATAAAATTAACACATTATTATATAAAATACAACCTATATCGAACACAAAGGGACCAATAGTTGAACACTAAAACTTTTTGACAATCTCACACATTTCATGGGAAAATACAAAGCATTTTGGTTGTGTTCACCTTTTATATTTGTGATAAAACTAATTATTAATATGAAATATTCTAATGCATATACATTGCTACCCCAATAGTTGTACACATAAGAATAGTATTTGTGCACTAAGATAACAATACTTGTTTAAGTGGGCATCTTATTTTATTAAGTGGGCATATTATTTTTTAATTGACACATGATAGATAGGTATGATATATTATTTGAGACAAAAAGCTATCTATTTCACTTGTTTATGTTATTTTAATATAACATTTATAGGTTCTCATGTGTTCAAGTATCGGTCCATTTTTTATCAACATTTGGATTTTTTTTATTTACATTTGGATTATTTAATCACAATATATAGTAAAAATGTGGTGTAAGACTGGATAATATATTCACTAATGACCTCACGACTATTGGACCCCTCACAACTATTGATCCCTCTCCCCTAATCACAATATATAGTAAAAATGTGGTGTAAGACTGGATAATATATTCACTAATGACCTCACTACTATTAGACCCCTCACAACTATTGATCCCTCTCTCCCCTAAGACAAATCGCAGAAGAGAGATCAAGACATAAACTAAAAGTTTAATAATAAACTAATCTTTACGATGCATAAAAAGTCATGGCGAAGGTTATTAAAATAGGACGAATACAATAAATAATTGTCGATGTGTAGTGTACGATGCATTTAACGGTGAGAAAAGATGGACGGAAAACAGTAAAAAGTCCCAAAAGTCATGGACGGACGAGATTAATCTAATGGTCGTGCATTAGTACTAATGCAAAGACAGCCGTTCATATTCTTTTCAGATTGTAAACGCCTTAGGGGCGTAAAAACTGAAATTACAAACCATGATATGCTGTTTACCTAATGACATGCAATCGCAAGTCCGTAAAAGCACTGAAATTGAAGAAAGAGGCGGTCAGTTAAATCTTTTGCTACTGCTACCCAATTTGAAAAGTTGGACGCTTTCTGAGAGTAGGAAATCCAATGGAACTTGAGGAAGCATTCTTAATATCCTCCTTTGAGTTACACTTTAACATCCATCCCGATTTTTCCATGATACTCTTCACTTTTCCAAGGATGCATGCAGCTTTCCAAATGCGTTGTTCCATGGCCATAGTTGCCCACTTCTCACTATCCTCCATTATCACATCCAATGCCTTGCCCATGCAAGAACTTATCTCATCTGCCAACATCCTCACTACTTCATCCATGATGCCTTCCACCTTCATGAACTTCTCAAAATCAATATTCACACACACCATCCACAAGCTGTAACCCTCCACTACCTCATTCCATGTTCTGCACCTGTATTCTTCAACTGTTCTTTTGGCCTTTTCAACGAGATTGTCTAAAGCTACCCTGGCCGCTTCTGAGGAATCCTCACCAGAAATGGACATTCCGAGATTGTTAGGCAACAATTTGCCTCTTTTTTGCAAACCGTGAAATAATTTGTCCGCTGCTTTACTTACCTGGAAAGCTTCTGTGTCAGGGTTTTCAACCAGATCCATGATGTTCCATGCCTGAGAGCAAGCTTCTATAACTTCAATGACCTCTTTCACATCCTGAGTAAATGGGCAGAGCTCAACTATTACGGTAATCATTGAGACTGCTCTCATCTTACAAGAGCATTGGCAGATATCAAATTCTCTTTCGATTTCAAATTTGGTAGGAACACTCTTCGGTGGATGAGGACATTTGTAGGCGCTACAAGATTTGTTCTTGAGCAAAGCTACCAATTCCTCGCACGTTTGGCCCTCCTCTTGGCCCCTTTTCATCTGCTTCTCTATGCCTTGAATACATTTTCTGTTGGCTACCCATAGATACGCAGAATTTTCACCATTCATGGTCACGAATGCTTTTGAATATTTCTCATGGTATGAGAATTTTCCCAATTCAATTTCTCGCGGGCCGTTTCCTCCATACAAATCGGGAAATTCATCTACTGCTGAACCCACGACAAGCTTACGCAAATACATGTTAGAGAGCAATAGCTGAGATACTAACCAGCATAGTTTGCTGAAAAGAACCAATAATATCTGCAGCCAGACAGCCAGAGGAATCAGCTTATGAACTCTCAGTCTACGCCCAACATTTACCATCAATATTTTAAGATAGCTGTCGCCCATTTGTCTGTGGCTTTTATGCCCATCTTTCAACTCAAGCAAATACCTTTTCCAGAAGTCTTCAATCAGCAAATATTTTTTAATGCTCGCCCATTTCCTTTCCATACTTCTCGGGCAAAATATCACCGCTGTGATCCATCTCCAATATATGACACCAGATCCCAATATGATGACTAACCAATGAAGAACCATGTGAATACTCACCGTGAATTCCGTCTGTACTACCTCAAACACCAGAATTCCATTGCAAACTGTAATGACCAGAGCGACCGATGAGGAGAGCACTGATCTGGCGATTATATATTGAGGACTAGAAGTGCAAACTACAGTCCATGACTTGACTAATTGGTCTTCAACCCTTTCCCAATATGACTGTGAATAAGAAATGGGGACAATAGGATTTCTCTGTAGAGTAGAATTAGAAAGAATGAGGGGTATCTTATGAGAAACGATTTTATGAACAGTAATGTTGGCCAAAGCAGCAGAAACTAGAAGAAGAACCAGAGTTACAAATGCCGCTAATAACGTAACTGTGGCAATCAACAATTTTACGATTGCGGGGTTATATTCAGGAACTCCAAAATAGATAAATATATAAATCTCGTTACCTAGATGGAGAATTGGTGCTGAACAAGTTATAATGAGGGCTGCCATGTCAGCCCACAAACTTAGGGTTGAGGAGCGAGGGCGCGCAAGTCCTGGAAGCATACATCCCATGACCACACACAGGGAGACCCTCCCAGCCAGAACAACCATCCTTCTCGAAATTGTCTCAGAACAATACGTCATGTTATATGCACCTTCCCCCAGAAGCCCTCCATCTAGGGGAAACTGAAAAAGGGCGGATAGCATGTTGAGGAGAGAGAGGAGTAGGAGAGTGAGAGCGCCGAGAAGGATAGAGTCGCATGGAATCCAATGCTGCTTTTTCTGGAATGCTCTCCACCCGTCCACTGCAAGAAAGGCAATCGCAAGGAGGGAGCCACATGACCAGCTCACCCACTCTGCGGCGCTTGCCACATTCAACAATTGCCCAGAAACGAAGTATGTACCATTGTAAAAACCCTTACAAGTTCTTTGCATTTTGAGAAATTTGTGTAGGCAGGTTTTCTGAGGTAAAATATTGATAATAGGCCAATTACTCGGCCGGCATATATGCTATTCTTAAACATCAATCTCCATAAACGATAATTTTTAATAAAATTAAATACTCCAATGATAGAATTCTTCAAATTCAAAGACGTGCTAAGACCAACTAGAGTAGAATTATTCAAATTCAAAGACGTGCCGAGACCAACTAGAGTAGAATTATTCAAATTCAAAGACGTGCCGAGACCAACTTTATAATACTAAATAGAAGAGGAAGGCCGATTTTACAATAGTATACGATTATTTACCAATATTTGAAAGCAATGACTCTAAATAACCGAAAAAGAAGAACATGCTTTACTTAACTTGGGTGATCCCACATTGCGTAACAATTATATACATAAGCTACATATGAAAGACAATCCCGCGTAGACTTTAAAAAGGTAAATAAATAATTAATAAAATTAGAAACTTGTAGCTAGAACATAATATGTAAAATGAAAATAACATAAGCAATATAAATCTGATTTGAAAATAGCACTACCATTCTAATTTGTCGGTGCTGGTCCATTCTAATTTGTCGGTCCACCAGCAATGAATCATTAGAAAAGACTTTAAAAAAAACTTCAAAGTCAAAATACTTAAAACAAGTTAAGAAAAGGACTTTAAAAACAAAAACAAAATTTCTAGCGAAAATACCAATAACAAGCATACAGCCCATACAGAGCGTCAACTTTAGTTGACAAACGGTTGCAGAGATTTTCGACCCACAACTGAAACTGCATGTTCAATTTTCTTTGAAAATGGATTAAATTTACGCAATCAATAGGGATTAACAATTTGGTAAAATTGACTAACAAATGTTCTTTAAGGAGACTTGTAAGCCGACAATTCCAGGGGCCGTAAAATATGTTAGAAATCAGATAAAAGTAAACCGGGAAAGTAGACTTGGTGCTTCCGCAGCCGACAGGCCTGCAATAAAAGAAGCGCCTACTTTCATAAAACGGTGAGACTACTAACATTTCGTTATGTTTCTTTTAAAAGAAGTAATAAACGGGCCACCGCTGCAAAACTGCCCGAAGTTTCTTGATCTTGGGTTTCTTGTCAATAGGTAGAAGATGGGCGATTTCAAGGAGACTTGGGTGTCTCCCTTGTCTAAGTTATTAGGCTATGAGGACGACGGAAACCTCACTGGTGGTTTCTATATTCTGGCCGTTCTCATAACCTTTGTGGGCTTGTCTTTTGGGTGTGCGGTTGCAATTGTCTTTGTGGGAGCCGACTGCTGGAGAGCATTCAAACAGAGAAAACATTGGATTCCTGGCGACTCTCTTCTTCTTGGCACCCTTGCTCTGCAGCTTCTCCTGCTCCTCAGCAAGCCCTCCCTCGACTTTTCCTTCAACGACAAGACAGCCACTAACCCCTTGTTCTACACTTGCAAGTATCTAAACGTGATTCACGGTGAATGGATATTGATTTTGATTGGGAGGGTCTCCACCTGCGTGTTGATGGGATGTTTGTTGCCCGGAGTAGCCACTCCCCTCTCCACAAATTTGAGAACCGACATGGCAGCGCTCTTCATTAGTTTTGCACTTGTTGCCGTCTATGTCGTTTCTCACGAGCTCTTCATACTTCCTACAGCTTCTGAAATCTCTGGGTATGTAGCTTCTAATTATGCTGATGTATACTTAGCATGTCCCACGACTGATCCGTGGAATTCAATTTTCATGGAATTGACAAATGTAATAATATTAGTATCCATGCTAACATTAGTTCTTCTTCTAGGCTGTGCTGCTTTAGCTAGTATCGGTATTCATGAAATTGTATCTCGTAAGATTCCTTTGCTTCTTTCTCCTTTAAAGCTAAGTCCTCACTTGTATCCGCCCAAGATTCTGTGGGAAAAAATTGAAGAACAAGTGCTCAAGTCATGGATTGTGGTTCGCACTTCCAATCCTCAATACATAATTTCAAGATCAATTCTCTCATCATCAGTCGCCCTTATCATTACTGTTTGTAATGCAGTATTGGTAGTTGAAACAGCCCGCTGCTCGTACAAAACAGAAGTATTTACATCCGATGACTATGACTTCTTTTACCTTAATATTCCACAGGATGGTAACAATCTAAGAGGCCGCGATTATGTTAAATACTATTATGAAGGGTGTGTACGGCCCTCCATATCAATTCCTCTCATCCTTCATTACATGGTGATCTTTTTAGGATCCGCAGTCATATATTGCAGATGTGTCACTGCGGTAGTATACTACCCCAGAGGCATGCTCTGGAAGTTGTTCAGAGACAGAGACTACTGGAAAATCGAAGATTTTTGGGTAAGCCATTTGCTTGACTTAATAGACAGCTCCAAAAGGCACAGGTGGGGAATAGCAGGAGAAAGCTACTTCACAACTGTAATCGTACGGCTCTTGAGAAGCGTGAGATTACATAAATTACTTCCCCTAATTATCTGGTTGCAGAAAGTTTTGGTTTTCTTTAGCAAAGGATGTTGGCTATTGTGGGATCTGCTTTTCTCAAACAATCTTTTTCGTAAGCTTTTAGTGGGCACGGCATCTGAAGGGCTTTACAGTTTTTACACAGAGAGAGCTACCGATGAAACTCGATTGCAACGAGATCCTGCTTATGTTAAATATAAAAGTGCTTGTGTAGCCATGCAAGGGGAAAATACTTCTGGGTTATGGATCGCCAACAAAATATCCATTAAAGAACTAAAGAAGCGGCTTCAAAAGGGGGAAGAAGAGGGCAATAGATGTAATGAGTTGATTACATTGATCACTCATAAATCTTCCGCAGGTTTCGGTGGCCAAAGATGTTTGAAGCCTAGTCATCCCCTCGGATTCGAAGTGGAATCGGAGTTAAATGTCAATCAACGCTCTTCCAAGATGACCGCAGTCTCAATAGTGGTTCTCATTTTTGAGCTTTCCGCATTTATCCATAACGAGGGCGAGCCTAAGAATATGGCAGACAAAGCTATTAAAGCTTGCTCTCAGGCATGGAATGTCATGGATGTGGTTGAATATTCTGATAGTGAAGAGGCTGTGCTTATCACAGCCGCCGATGAGTTACTCCAGAAGATAGACAAGGAGCGCAAATGGCTGGATCACAGTCTTCCCATGAGCGATGCTGCAGACAGGTCTCCTGAAGCTGCCAAAGCCACTGTAGAAAATCTGTTTGAAAGAGGGAAAGAGGTAGCAAACGCATACAATTCAAGAGCGTGGGAGGAGGTGGCAGCAGCTTACAACTTGTGCAGGCAATGTCGAAGAGTAACAAATGATTGTGAATTCAACAGCGTGGAAGAAGTGGTGGATGGACTGGAAGGAGTTTTGGCAGATGTGATTGGCTCATGCATTGCCAAGGCAGCAGGAGTGATAGCCGAGGATTGTAAGAAATGGGCGACCAATTTGGAGGAAGAACGCATCTGGAAAGCTGCAACAGTGCTTGGAAAAGTAAAGGCAATAACGGAAAAGACGGGGGTATTATTAGAAGCGAGTCCACGCTCTGACATCGTCGATCAATGGGCCGCTGGTAATGAGAAACATTATTTTAAGCGGTATGAAAAATTTCCAACAATGGCTATTACTAGATAAACTCTGGTTCGATTTCTCGGATGACCATTTTCTCGGCAGTCAAACAAAAGCCGTTTACTGAAGTTTCATCTTGTGGTCGACTATGGTTCGTTTATTCCTCCTTGATGGAAAGATTGGTTGTCAACGTGTAGTACTTTGATCTATATTTGAATGCTTATCTTCAAGTAGATTGGATGTGCAGTAGACTTACGTATCAAACTGGTTTCCCAGCATATTTTTGTCCTGTTTCGTGTTTATTTTTAAATTTAAATTTGCAGGTGTATTGTTTTGGTGCGAAATTTCAGTAAATGTCGTTGTGGACAAATGCGTCGTACATTTTTACACAACTTTAATCTTCAATTCAGATTTGTACGAGAATTATTTAAGAGTTCAAATTTCCTATGTATTTCTAACTCTTCATTTCGTTCAAGAACAACACAATTCATTTTTTAGTCTATTAAATTATTAATAACGTCCAAACTAAAACTTGAAGTGATTCCTATTAACTAAAAATTTATATAAAAATTGGTATTCATTCTAAATTTAATCAATCATTTTCTAAATATTGAAATCTAACTATTCATCTTTCTAAATTTATTTTGCTTAGGTCATATGGCAAAATATCATCTAAACCACTAATATTCTTTTCACTAACATTTTTAAATCTTAAAATTAACTATGTGCCCAACTGAATTTGATTTGAAGTAATTATTTGTTAAATTATGTGTGAAATATTTATGTATAAATGCTTGGACATTATTAGAAGATAAAGCTTTAGTTTATTTAATAATTTAGCTTTTAAGGATCACAAATTTTTTATACAAGGAGCATGAAAGGGCTAAAAAAATTAAAATTAAAAACTATTGATTTCAACGTAGAGATAAAACAAAGAACATGAAAGAAATGGTTTACCTAGGATAAGCTAGGCATCAAGGAAAGCTCCAAGAACGGACAAAATTTTTGCCACCATCGGCAGGCTCCATCAGGGTAATACAGTGCAAGCTCTCCACATCCTAGGCAAGGTCTTGGCCTATTGCAATGAACATAGCTGACACAATGTTGGCAGCCTAGGCATTGAATCCTCCCATGGCAAAGACCATTGCACATCCAGTAAAGTTCTTGAGCATGTTTAGCTCCAACAATACTAGAACTATCATCTTCAACACCTTGTTTATGTCTGCCTCGATTATGACGGCCTTACACACTATTGATTTCTCATAGCCTCTAATCAAGTTCACTGTTGTGGACTTCTTATTTGCATAAAAATTACCTAAAAATAGAAAACCACAAAGAAAATTAGCCAACAAACTAAAGAAAAAGATCTAATCAACAGAGAATATAAACACCCAAAAAGTAGATGAAAAATTAAGAGTGGCAATGTTAGCATAGGTTGCAATCATAGCTAAAAATGCAAAGGCTTTGTGGGTTGAGATGGACAATTTGCTAATAATAATCAGACACAAAGCTAGAGAAGAGAGTGATAAAGTCAACCAAGGTGTGTTAGAGTAAATGACGACAAAGCCAGAGAAATGATGATTAATTTGATCTTGATCCTGTGGCCATATATAAATTCTTACTATACTTCTTAAGCATTCTTCTCTGGCTCATTTATTTTAGTTAGAAGAAGATAAATTTGATAAATTTTTAACATAGAGCTATAATATCTCTAATGGTATTTTATCGGTTAATTGATAAACCTCTTCAAGAACTAAGAATTGTTACCTTTGTCAAATTGGAACAAAATATCCATGGAAATAGATAAGTGATATTAGTTTGCTACTATAATATAATATAAAGTGTTCCATTTCTAAATGATAAGAGGATCAAAATTCATTTAATTTAAATGGCAGATAATTATGCAAACCAAATTTTCTTTTGAAGTTGAAGTTAACTTTTTTGAGAAAAGAAGTTGAACTAATCCAAAGAAGAATTAAATTGTTAGAAGATAATTAATTATCTATTTCAATTACTAGATTTCTTCATGATGAAGTCACTAATTTGAAAAATGAGTTCATTGATGAGATGATAAAGAAAATTTGGTTGGACAACAAATATAATAAATAAAGAAGATTTACGACTTTCTCAAAAAATAAAAAAATCACATTAACATATCTACTAATCTAGTAAAATATTTACAACTCCCTTCCCTTTCCTACATACTCTTATCCATGTATTGGATATCATATTTAATACAATATTCTTGGATACAACACATATACACATTCAATAGGAAACCTTATTGGGTTATATCTGGTATGTCTATGTGTAGTACTACATTTTTTATTGGTGTATCAAGTTCAACTTCATAAATATCAAATTAACATTAGATTAAAAATAGAACATTAAAAATAAATTGTTCACATATATGTATTCAAATCACTCGTATCTACAATTCAAAATATAGAGACTTTCTATTTTAATAACATTTCCCATTAACTTTGTTCTTATTTGGGTGAACCATCATCATGTAATTGTATTGAGAATGGTTATAGTCCTAATATTACATTGATAGTCACCCAAAAGAATCATCATACTAAGCTCCACCAAGAAAAAGAACCCAACAATGTTCAGCCATGTTAAGTATTTTTTCCTTATTTTGTTCCTAAAAATAGAGTACACTATGTGTAGCAAGAAACGCTTTATTTATAACGACTTGAAAATTTTTAATTGTTTACTACCATTAACAAATTAAATAGTAAATGAAGAAAATCTCTAAGGTTGAAATAGAATTTTTGGTTTAAAATGTTGAAGTGCCTTTTTTTTTGTTGCATGCCTTTGGTTGTAGGGACTCACTGATACACAAACATATCGGTCAATAAATTTAGATTTCTTTAAGCGCCCACAAAATGGGTTAATTGAAAGTATTGTGTGCTATCACATATAATAAACAAAATGATATTTTGTTTCTCAAGATTTATTGTAAATATTTTCTCTCCTTTGATTCTTCTTTTGATGTTCGTATTGTAAGAATATATCCAGATCTACATATCAACATGTATTATTTGATGAAAACAATTTTGATATAGACAAGATATTAATTATTGTTCATGTATTGTCATATGCATAAGAAACAATAATTATTTTAGTTGCAATGTTATTTTTTTGTTTTAGTGTATAATTTACTATAATGTATATTTTCTATCATGTATTAAAAATTACCACAACAATATTTGGAGGTAAGTTTGAACTTTCTAAAAGACTTTGAAATAATTTAATTGAGTTTTGTCTTCCAAATAATGAATTTTGATTTGGAAAGTCATTATTGTAATTTTTATTCTTAAATTTTACATAATCCCTTCTATGGCCACTGGATTTCCATACAAATGCAATAGTCGTTAAAGGTTTAGGAACCTGTTTGAATCTACTATGGAAACAACCAGAAGGGATGGCTGAATGCATTTGATTTCTCCCTTCCCGAGATATTTCCATCGATGCATTGTATTTCTGTCCACTGCTATGATTTTTCTATCATTATCATTCAAATTATAGATTAACACGTCTGTATATTAATCTTTTGCATCGCAATCACAAACCATTATTATTTTCTTTTAACATAATTTGTATTTTAATTAGATTATCCATATACCCTTTGAACCTCTTATCACCGTAAGTACTAGTAATAAATACAATAGCGCTTGTGAAAATGCGTTATCATTAAGCACTGCTAGAAATTTCTAATGGAAAGTGGTTCCCCAGTATGTATCACCCTTATTTGTGAATGCGATTGTTTTTCTTTCATTTTCAAATTAGAAATACTTTCCATCACATCCTTTAATTTCCTAACCAGTCCAACAAATATCAGCTCCACTTGTTATTATCCTCCTTTGTCAAATAAGACCTAAGACGTTGGTGGCAATTTGAGTTATAATTATTTGGCTCAAAAAGTAGGGATGGTTGAAACGTGAACCAATTACTACCATATGATCACCTCTACTTGTTTTACAGTCTTTTAGATGTGTCAGATACCAATAATTCATTCATAGCTATGTAGTTATATATTGACATTTAATAATATTGTATTATTCAAAGTACAGTCTTCGTAGGGACGTGACAAAGGAAGAAGACGACATCGTAACTTGTGACTTAATTATTTATATTTAAGCCGATAGGCTTTCTCCCGGGGAGATGCCCGTCGGTTTTTTAAGACTATCCGATAGTCTTACGCCGCGAAATTAATGATCGGTGCCGGGAAAACTAAATTCTCTCCTCCATTTTTTACATTCGCTGTGCTGAAATGTCCGACATGGGCAGGTATCTAGCATTATATGTCATTATATTTTTTCTTTTGTTTCTGAACCTGATATATATGTGACCGGGATCCTCCTCTCTGGTGTCCACTGACAAAATATATTTAACGCCTGTGCCAGCTGCAGAGATGGATGGCCGACAGATTTTGGCTGATCAGAACAAGTTTCGTTGCTTTTCTTACCAACTCGGCATTCCAAATTGCCGTCTGAGATGCGCAAATAATAATTTGCAGAAGTTGGGGAAAACAGAATGTCAAGGTATGATTTTTAGGGTTTTAATTTTAAGGTATGATTTTTAGGGATATTTTAAGGTATGATTTTGCTGCAATTTGTACGGTTTGTTAGTGTCAATTGTAATGAGAAGAGATGCAAAATTTACAGTGCAGAGAAATGGTGGACGGAGAAGACTATGGCGCTCGTTACAGGGCAAATAAAGGCATAGGTTTTGAGGTTGCTCGACAGCTTTGTAGAAACATGCTTCATTTAATTGAAATGGCATTTGAGAAAATATGTGTCTGCATTTTTAGGGTCATATTTCAGTACATTTTTTTGTTTGTTTGTGAAATTCCCACGGATTATAAAAAAATTAAAAATTATCCTTGAAGCTCGCAAAAAAACACTACATGTAAAAACTGCTTTTGGAATCTTTGCTGTTAAAACTGACAACTAAATTTTTGACTATGAATACATGTCCGTAGATTCTTTCACTAAAAAGACCTAATTAGGAAAATAATATTTGAAACAACAAAGTTTATTTTAGTGATTCTATTTGTTTTTGGCGTTAACTTTAATAAAAATGCTAATATTAACGTCAATAATTTTATTTAATAATTTATCATTTAAAATATATTAAAATAATAATAATTTACTGCAATGTATCTAGAACAAATATTGATTTTAAGATTGAAATATCAATAATTTTAATTAATAAATTATCATTTAAAATAATAATTTATATTAAAAATATAACTAAAATTAATATAGATTTTAGTATTTAATAAGATTATGTTTAAGTAAAAATAGTAATAATTTTTATATATTTATAATATTATTTGTTATTTTATATTTAGTATTCAAATAATATGATAAAATTATGAATAAAGATATTGACCAAACTCAAGGAATGCAATTCTAGTGATTCAAATGATTAGATACTATAAAATTATATGTTTAATCTATTTTTTCTAATAAATACATGATTACTAAATTAAAATTGTTAATAAATATAATTTATATTTAAATTTAAATTTAATCATATTCATGTTAGAAAATTTAGTATATTAAATAAATTATTATAATAAAATGTTAAAGAAGATAATTACATATTCTCATTAAATGGAAATCAAAAGCGGACAATGGAAATTACTTATATGTAAATGCACAATAGTAACTCATAAGGAATGCAATTCCAGTGATTCAAATGATTAGATGCTATAAAATTATATGTTTAATTTATTTTCTTAGAAATTACATGATTCTGATTATTAAACTAAAATTATTAATAAATATAATTTATATTTTAATTTAAATTTAATCACATTTCTTATTTTATACAAATCCTGGAAAGGCCTTCCCTTTTGTGACCTGATTGCTGGCAAGTTTCCCATAACTGTTCGGGGTACTTGGGTTTTCAGATCCATTTGGAAGGCTTGGGAAAATGTTTGTGGCTTCATTGATAACTCCACTTTTGATTACAATTATACCTTGCATGGCGAACGTTCTATTTGGTGGAATCTCTTCCACTAGGGCAAACCCCTTGCCTTGACCAAAGGATGTTCGGCCAAAGCCTGGGCGAATAAAGGTATCAACTATATCTTTAAATCTGTAATAAAAAATAAATTAATTCAAAGTTTCAATTTGTAGTTGAATTTACACTCAGTCCCAAAAAAAAGTATGAGAACATAAAACCCATAAAAAAAGAGTATTGCTCTTTGGGATTGGCTATCCAATAATCTACCCAATGCTAATATGCTTTTGAATTTTATAAACTAAAATATGAAAATTTATAATACATATGTATTTTTTGTTTTAATTGGTGAAGATCGAAAGAACTATAATATTCAAGAAACGTCTTGTGTTTGAAGAAAACATGAAAACATAAGAATATTCTTTCATTTTCACTAAAATGGTTTTCAATTTTTACCCATTCCAAGTGAAATGTGGATAGCTTTATTTGACAATGAATAATCCCCCTCTTTTATGTTGGTAAAGGTGAGAAAATATGGGTTTCAAGTTTTACCCATTCTAAGAGGAATGTGGATAGTTTTATATTTGAATAGCTTTATTTGACCATGAATAATCTAGGCCCTCTTTTATGTTGGTAAAGGTTGTGAAATTTTACTTTACACCTACCAATTGCACACATGTATACATGTATATATACACATATAAATGTATATACATATACATATAATTGTATATGCACACACACACACACACACACAAATATATATATATCTGTAATGTATACAAATAGGTAGAGAGAAAAATAGAGAGCGGTGGAGAGAGAGCGAGGGATAGAGAAATATGTGAATAAAAAAAGAAATAGATAGAGTGGATAGGGATGGATAAATGGGGGAAGAGAGAAAGCAAGGAGAGATCATGATTTTAATATTCAACCACTACAGACATAATCTATCAAACCTATTTTATATTATCATTTATGATTAAATTTCTTTTTGTAATAGCCACACAATATTCCAAATGAATATTTTGCACTCCATTCCTAAAGTATAATAGAATGATAACTGAAACAAATTTTATATTTCAAATAAGCGATCTAGGCATAATATTCACTGTAAATCTATTTATAGACCTTCTCAAGATCAGTGGTTTTGGCAGTATCCAATAATGTAGGGCCTCCAAGAGATATTGGCTCCATCACTCATAGTTACTGAGTTCTACTATGTGATATGCATATGGAGGTAGGGAATAAGAAGACAAAAGGAAAAGTAGCTAAATATAGAACTTGATATTGTGTACCTATGACCCAATCAATACTTTGGATTCATAGTATGTGATAATACTTAGTATATTTTTTAGGAAGGCAAAGGAGAAGAAGGAGAGGATGGGGAAAGAGGAGGAGAAGGAGAAGTAGGAGAAAAAGAAGGAGATGTCTGAGAAGAAGAAGGATAGAAGGGAGAAAGATGAGAGAAAGAAGAAGGAAAAATAGAAGGAAAGAAAAAGAAGGAGAAATAGGAGAAGAAAAAGATGAAGAGAAAAATAAGGAGGAGAAAAAGGACAAGTCATAACATTATTCTCTTTTAAAATGAAATGTTTATGGTTTTTATGTAGGTTTGAAATAGAGGCTCAAAGGAATGGATTGCAAATGAGAATGTTGCAAATGCTACCAAATGGAAATTATTTCTTCAGAGCCTAGTCGATCAACTTTTATGGAGCATCATTTGGATTTTGAATCTTTCTTTTCTCAAAAAAGATGAAATGACTTTTGAAAAATACTATGAAAAAATGGAAGAAGATGGAATGTGGGCAGACCATTGTGATATTTTTGCAGCCTCCATGGTGACACACACAAACATTCATGTGCACCACTCGAAGGGACAAGTATCCCAGATCTACAATTTTTATAGCACATATATTCTCACAGTTCATCTCTCATATCATGATAAAAACCACTACAATAGTTTGTGCTTCATTAATGACAATGACAATTTTGTTCCTACACCCATACTTCTGGAGGAGGACAATAAAAGCACAAGCCATTCCAACTAAGATCTTGTGAAGTTCGTTGTGGATGAAATAGGATGCAGAGATAATGGTAAAACTTGTGTTGAAGACAACTTTTTGAAAAGAAAGGATGAACCTCTGGGAAGGAAAGGTCTAACACGATGTATTCCATGGGTACCAAGGAATAAAAAACAATAAATACAAAGTTCTCCAAACTTTCTACATCAACACTACAGTGACATTATTTAATATATAACACTATCAGTGTAACCCTTGCACCCTACAAAGGTGCAAGTGCTAGTTTAGCACTTTGAAAGGACTTTTGAAAATGGAGAGTTGAATAATAGGATAGGTTAGATGCATTATTTCCATATCTGTTACATATACTCAATATGTTTGATGTGCTATGTTCATAATTATTATGTATTTCTTTGAATTTATTATTTGTGAGGTCCACTCTTATGCAACATTGAAATTAGTAATGATACGACCTACTATTCCTAAATTATATATTATGTTTGTTATCATTATTATTGTGTGTCAACAAATGATCTTATTATTAGACAATATCAGATGTTGATTGCATGCGTAAAGTAACTTCATTTTTTATATGCTAATGTTTGTGATCAGATTTGTTGTTAAGGGTTAAGTATATAAATTGATTTGTGTGTGACAATGTAGGTTAGCTAACTTATCATTTCATTTTGTAAAGCTATGAATTATCAATTAAACAATTTTCTTTTGGAATTTAGGTAAATATTATTTATCTATCATGTTGCTAGATATTATGTGAGTGAGAGAGAGAGATAGTGTTCTAGTTCTTACGATAAAGATTTGGAGTAGTCTTGGAGGAGCTTCATCCAGCCTCCTTCATCATTCTTCAAAAATTTTATTGAGATATGGTACTTATTTCTTAAAATATAATGTACTATTTGTTAGCATAATTACATTTTACTATATTGTGGGTATGTGCAGGATCATGGTATACCAAACTATGGCCTTAAGTGGCAATGAAAAATCAGAAAATCAGGGTTAGTCAACTTGACGTAAAAAGGTTGAACATCTAATGAGCCTTATATGAAAAAGTTGTAAGAATAGAATCTATAGGAAATTGAATGTAGTTTCTAAACTACTAGCCCTTGTTTGAAATTTTTTTGTCTAATTATTCAAAATTTTAGATTTCAACGCAATACTACAAAAATTTTAAGGAAAAGATAAAAAGTACGTGTATGTCTGACCACATTAATCACAATCAAATGATGATATATTTTCCAAAGATTCTAGATATAAGTAGTAGACTCATGCTCGAATGTGACGCATATTTTTTTGTAATTTTTGGTCACATAAATAATTAATTATGAATTTTCTGCTACAACTTTTTCAAAATAAAAAAACTCTCGTGTTTGACCACCTTAACTAATTCAAAATTTTACCAAATTCAAAAAAAAAAAATTTCTGATAGTAGCCGAAGCATAGAATGCGACGCATGTTTCAGATTTCAAAAAGGTTAAACAATTTGAAAGTTATAGTTATTTTTCAATTAGTATGTCAATTATGACTTTAAAGATAAGTCAATTGAAAAATAAGTAATAATTACTCACCGAACTCAAAATTTGACAACAATTATATTGATGGAACACTGATAATGTCGTTAAGAAACCCTTTTCATTTCATCAATTTTGGGTGAAAAAATAGTCGTCAGCTACATGGACAAAGTCTCAGTATCAAGAACTATCTCTTGAAACATGCCTAAAGGGTTGACCACCCACGTTTGGTAATGCCAAAGCAAATACCAAGCCTAATCAGATATACCGCCAGCGCGTCACCATTGCACCGCCCTGTCGCCACCCAGCCACCACCTCTACCGGTACCGCCGCCTAGCGCATAGCCCCGAAGCCTTAGGTGACATCATCAGTGACGTCACTTGCCGAGAATTTTTTTTTTCGGCGACCTAAACTTTTCCTAGCGAGACAGTTCCATGATGTGCAGATGACTGTCAAATTTTTTTCAATCTCTCATTTTTTCTAGAGAGCTTTTTTTTGGAGGTGCAGTTGGTTTTTTGGCCGTATCTTTTGCATACGATGTCTATTTTCGGCAACAGAAGCCTCTACTTCTCTCTCTCAAGTACTTCCTATGGGGACTTCCTAGGGGTCATGAGGAGAGAGAGAGAGAGAGAAAGAGAGGTCATGACGACTTCCTAGGGGTCCTAATGCGTGATAAGATGTACTAGGACCCCTAGGAAGTCCCCATGACCCCTTTTGACACATTTGAACCCTCAAGTGTGTCCTAAGGGGTCCTACGACCCCTTTGGACACACTTGAGCATTCAAATCTGTTGAAAGGGGTCATGGGAAATTCTTAGGGGTCCTAATGCGTGATAAGGCATACTAGGAGCCCTACGAAGTCACAATGACCCCTTTTGACACATTAGAATGCTCAAGTGTGTCTAAAGGGGTTGTAGGACCCCTTAGGAAAAATTTGAGGGTTCCAATGTGTTGAAAGGGGTTATGGGGATTTCCTAGGGGCCCTAACGTATGATAAGGCATACTAGGACCCCTATGAAGTCCCCATGACCACTTTCGACAAATTTGAATGCTCAAATGTGTCCTAAAGAGTCATAGGACCCCTTAGGACACACTTGAGCATTCAAATGTGTCGAAAGGGGTCATGGGGACTTTCTAGGGGTCCTAACACGTGATAAGACATACTAGGACCGCTAGGAAGTCCCATTAACTCCTTTTGACCCATTCAAATGCTCAAGTGTGTTCGAAGGGGTCGTAGGACCTCTTAAGACACACTTGAGGGTTCCAACGTGTCAAAAGGGGTCATGAAGACTTTCTAGGGGTCCTAACGCATGATAAGGTGTACTAGGACCCCTAGGAAGTCCTTATGACCCCTTTTGACACATTTAAATGTTCAAGTGTGTCCTAAAGAGTTGTAGGACCCCTTAGGACACACTTGAGCCTTCAAATGTGTTGAAAGGGTTCATGGGGACTTCCTAGGGGTCCTAACGTGTGATAAGGCGTACTAGGACCCCTAGGAAGTCCCCATGACCCCTTTCAACACATTTCAATGCTCAAGTGTGTCCTAAAGAGTCGTAGGACCCCTTAGGACACACTTGAGGGTTCAAATGTATCGAAAGGGGTCATGGGGACTTCCTAGGGGTCCTAATGCGTGATAACATGTACTAGGACCCCTAGGAAGTCCTCATGACCCCTTTCAACACATTTGAACCCTTAAGTGTGTCCTAAAGGGGTCCTATGACCCCTTCGGACACACTTGAGAGTTCAAATGTGTCGAAAGGGGTCATGGGGACTTCCTAAGGGTCCTAACGTGTGAGAAGGTATACTAGGACCCCTAGAAAGTCCCCATGACCCATTTTGACACATTTGAATTCTCAAGTGTGTCTGAATGGGTCGTAGGACCCCTTAGGAAAAACTTGAGGGTTCCAATGTGTCCAAGGGGGTCATGGGGACTTCCTAGGGGTCCTAACACGTGATAAGGCATACTAAGACCCCTAGGAAGTCCCCATGACCCCTTTTGACACATTTGAATGCTCAAGTATGTCCTAAAGTGTCGTATGACCTCGTTCCCCACACCTTTAGTCATTGCCATAGGCATACCCATAACATGCCATTCCCTGTTTGTCGTGCGGAAGTAAATCAAATCATGCCAGCGCAGTCAATCAACGTCAGCCAGTGCCGAAGTTATTTGCCATGTGACCAAAGTTAGGTGTCCGCTGCTGCACCAGCTGGGAAAGTTGGCGGGAAAGTTAGGGTAAAACATTATTATGTCATATGTACCAAAATATATTGCGTATATTTTTTGAGATTTCGGCAGGATCTGAATTTATTTTTGCATTCAATACTTCAATTATATTTGCCTTGGCTCCTCAAACCATTTCGCAATTTTTGTGCTTTGCAACTGCGATTTAAAGCACTAGTTTATCGGGAAGTTTCAGCAGCGAGCACTGGTTCATCAGGAAGTTTCAACAGCGAGCACTGGTTCATCATTTTTTGAAAGTTGCAACAGCGACCAAGAGGTAGGTGGTCTATCACGTAATGTGAAATCTTCTATCAGAATTCCTGCTACTTGCATAAATGAATAATCAATAGGTATTAAAAATGGTTATATTTGCAAGAATGACACTGTTTTCTGAAGGTTCTGTTTAGAATTGATGGATTATTGTAAGAATAGCATGTAAGCTCGGCCCTTTCTATTCAATTGAAATGCCAAACAAAATGGAATAGGAATAACACTTGATATTATTAGAAGAAAATGGGTTGTTTGATAGAAGGCATAGTGCTACTCCTCTTACGGATAGATGGGACTAGGACTGATATAATGCCATAAGTAGCTGGTAAGAATCACCCATATATTAGGAAAACTGTAATAACAACGGCAAAATTTAGGCCCTGATTTTCTTTGATCCTGCAAGTTTCTAATAGCAAACTATAAACAAGTAAAATAGAGTCCAGGAGCAAATAATCACCGTAGAATCATAGTCCAGTAGAATTAAAAAGTCTTTTAATTGTTTTATATTAAGTTACATGCATATTCTATCATTCGTCACTTATATATATATTGAAAATTAATGTAAAATTATTTTCTATCAAATCAAATTATTTGAAATTTCAAATGAATATATTTTCATTACTTGAAATCAATAATATAATTAATAAAGTAGTTAAATTAAATACACAATATAAAATATAAATTAATATTAAATATATTATATAATTAAATATATGATATATAATATAATTTTTGATATATTAAATTTCTATTTTATATAATAGAATTTCAATGTTATATTTACAATCAAAAAAATTTCACAACCAAAAAGTATATAATTCCATAATCATATTATTACATATTTTTCTTTTCTTTTATGCAACTAAATGGTAAAATAAAATGTATATCTTATCTAGAAGACAATTAGTTTTTTCTTCCAAACTTCTCTTACATATTTTAAGTTTTAGCTTAGGATTTAGCTATTTTAAGTTTTCGCAAGACAAAAAATCATTAAGAAGTTCTCAAGTTGATTACCATAACCTTTTAGAAAAACCCACACACCCATTTTATTTATAATTTATTTTGTGAGTAAACTATGTCCCCTTAATTTAAATAGCTTTATATTTACAATAGAAAAATAAATATTGGAAATACGTTAGGTAATTAATCAAAAAAAAATATTTAATGTATAGTTAAACTAACTCACACTCCTAAAAATTTTGAAATTCACCATGATGAACAATTTATAGTGACCGTAAACATGGCTAGCATTATTTGAGCTATGTGAGAAATTGTATTTGAAAGAGGGTGTGATGCAAATTAAACCTAGAACTGGATCATAAAGCCAATATAGCACTATAAACATGATTTTATGTACAACATTTCATGATATAATCAAGAAGTTTTTAAATAAAAACCAACTCAAATCTCTAATAATATATCATTAATAAATTAATATATAATATAAATTAAATACACAATATATAATATAAATTAATATTAAAAATATTATATAATTAAATATATGATATATAATATAATTTCTAATATATTAAATTTCTATTATATATAATAGAAATTCAATGTTATATTTACAACCAAAAAGTATATAATTCCATAATCATATTATTACATATTTTTCTTTTCTTTTATGCAACGTCTAAATGGTAAAGTAAAATGTATATCTTACCTAGAAGACAATTAGTTTTTTTTCCAAACTTCCCTTGCATATTTTAAGTTTTAGCTTAGGATTTGGCTATTTTAAGTTTTAGCTAGACTTTCCCTCTTAAAGGTACCAATATAAGCATCAAAGAGATTCTTTCTCTGCTATAGTGGTTTTTATGCTATGAATATAAAGTTCAAACTCACCTTCACTATCTTTTATAAAAATATTCATTAAGAAGTTCTCAAGTGCCTTAGTGATTACCATAACCTTTCAGAGAAACCCACACACCCATATTATTTATAATTTATTTTGTGAGTAAACTATGTTCCCTTAATTAAAATAGTTTTATATTTACAATAGAAAAATAAATATTGGACATGCTTTAGATAATTAATCAAAAAAAAAATTAATGTATGTTAAACTAACTCACTCAACTCACACTCCTAAAGGTTTTGAAATTCACCATGATGAACAATTTATAGTGACCTTAAACATGACTAACATTATTTGAGTTATGTGAGAAATTGTGTTTCAAAGAGGGCATGAAGATGCAATTTAAACCTAGAACATGGTCATAAGGCCAACATAGCACTATAAACATAATTTTATGTACAACATTTCATGATATAATCAAGAAATTTTTAAATCAAAACCAACTCAAATCTATAATAATATACCATTGATAAATTAATATATAATATAGATTAAATACACAATATATAATATAAATTAATATTAAATATATTATATAATTAAATATATGATATATAATATAATTTTTAATATATTAAATTTCTATTATATATAATAGAATTTCAATGTTATATTTACAACCAAAAAAAACTTTTACAACCAAAAAGTATATAATTCCATAATCATATTATTACATATTTTTCTTTTCTTTGATGCAACGTCTAAATGGTGTAAAACATATATCTTACCTAGAAGACAATTAGTTTTTTTTCCAAACTTCCCTTACATATTTTAAGTTTTAGCTTAGGATTTGGCTATTTTAAGTTTTATCTAGACTTTCCCTCTTAAAGGTACCAATATAAACATCGAAGAGATTCTTTCTCTTCTATAGTGGTTTTTATGTTATGAATATAAAGTTCAAGCTCACCTTCACTATCTTTTATAAAAATATTCATTAAGAAGTTCTCAAGTGCCTTAGTGATTACCATAACCTTTTAGAGAAACCCACACACCCATATTATTTATAATTTATTTTATGAGTAAACTATGTCCCCTTAATTAAAATAGTTTTATATTTACAATAGAAAAATAAATATTGGACATACATTAGATAATTAATCAAAAAAATATTTAATGTATGTTAAACTAGCTCACTCAACTCACACTCCTAAAGGTTTTGAAATTCACCATGATGAACAATTTATAGTGACCTTAAACATGACTAACATTATTTGAGTTATGTGAGAAATTGTGTTTCAAAGAGGGTGTGAAGATGCAATTTAAACCTAGAACATGGTCATAAGGCCAACATAGCACTATAAACATGATTTTATGTACAACATTTCATGATATAATCAAGAAATTTTTAAATCAAAACCAACTCAAATCTCTAATAATATACCATTAATAAATTAATATATAATATAGATTAAATACACAATATATAATATAAATTAATACATGATTAATTAATACAGGTTATTTATGTGCATTCATACATGATTTCTGCACATCTGTTCATTTCTGTTGCGCATCCATTTCCTGACGCCACAGTCGCAATTTTCCATTCTGCATTTCCATTTTCTGTCAACTTACTGTGCATTCATTCAAATGTTTCGTGCATACATAATTTTCTACTGTGCATCTGTAATATCAGCGCATATATACCATCTCATTGCGCATTAGTATCTTTCTACTGCGCATCCATCTTTCCTACGCATTCATTCAATATTCCTACGCATTCATTGACTGTTATTGTGCATTTTTTTTATACAGTAGATACATAAAGTTTTTCAAAGTTATTTGGATTTTTGCTAATCTTTAACAAGTGTCTATTCATTCTAGTAGTGTTTTAGGCTATTTTGCAGGACGTTATTTTGAAGACACCATTTGCTAAAAAAAAAATTTCTAACAGTTTGATTGCAAATTGCCAAGGGGTTTGCAAAATAAACTACAATCTTGTTTGGGCTTTAAAAAAGACATGTTTTTTCTTTGTGTGTCTTCTTTAGAATAGAATCAAGTGTCTATCATGTTTTTCTTTTTAAGCTATTTGTAATCCCAAAATTATAACAATGTATCCTCTCCCCTTGCCATTCGTGGATCTTGGGTGTAAGAAAAATTGTTATAATTTTTAGAGGGCGGTCTTTGGTGGGAAAAGAGGTACTCACCCCAAGGAATGACCCAACCAGTAATAGGCTAAAGCCAAGCCCTTCCAAACCGGTATATAAAAAATGCTAGTGTGATTAGTCTCACATTAGACAGGTGTGAATTCATTATGGCAACCAAAATCTCCTCCAGTACCCTAGTGGTGTGTTAAAGTCCTACTTAGTAGAGGTGAAAGCCTTGCTTTGAAAGGATTGGGAGAGCCCCCTTAATTGGGAAAATGACTTCATCACAACCACCTGAATGGATGTCCTTATTAAAAGATTTTGTATAGTGGCCAAAAACCTTCTATCTACTAGCTCAAGGAGTCACCTAAGCTCGTGCAGACACCCCACAATACTCATGGTTCATGGTAGAGATAGCAGTTCTTTGGGAAGTAATGACCCATTGAATTCAGAACTTGGTGTGCCTGAGAAGTGAGTGCACTATAAGGAGGAGCCCATGCCTCCAAGTTCCTAGGCTATCCGCTGTGAATTTGCGTGGCTGGATTTTATTATCCTAGTGGGGATTTAGCAGATATCGTCCTTGCCAACCATAGGATTGTAAGCGTGTTTGTGCATTCATATTAGCATAGTTAGATTAAAATTATTTTTTTCTTGCATGCGTGTGTTTATGTATTTTTCATTTGCTAAAAAGCAGAAAACATCAGAAAATCAGACAAAATTTCCAAATCTTGTAGTTCAAAATAATTAGAAATAAAAACCTACACATTCATATCAATGTGTTGCGCATACATTAAACTATTCTACGCATTTGATAATTTTTCCACACATCGGTTACAACTTGTTGTGCATCTGTCTCATTTTGTTGTGCATTTATCAATCTATCCTGCACATTTGTTGCTGCGCATTTACAACAGTGAGCATTTCCACAAACTTTGCAATTTTCAAAATCACTTTTTCAGATACCCATTTTCATCCTTAGTAAGATTTTGGAAAAACATTCAAGTTACACAGACCTCTGATCTTTAGTTTGACCATTTTCATCAATTTTCATCAACCTTTTCTTCACCAAAAATCATCAAATCATTTCTTCTAATCCTTTGAAATTCCAAGTACAATTATCTCCCCATTTTCCTTTCATTTTTATTGTAGGTATATATTGACTGATTCTAAATTGTGTTATTATGTTACCCACAATATCTAAAATCAAACCATTCTAAATAATAATGAAAAAATGATCATTTTAATTTATGTTCTTCTATTATTATGGAACTTCATTAGACTTGTGTTCTATTTATTTAGAATAATTAAAGTGGGTCCTATCATCCATACATACATCTAGTTCCAAGTTAATTTAGGTGTTGCACTAGAAAATTTTACTATAGAAGGTCAACCTTTAAAAATTAGATAATCTAGCACATAACAAAGCAATTAAATAGTTAATTAATGTGTTGAAGTATTTGCATAGGTATTTGACGTTGATTGGCCTTTTTTTATTAAGTATTTTACTTGAATATTTTATTAAGTATTTTAGTATACTTGAAAAGGGTATTAGCTTCACCTAGTGGGCCCATATTAGGAGTCACTCCCACTTGAATAATTATAGGGTTGTTTTTGTTTCATATATGCATTTGTCATGTTAGATTGCAACCACCCCACTTGAAGCCAAATAGGGACTTGATCCTAGGTCTACACCACCACAATAGTATCCATAGTCACATAACACATTTAAACACATCCTTGTCCTACATTATTGAATCACTTATATCACCATAAAATCCTCATATAGATCCTCTTGCAATCACATCAAACAAACATTTCAACCATGGAATATGTCATTCTATTTTATTCTTGATATGATGGTGTTTATATGATTTTGATACTAGCCAAATATTTTGTTGAGGATATTAAGATATAGATATAATGGTATCACTATAAAAAAAAATTGTACATATTTAAATAATATTTGACTAACAATATTAATATTATTTATGATGGGTAGAAAGAATAAATGGGAATCACTTTTCAAGTTAGAAGTGCAAGATCTCCCGAATGAAGGAAGTCATTTCTCAAGTTTTGAACTTGAATGGACACCTATTGGAGATGATAGTAACCGACAAATAGACCGGTGTGCTGCTATCCCTCTTGAGAGACTGCCTCACTTTGTTAAAGGAGAAGGTTTATTGGATAGTACAGAAACAATATTTAGCTGTAGAAAATTTGTGGAGAATAATTTGACAGAACCTAATGACCATGACACAAAGATGTATTCAAGGTTTGCCTAGATTTAATAATTTTTTTAAGAATGTCAATTTATTCATTTATTTTATTGATTAATATATATATTTTTGTACATGTATAAACAGTTATCAATGTGCTTTTGGACCAGTAGACAGAAGAAATGCACCAAAAACTAAAGAAAAAATACATAGGTTTACTCAAAAAAGGGGTTGTCAAACCCACTTTAATGTTAGGGTAATGTATGGTAGACCTGATGTTGCAATAATTACATATAATAAATTTAGCCATCAGGATGTTCATGGTGAATTTTGTCATGGAAAGGATGACCTTTCTGGTAATCCAAGAACTAGTGTTGCACCAAGGTTATCAAATGAGTGCAAATCATACATTGAATCATTACTGCTGATGGGTGTAGGAGTTGACACCATATGTGAACAACATTACCAAGATTTTGGTATGAAAATGTTGATGAATAAAAGAGATACCTTTTTATTGAGAAAGGATGTACAAAATGCATGGCAAAGAGTGCGTTCCCTACATTCACAAAAAGATGTAGATGATGCAAAAAGTGTGTGTCTATGGCATTTGGAGGAGAAAGATTACTTCTTCTACTATAAAACACCAAACAATGTGGAAAATACTCCATTTATCATAGGCATGGAGACACCGTGGATGCGAGAGATGATGGTGAAACATTCACATGACTCAATCATTTCCATGGATTCTACATTCTCAACAAACAAATATGGTGTAAGTAGATGATCAATGCTAAATTTATTTATGGATCTTAATTCAAATTTTAGCCTAATTTATCCAAAAAATAATGTATCATTGATTTATTCATGTGCAGTATGAGTTATATTCATTACTTGTATTTGATGAGCAAGAAGTCGACGTACCTGTTGCATGGGCCATATCCTCAAGAAATAAAATTGAGGATATAAATGAATGGCTAATAGAGGTTTACAAAAGAGGGAAAGAACATAAAGAAGATTGGCATGTCAATGCATTCATGACAGATGATGCTAGTGCTGAGATTGAAGCAATCAGGTTTTATCAACCTTACTCTTATATGTATAAGAGTGTAATTGTTTAATATTTCATTTACAAAAATAAATGTTTCCTAATTTCTAGCAAGAATTGATTTTTCATTTAACAATCAATTTTGCTAAAATGCAAGTTTAATTTTCTAAATGTTATAATGTAACTTGTAGATCAATCTTTAATTGTCAAGTACTTCTATGTATTTGGCATGTACGCAAAGCTTGGTTGAAGAATGTGTACAAGTAAGTCAAAATTTAATTGAAGTATAGGAAAAGTCACATGCTTAAACATAGCTTGATATAATTTTTATAATCCAGGTTTGCGAGTGATAGGGATGTTGGAGCAAAAATGTTTGATAGATTGGGTGAGATAATGTATGCAATAAGTGACAACATGGACATCATTACTCACTTGATAGAAAAATTCATAGAGGATTTTAAAGAAGAGAAGACATTTATTGAATATTTTCAAAAAACTTGGTGTCATAATCAGAGACGCATTGGTAAGTTCATCAAAATATCCATCATGGTTTATATGCATTTACATATTTTAACTTGGTTTTGGTGTAAACTAAGATATCATATTTTTTTGTATAGAGATGTGGGCAAAACATTTTCAAAGTTTCTCTCATGCAAACCAAGAAACTAATGCAGCTATAGAGTCATACCATTTTCACATTAAGAGTCACTATTTAAGTGACCGTTCTAAGAAATGCACAAGGAGAATGGATTGGCTAATTCATACGCTTCTCCATAGGGTAGAGCCATACTATAAAAATAAAAGATATCTGCAGTTATCTGGATTCTTGACTAACTTCAAAAAAGAAAGATATTACATAACTGCTTTGGAGAGATCAAAAGCAATAACCGATACAGACTGTTATCCTCATGATCTTCCTGATACCTTTAAGATAAGAAGCCAAACTGACCCAACAAAATGGTACCACGTTAGGAAATTTGGATCAGATTTCCATGTTTGTGATTGTCAGTGGGCAAAAAGAGGAAACACCTGCAAACATGTGTTGAAGATTTTAGATCTTCTAAAGAGAAACAAAATAAACCAGCAAGATGAAATTGGTGGTAAGTTTAATTTGTGATTTAAGTTCAATAATTATTTGCAATGATTATTATGTTTTAAATCAAAACTAACTAAATTAATTTTATTTAATTATAGATGGTGTTATTTCATTGGCTCATGAAAATGATGAAGTCACAGGGAGTTCTTGTCATGAAAATGATACCATTGGTAATGTTAATATTTTTACAATCAAGTATTAATTAATTTTATAGTTTTGAACCTAACTAATTATTATTTCAATTATAGATGGTTGCATACCTTCAGGAGATCAAGATGTGCTTGGGGTTGTCATTAGTCAAGCTCAAAGTACTGGTAATTTTCAAAACCATCATTTTATAATGAAGCATTAGATTTTAATTTTTTTTTTTTAACTTAGTCATTGTGATATCCATCACAGATGGTTGGAAATCATCTAATACTTCCAACGATGACTTTCAAAATTCAATTGACTACATGATTTCAGTGCTTCAAAATTTACCAACTACAGAAGATGAAAAAATCATGCTTAGTCAGTGTGTTGGGAGATTTCAGAAAGACATGCATGCAACTTTTTCTTCATCTTCCAAATTCAAATCCATCCCTGGCTCAGAGAACATGTCTTTGAGACGATTATCACCATGGTTTAGTCCAAGTAAAAGGCATAAATGTCATTTTTCTCATCAAAAGCGTAAAGTCATATCTCAAAACTCAAATGAAAGAGCTCAGGAACATGAAAATTTTCAATTCCCCTTAATATGATCTAGAAAGAAAAAGAAAAAGGTCATTAATCGATCAGGCATAAAAATACAACAACAAAGAGATGTTATCATGTAGAAAGGTAAGTACATTTATTCAAAAGTATTCTAGTAATTTATCTAACAATAAATCCTCCTCTCATGTATATATGATATTTACATATGTCATTTTGTAGGTCAGAATGATCAAGAAAATAGTCAACGGCATCGATTACCTTTCTCCATTGATCTAAACCAAATGGTGACAGGTGAAATATAAGTTATATATGGTAAATTAGTTATAATGATTATCATGGCTTTTTTAAAAAATAACTACATTAATTTTTATTAAATTACAGATGATGTTACTCCATTGGTTGATGAAAATGATGAAGTTGGGGGGAGTTTTTTTCATGAAAATACAATCCAAACTAGAAATGGTAATGAAATTACAAAGTAACAATCAATTAGTTTTGAGTCTTTAGTTTGTATGTTATGAATGGTAATAAAATAATGAAATGCATTTTCGTAATTTTTTTGTCTTTAATGCATAAGTTAAGTTTTGAGTCTTTAATATATGAATTATTTTCATATATGTTGTTTTGTTAAATGTGAATGTTTTTGCAGTATCAAATGATCAATACAACAACCAAGATCATATGTTACCCTTTTCTATTGATCTCAATCAAACAATAACAAGTGACACAATGCACAATAGAGATGGTAAGGGAATTGTGTATTCAAATTTAATTATTTCCAACTCTTCAATTTAGAAATGAATTTTATAACTAACTCAATACATTTGCAGGTGTTGATGATATTTATATGGAGGATCATAGTCAACACTTTTTAGGGAATTGATTGAAGTGATAAGATTGGTTCTAATTAGATGGGGGTTTAATATAAGTCAAGACCAAGAGCTTCTCTATAAGGGATTTTAGAACTTATTTGTATTATTTTATCATCCAAATTTTACTTCCTTGGTTTTGTGTATTTGTTCAATGGATTTGATTTTGTCTTATGATGATAGGATTATGATGCTTTGAGTTTTGGTTTTTGTATTATAGTTGTTCATCATCTTGATGTGTTTATGTTGTCTCCAACTTAACATTTCATTAATTTAACATGTAGCATTTGATTTAACTTTAGTATTGTAATAACACAAATGTTGAAGTAACATATATACATATGGTTATAAATAACATGGTCAAATTAAGCATTTTTTTTCTAACATATACGTGTATGGTTAAAAATCACATGACCAAACTAGAAGCATTTTTTGTTATCATGGTGTCTTCTTTCCTCTACTATATTCTAAAATTTATAGGATCACTAATATTGAGCTGACTAAATTTTGAAAACTGCCTAATTAAATTGTATCATTATGTTATCCACATATCTAAAATTAAATTATTCCAATTATAAACAAAAATCTATCAAATACTTTTATTTAATTTAATTATCCATTTTGTCACATGATGATATCTTTCATTTCTACTAAAAAATAATTTAATATTTTTTTTTGATCGATAAACAACCGAAGCCTTGTATTATATTTATTAATAAAAATAACTTTTACATGTCCACCGTTCAAACGGGCACTAGTAGGAAAGAACAGGGAAGAAAACCTCCAGTCTTGCCCGAGACATAAGTCCTAAAATTACAAAATGTCATAAGGGCATACCCTTATTTTGAAATCTCAAAAAGTTCCTTAGATTACTAATGAGATGATATAAGTACAATCGATCCTTTATAAGGATAAATACAAGATTTAAATCTATAGAATGAACTGGCTTATTTAGTGGAGAGACGATGCCGACTAAGAGCCCTTTCTTGCTTTTGTCCTGAAAACACCACAACAAGACCACAAGACAAGCTAGAAAGAGATTGTTAGAAAAGTTAACACCGTGAGATACATATCCTTTTTATAAATCCTTGGAGATTAATATTGATGAAATTATAATGAAAGGGGTTAAAAAACTCTAGATAAAGCCTAAATCAACCTATGACAACAAGAATGAGCAAAAAAACCACTATGGAAGAGTCAAGAAGTCAAAAAGCCCATAGTGCGGTAAGCCCAAAGAACCAAACCTACTAGAAGGGAAAACCAAAAAGAAAAGCCTGAAGAAAATTGTAGAGGTTAAAATTCACCAATTAATACACTAGTAATAGAATTAGGTGAATGATTTCTTAGTTAGGTGAATGTTAATTCTAAGTTTTAATATTAACTTGGCATAGTAAGGCATCTTATCTGGATGACCCTTAATTTAAGCTACATGATAAATCCGACAAGGGCAAATAAATAAGATAGAGATTGATAAAATTATGCTCACTAATAAATGAGAAGGCTATATCTTCTTAATATTATTTATTTTGATAAAATTTGAACCATCAGCCCCTAAATTTGCTAGTTTGTTTGCTTTAATGTTGCCTTCTCTAAAAATGTGAATTAATTGAAATGTCTCTAATTTTTCCAAAAGTTTAAGAATTTCTTCTAATTTTGAATTTAGGACCCAATTAGGGGTCGATCTTTTGCGTAACGCATTGATGACTATCTGTGAATCTCCTTCAATAATGCTTCTAATTCAACTAAGTTATTTGAAGTAGGTTTAATGAGCTTGGCTCTTTTCAAAATCCATTCCCCTACTTCATTATTAATAATACAACCTATGCCTGATAGTCCTAGGTTGCCCTGGGATGCACCATCGAAAAAAAATAATTTAATATTATTGTCAAATAATTTTAGATATATAATAGTACATTAATATTTAATTAAAATAAGTAATCTAAGTAGATAATCAATAATAATTTTTATTTTTTATTTATTTATTAATTATAATTATAAAAATTTAAATATGATAGATTAAATAATCAATCAATTGAATAATTAAATTATTCACGCTAGCGTACGATTCCACCATAGGACCACTGGTCTATTTTAAGGGGTTGCAGATTAAGTTTGACAGTTGCGTGACCATGCTTATGGGTTTGACCAAACCCTAACCCTAATGCTAACCCTTACCATGATATAAAACTTAACTCGAAATGCTAACCCTAATCATATTAATATATTCAGTGTGTTACATGTGTGGTGGTGTATCGACATATTTTATATATAGGTTATATATTTGCTAGTAGATAGAAGTTATGGTATTGCAACAAATAATTTTTATTATTTATTTAAATTAGTAGTAATAAAAATAAAAATAAACATATTGTATTTTTTTTATGTAAGATATTTAAAAAAAATATATACTTCAATATATGTTTTTAAATTTATCAAATATAATTTTTTATAATAATGTATCTAATAATTAATTAAAATCATCTAAAAATTATAGATAAAAAATGAGAAAATATATAATTATTTAAAATTATGATATAAAATTAGAAAAATAAATAAATTACTTGTAAGTATAAAAAATAAATACATTATAATAAAAACATATATTTAAATTTTTTAAAAACATACATTAATTTTAAAAAGAAGTTTTAATTTAATAAATAAAGACAAAATACAATAAAATTTAAATTAATGCATAATAACCGTATAAAATAAGTAAATAAATAAATAAAAGTTTATAAAAGAAATGTTCAAAAAATAAAAGTTCACAAAATAAATGATGTGGGGAACGAGGTGCAGATAGGCGGCAAATGGTGATTGACGGCTGGCTGACGTGATTTCATTGACCATAACGATATCACTTCCTTCCACAGCACATCGCAGGTCCGTACAAGGTCGCATGCCGCATGGCAAATAACTTCGGCGCTGGCTGACGTTGATTGACTGCGCTGGCGTGATTTGATTTACTTCCGCACGACAAACAAAGAATGGCATGTTATGGGTATGCCTATGGCAATGGCTAAAGGTGCGGGGAACGAGGTGAAAATCTTCGCACTTTTAGCCATTGCCAAAAAACACTACATGTAAAAACTGCTTTTGGAATCTTTGCTGTTAAAACTGACAACTAAATTTTTGCCTATGAATACATGTCCGTAGATTCTTTCACTAAAAAGACCTAATTAGGAAAATAATATTTGAAACAACAAAGTTTATTTTAGTGATTCTATTTTTTTTTGGCGTTAACTTTAATAAAAATGCTAATATTAACGTCAATAATTTTATTTAATAATTTATCATTTAAAATATATTAAAATAATAATAATTTACTACAATGTATCTAGAACAAATATTGATTTTAAGATTGAAATATCAATAATTTTAATTAATAAATTATCATTTAAAATAATAATTTATATTAAAAATATAACTAAAATTAATATAGATTTTAGTATTCAATAAGATTATGTTTAAGTAAAAATAGTAATAATTTTTATATATTTATAATATTATTTGTTATTTTATATTTAGTATTCAAATAATATGATAAAATTATGAATAAAGATATTGACCAAACTCAAGGAATGCAATTCTAGTGATTCAAATGATTAGATACTATAAAATTATATGTTTAATCTATTTTTTCTAATAAATACATGATTACTAAATTAAAATTGTTAATAAATATAATTTATATTTAAATTTAAATTTAATCATATTCATGTTAGAAAATTTAGTATATTAAATAAATTATTATAATAAAATGTTAAAGAAGATAATTACATATTCTCATTAAATGGAAATCAAAAGCGGACAATGGAAATTACTTATATGTAAATGCACAATAGTAACTCATAAGGAATGCAATTCCAGTGATTCAAATGATTAGATGCTATAAAATTATATGTTTAATTTATTTTCTTAGAAATTACATGATTTTGATTATTAAACTAAAATTATTAATAAATATAATTTATATTTTAATTTAAATTTAATCACATTTCTTATTTTATACAAATCCTGGAAAGGCCTTCCCTTTTGTGACCTGATTGCTGGCAAGTTTCCCATAACTGTTCGGGGTACTTGGGTTTTCAGATCCATTTGGAAGGCTTGGGAAAATGTTTGTGGCTTCATTGATAACTCCACTTTTGATTACAATTATACCTTGCATGGCGAACGTTCTATTTGGTGGAATCTCTTCCACTAGGGCAAACCCCTTGCCTTGACCAAAGGATGTTCGGCCAAAGCCTGGGCGAATAAAGGTATCAACTATATTATGGATATTATGGAACACAACAATCTTGTTAGCTGGGATAACCTTGCTAGGGATTTTGATCTCCCCGCTTCCCATAAACATACTTACAATCTGGTTAAGTTGGCCTGTTCTGCCCTCAACCTCCCCAGGAATACCGATGTTGATTCCCACCACTTCCTCTCCTTTAGATGGCAAAATGGCACCCTCCTGACCACTGTTAAAGCTAAAGATATCTACAAATTCCTTAATCATGATACCTCTATCACCGATCATATCAATAGTGTTTGGTATAGTTCCACCACCTCTGCTGACTGGCAGAAAACTTTTGATAAATTATGGAAGGCCCCCATCCTGCCTAAGATTAAATGCTTCAAGTGGCAACTTTTGCTGGATAGATTTCCTATCAGGAGCCACCAAGCCAGTCTTGATATTTGCCCTATTTGCAGAATGCTTGAGACTATGAGACACATTTTCTTTGACTGTAGTTTTGCTAGAGAGATTTGGCTTATGTTTGGCGTTTCTATTACTAAACATGTTTATACTCTTGATATCATTACTGGATTTATTGATGGGCTTCGCAAAGATGCTAACCTATTTTGGCAGATTCTCTCATCTTTCATCCTTTGGTATATTTGGAAATTAAGAAATGAATCTAAATTTCAAGGCATTAATAAGACTCTTACTGGGTTTTATAGAAAACTCACCCATTTTAAAATTGCCTCTCAGGTTTGTTGTGTTTTGAATCTGGAAAGGAGGAAGTTGGTGAGATTCCTTCATGATGGGCATGCCTCTATGTTCATCTATGAGATGAAGAATGGCTTCGAGATGGCTAGTATTGTTGATAATCAGATGGATTTTGATGATGCGCTTGGAAAACTTCTTCAAGACATCAAAGATACCAATGGTCCCGGATTTGAGAATCTGCATATCTATTCCCAACTGTTGGATCAGAAGAAAGTGGTCTGGATGGAAGGCCTGCTTGGATGGAACACATGGATTGATAAATTTGATGATGTTCTTCATTAGTGTTCTCTTGATCTTTCATACTTGTATATATTCAGTTATCATGTCTTAAACTCTCAACAATTATCTACTTGATACTCTTTGATTGGTGGGTCAAGGCCTAGCCTCCCTTCTTTTTGGTGCTCTGTTTTGAACTCTTGATTATTAATACAAAAAAAATATTTATATAAAATATTAGAAAATTTAGTATATAAAATAAATTATTATAATAAAATGTAAAAGAAGATAATTACAGATTTAAATTCATAATGTGTATTTTCACCTATCTACTTGTACTATAAATGCACAACAGTAGAAAGAAATGTTTTCAGTTGAAGTTTATGTTTTATTAACGCATGTATATATTATCAATAATTTTCATTAATAATTTATCATTTAAAATATATTTATTTAAATAATAATATATTACAAATGTAACTAGAATTAATAAATATTTAAATATTTAATAAGATTTTGTTTAAGTAAAAAATATTAATAGTTATCATCAATCATTAGTCATGGTTGTAAATGACGAGTTAAATATACGTATCTTGAATTTTCCTAAAATAATTTGAGCCAAGTGATAAAGTTTTGTAGTTTTAAAATCCTTTTAAATTTGTTTAAAAATCTTCCAAAGATATTGTCTAGCAATTAGAAATTTAAAATAAAAATTTTAAAGTTTCAAAATGCTAATTTTACATTCTCATAATTTATTATTATTATGTGAAGTTACTTGAACACTCAAAAAGACATCCAATATGCTTTCATAAATCCATTCATGATGATATCAATGTATCTTAATATCTATAATTAATCAATGAAAAAAAATAAATTAATTCAAAGTTTCAATTTGTAGTTGAATTTACACTCAGTCCCAAAAAAAAGTATGAGAACATAAAACCCATAAAAAAAGAGTATTGCTCTTTGGGATTGGCTATCCAATAATCTACCCAATGCTAATATGTTTTTGAATTTTATAAACTAAAATATGAAAATTTATAATACATATGTATTTTTTGTTTTAATTGGTGAAGATCTAAAGAACTATAATATTCAAGAAACGTCTTGTGTTTGAAGAAAACATGAAAACATAAGAATATTCTTTCATTTTCACTAAAATGGTTTTCAATTTTTACCCATTCCAAGTGAAATGTGGATAGCTTTATTTTACAATGAATAATCCCCCTCTTTTATGTTGGTAAAGGTGAGAAAATATGGGTTTCAAGTTTTACCCATTCTAAGAGGAATGTGGATAGTTTTACATTTGAATACCTTTATTTGACCATGAATAATCTAGGCCCTCTTTTATGTTGGTAAAGGTTGTGAAATTTTACTTTACACCTACAAATTGCACACATGTATACATGTATATATACACATATAAATGTATATACATATACATATAAATGTATATGCACACACACACACACACACACACACATAGATATATATATATATATCTGTGTGTGTGTGTGTATGTGTGTGTGTACACATATGTACATGTATATAATGTATACAAATAGGTAGAGAGAAAAATAGAGAGCGGTGGAGAGAGAGCGAGGGATAGAGAAATATGTGAATAAAAAAAGAAATAGATAGAGTGGATAGGGATGGATAAATGGGGGAAGAGAGAAAGCAAGGAGAGATCATGATTTTAATATTCAACCACTACAGACATAATCTATCAAACCTATTTTATATTATCATTTATGATTAAATTTCTTTTTGTAATAGCCACACAATATTCCAAATGAATATTTTGCACTCCATTCCTAAAGTATAATAGAATGATAACTGAAACAAAGTTTATATTTCAAATAAGCGATCTAGGCATAATATTCACTGTAAATCTATTTATAGACCTTCTCAAGATCAGTGGTTTTGGCAGTATCCAATAATGTAGGGCCTCCAAGAGATATTGGCTCCATCACTCATAGTTACTGAGTTCTACTATGTGATATGCATATGGAGGTAGGGAATAAGAAGACAAAAGGAAAAGTAGCTAAATATAGAACTTGATATTGTGTACCTATGACCCAATCAATACTTTGGATTCATAGTATGTGATAATACTTAGTATATTTTTTAGGAAGGCAAAGGAGAAGGAGGAGAGGATGGGGAAAGAGGAGGAGAAGGAGAAGTAGGAGAAAAAGAAGGAGATGTCTGAGAAGAAGAAGGATAGAAGGGAGAAAGATGAGAGAAAGAAGAAGGAAAAATAGAAGGAAAGAAAAAGAAGGAGAAATAGGAGAAGAAAAAGATGAAGAGAAAAATAAGGAGGAGAAAAAGGACAAGTCATAACATTATTCTCTTTTAAAATGAAATGTTTATGGTTTTTATGTAGGTTTGAAATAGAGGCTCAAAGGAATGGATTGCAAATGAGAATGTTGCAAATGCTACCAGATGGAAATTGTTTCTTCAGAGCCTAGTCGATCAACTTTTATGGAGCATCATTTGGATTTTGAATCTTTCTTTTCTCAAAAAAGATGAAATGACTTTTGAAAAATACTATGAAAAAATGGAAGAAGATGGAATGTGGGCAGACCATTGTGATATTTTTGCAGCCTCTAGGGTGACACACACAAACATTCATGTGCACCACTCAAAGGGACAAGTATCCCAGATCTACAATTTTTATAGCATGGATATTCTCACAGTTCATCTCTCATATCATGATGAAAACCACTACAATAGTTTGTGCTTCATTAATGACAATGACAATTTTGGTCCTACACCCATACTTCTGGAGGAGGACAATAAAAGCACAAGCCATTCCAACTAAGATCTTGTGAAGTTCATTGTGGATGAAATAAGGTGCAGAGATAATGGTAAAACTTGTGTTGAAGACAACTTTTTGAAAAGAAAGGATGAACCTCTGGGAAGGAAAGGTCTAACACGATGTATTCCATGGGTACCAAGGAATAAAAAACAATAAATACAAAGTTCTCCAAACTTTCTACATCAACACTACAGTGACATTATTTAATATATAACACTATCAGTGTAACCCTTGCACCCTACAAAGGTGCAAGTGCTAGTTTAGCACTTTGAAAGGACTTTTGAAAATGGAGAGTTGAATAATAGGATAGGTTAGATGCATTATTTCCATATCTGTTACATATACTCAATATGTTTGATGTGCTATGTTCATAATTATTATGTATTTCTTTGAATTTATTATTTGTGAGGTCCACTCTTATGCAACATTGAAATTAGTAATGATACGACCTACTATTCCTAAATTATATATTATGTTTGTTATCATTATTATTGTGTGTCAACAAATGATCTTATTATTAGACAATATCAGATGTTGATTGCATGCGTAAAGTAACTTCATTTTTTATATGCTAATGTTTGTGATCAGATTTGTTGTTAAGGGTTAAGTATATAAATTGATTTGTGTGTGACAATGTAGGTTAGCTAACTTATCATTTCATTTTGTAAAGCTATGAATTATCAATTAAACAATTTTCTTTTGGAATTTAGGTAAATATTATTTATCTATCATGTTGCTAGATATTATGTGAGTGAGAGAGAGAGATAGTGTTCTAGTTCTTACGATAAAGATTTGGAGTAGTCTTGGAGGAGCTTCATCCAGCCTCCTTCATCATTCTTCAAAAATTTTAATGAGATATGGTACTTATTTCTTAAAATATAATGTACTATTTGTTAGCATAATTACATTTTACTATATTGTGGGTATGTGCAGGATCATGGTATACCAAACTATGGCCTTAAGTGGCAATGAAAAATCAAAAAATCAGGGTTAGTCAACTTGACGTAAAAAGGTTGAACATCTAATGAGGCTTATGTGAAAAAGTTGTAAGAATAGAATCTATAGAAAATTGAATGTAGTTTCTAAACTACTAGCCCTTGTTTGAAATTTTTTTGTCTAATTATTCAAAATTTTAGATTTCAACGCAATACTACAAAAATTTTAAGGAAAAGATAAAAAGTACGTGTATGTCTAACCACATTAATCACAATCAAATGATGATATATTTTCCAAATATTCTAGATATAAGTAGTAGACTCATGCTCGAATGTGACGCATATTTTTTTATAATTTTTGGTCACATAAATAATTAATTATGAATTTTCTGCTACAACTTTTTCAAAATAAAAAAACTCTCGTGTTTGACCACCTTAACTAATTCAAAATTTTACCAAATTCAAAAAAAAAAAATTTCTTATAGTAGCCGAAGCATAGAATGCGACGCATGTTTCAGATTTCAAAAAGGTTAAACAGTTTGAAAGTTATAGTTGTTTTTCAATTAGTATGTCAATTACGACTTTAAAGATAAGTCAATTGAAAAATAAGTAATAATTACTCACCGAACTCAAAATTTGACAACAATTATATTGATGAAACACTGATAATGTCGTTAAGAAACCCTTTTCATTTCATCAATTTTGGGTGAAAAAATAGTCGTCAGCTACATGGTCAAAGTCTCAGTATCAAGAACTATCTCTTGAAACATGCCTAAAGGGTTGACCACCCATGTTTGGTAATGCCAAAGCAAATACCAAGCCTAATCAGATATACTGCCAGTGCGTCACCATTGCACCGCCCTGTCACCACCCGGCCACCACCTCTACCGGTACCGCCGCCTAGCGCATAGCCCCGAAGCCTTAGGTGACATCATCAGTGATGTCACTTGCCAGGAATTTTTTTTTTTCGGCGACCTAAAATTTTCCTGGCGAGACAGTCCCATGATGTGCAGATGAATGTCAAATTTTTTTCAATCTCTCATTTTTTCTAGAGAGCTTTTTTTTGGAGGTGCAGTTGGTTTTTTGGCCGTATCTTTTGCATACGATGTCTATTTTCGGCAATAGAAGCTTCTACTTCTCTCTCTCAAGTACTTCCTACGGGGACTTCCTAGGGGTCATGAGGAGAGAGAGAGAGAGAAAGAGAGGTCATGACGACTTCCTAGGGGTCCTAATGCGTGATAAGATGTACTAGGACCCCTAGGAAGTCCCCATGACCCCTTTTGACACATTTGAACCCTCAAGTGTGTCCTAAGGGGTCCTACGACCCCTTTGGACACACTTGAGAATTCAAATCTGTTGAAAGGGGTCATGGGAAATTCCTAGGGGTCCTAATGCGTGATAAGGCATACTAGGAGCCCTACGAAGTCACAATGACCCCTTTTGACACATTAGAATGCTCAAGTGTGTGTAAAGGGGTTGTAGGACCCCTTAGGAAAAACTTGAGGGTTCCAATGTGTTGAAAGGGGTTATGGGGATTTCCTAGGGGTCCTAACGCATGATAAGGCACACTAGGACCCCTATGAAGTCCCCATGACCACTTTCGACAAATTTGAATGCTCAAATGTGTCCTAAAGAGTCATAGGACCCCTTAGGACACACTTGAGCATTCAAATGTGTCGAAAGGGGTCATGGGGACTTTCTAGGGGTCCTAACACGTGATAAGACATAGTAGGACCGCTAGGAAGTCCCATTAACTCCTTTTGACCCATTCGAATGCTCAAGTGTGTTCGAAGGGGTCGTAGGACCTCTTAAGACACACTTGAGGGTTCCAACGTGTCAAAAGGGGTCATGAAGACTTTCTAGGGGTCCTAACGCATGATAAGGTGTACTAGGACCCCTAGGAAGTCCCCATGACCCCTTTTGACACATTTAAATGTTCAAGTGTGTCCTAAAGAGTTGTAGGACCCCTTAGGACACACTTGAGCCTTCAAATGTGTCGAAAGGGTTCATGGGGACTTCCTAGGGGTCCTAACGTGTGATAAGGCGTACTAGGACCCCTAGGAAGTCCCCATAACCCCTTTCAACACATTTCAATGCTCAAGTGTGTCCTAAAGACTCGTAGGACCCCTTAGGACACACTTGAGGGTTCAAATGTATCGAAAGGGGTCATGGGGACTTCCTAGGGGTCCTAATGCGTGATAACATGTACTAGGACCCCTAGGAAGTCCTCATGACCCCTTTCAACACATTTGAACCCTTAAGTGTGTCCTAAAGGGGTCTTATGACCCCTTCGGACACACTTGAGCGTTCAAATGTGTCGAAAGGGGTCATGGGGACTTCCTAAGGGTCCTAACGTGTGAGAAGGCATACTAGGATCCCTAGAAAGTCCCCATGACCCATTTTGACACATTTGAATTATCAAGTGTGTCCGAATGGGTCGTAGGACCCCTTAGGAAAAACTTGAGGGTTCCAATGTGTCCAAGGGGGTCATGGGGACTTCCTAGGGGTCCTAACACGTGATAAGGCATACTAAGACCCCTAGGAAGTCCCCATGACCCCTTTTGACACATTTGAATGCTCAAGTATGTCCTAAAGTGTCGTATGACCCCTTAGGACACACTTGAGAATTCAAATGTGTCAAAAGGGGTCATGGGGATTTCTTAGGGGTCCTAACGCGTGATAAGCGATACTAGGACCCCTAAGAAGTCCGCATGACCCATCTCGACACATTTGAATGCTCAGGTGTGTTCTAAAGAGTCGTAAGACCCCTTAGGACACATTTGAGCATTCAAATGTGTCGAAAGGGGTCACGAGGACTTCCTAGGGGTCTTAACGAGTCATAAGGTGTACTAAGATCTCTAGGAAGTCCCCATGACCCATTTTGACACATTTGAATGCTCAACTATATCTGAAGGGGTTGTAGGACCCCTGAGGACAAATTTGAGGGTTCCAATGTGTTGAAAGGGGTCATGGGGATTTCCTAGGGGTCCTAAGACGTGATAAGGCATACTAGGACCCCTAGGAAGTCCCCATGACCCCTTTTGACACATTTGAATGCTCAAGTGTGTCCTAAAGAGTTGTAAGACCCCTTAGGACACACTTGAGCATTCAAATGTGTCGAAAGGGGTCATGGGGGCTTCCTAGGGGTCCTAATGCGTGATAAGGTGTACTAAGACCCCTAGGAAGTCTCCATGACCACTTTCGACACATTTAAATGCTCAAGTCTATCATAAAGAGTCGTAGGACCCTTTAGGACACACTTGAGGGTTCAAATGTATCAAAAGGGGTGATGGGGACTTGCTAGGGGTCCTAACATGTGATAAGGTGTACTAGGACCCCTAGGAAGTCCTCATGACCCCTTTTGACACATTCGAAGCCTCAAGTCTGTCCTAAAGGTTCCTACGACATGTTCGAACACACTTGAGCATTCAAATGTGTTGAAAGGGGTCATGGGAACTTTCTAAGGGTCCTAACGCATGATAAGACATACTAGGATGCCTAGGAAGTCCCCATGACCCCTTTTGACACACTTGAATGCTCAAGTGTGTCCGAAGGGGTCGTATGACCCCTTAGGAAAATATTGAGGGTTCCAATGTGTCGAAAGGGGTCATGGAGACCTACTAATGGTCCTAATATGTGATAAGGCATACTAGGACCCCTAGGAAGTCCCCATTACCCTTTTCGACACATTTAAATGCTCAAGTGTGTCCTAAAGAGTCTTAGGACACCTTCGAAACACACTTGAGTATTCAAATGTGTTGAAAAGGGTCATAGGGACTTTCTAGGGGTCCTAACGCTTGATAAGGTGTACTAGGACCACTAGGAAGTCCCCATGACCCCTTTCAAACACATTTGAATGCTCAAGTGTGTCCTAAAGAGTTGTAGGACCCCTTAGGACACACTTGATGGTTCAAATGTATCGAAAGGGGTCATAGAGACTTCCTATGGGTCCTAATGCGTGATAAGGCATACTAGGACCCCTAGGAAGTCCTCATGACCCCTTTCGACACATTGGAACCCTCAAGTGTGTACTAAGGGTCCTACAACCCCTTCAGACACACTTGAGCATTCAAATGTGTTGAAAGGGGTCATGGGGACTTCCTAGGGGTCCTAACACGTGATAAGGCATACTAGGACCTCTAGGAAGTCTCCATGACCCCTTTTGAGACATTTGAATGCTCAAGTGTGTCCCGAAGGGGTCGTAGGACCCCTTAAGACAAACTTGAGGGTTTCAATATGTCGAAAGGGGTCATGGAGACTTCCTAGGGGTCCTAATGTGTGATAAGGCGTACTAGGACACCTAAGAAGTCCCCATGACCCCTTTCGACACATTTGAATTGTCAAGTGTGTCCTCAAGGGTCGTAGGACACCTTAGGACACACTTGAGCATTCAAATGTATCAAAGAGGTCATGGGGACTTCCTAGGGGTCCTAACGCGTGATAAGATGTACTAGGACCCCTAGGAAATCCCCATGACCCCTTTCAACATATTTGAATGCTCAAGTGTGTCCTAAAGAGTCATAGGACCCCTTAGGACACACTTGAGGTTTTCAAATGTATCGAAAGGGGTCATGTGGACTTCCTAGGGGTCCTAACACATGATAAGGCATACTAGGACCCTTAGAAAGTCCTCATGACCCCTTTCAACACATTTCAATGTTCAAGTGTGTCTTAAAGAGTTGTCTGACCCTGAGGACACACTTGAGCATTCAAATGTGTGGAAAGGGGTCATGGGGATTTCCTAGGAGTCCTAACATGTGATAAGGCATACTAGAACCCCTAGGAAGTCCCCATGACCCATTTTGACACATTTGAATGCTCATGTGTGTCTTAAAGAGTCATATGTCCCCTTAGGACACACTTGAGCATTCAAATGTGTCGAAAGGGGTCATAACACGTGATAAGGTGTACTGGGACCCTTAGGAAGTCCCCATGACCCCTTTCGACACATTTGAATGCTCAAGTGTGTCCTTAAAGAGTCATAGGACCCCTTAGGACATAGTTGAGGTTTCAAATGTATCGAAAGGGGTCATGCGGACTTCCTAGGGGTCCTAACGTGTGATAAGGTGTACTAGGATCCATAGGAAGTCCTCATGACCCCTTTCGACACATTGGAACCCTCAAGTGTGTTCTAAGGGGTCCTACGACCCCTTCGGACACACTTGAGCATTCAAATGTGTCGAAAGGGGTCATGGGGACTCCCTAGGGGTCCTATCACGTGATAAGTGTAGTAGGAACCCCCAAAAAGTTTTCATGACCCCTTTTGACACATTTGAATGCTCATGTGTGTTTCAAGGGGTCATAGGACCCCTTAGGACAAACTTGAGGGTTCTAATATGTCGAAATGGGTCATGGGGACTTCCTTGGGTTGTAACGTGTGATAAAGTATACTAGGACCCCTAGGAAGTCACCATGACCCCCTTTCCACACATTTGAATGCTCAAGTGTGTCCTAAAGAGTTGCAGGACCCATTCAGATGCACTTGAGCATTCAAATGTGTCAAAAGGGATCATGGTGACTTCCTAGGGGTCCTAAGGTGTGACAAGGTGTACTAGGACCCCTAGGAAGTTGCCATGACCCCTTTCGACACATTTGACTGCTCAAGTGTGTCCTGAAGAGTTGTAGGACCTATTAGTACACACTTGAAGGTACAAATGTATCAAAAGGGGTCATGGGGACTTCTTAGGGGTCCTAACACGTGATAAGGTATACTAGGACCCCTAGGAAGTTCTCATGACCCCTTTTGAAACATTGAAATCCTTAAGTGTGTCCTAAGGGGTCCTACAACCACTTTAGACACACGCGAGCATTCAAATGTGTTGAAAGAGGTCATGGGACTTCTTAGGGCTCCTAACACATGATAAGGTGTACTAGGACACCTAAGAAGTCCCCATGACCTATTTTGACACATTTGAATGCTCAAGTGTGTCCAAAGGGGTCGTATGACCCCTTAGGGACAAACTGGAGGGTTCCAATGTGTCGAAAGGGGTCATGGGGGACTGCGTAGGGGTCCTAATGCGTGATAAGGCATACTAGGACCCCTAGGAAGTCCCCGTGACCCCTTTTGACACATTTTATTGCTCAAGTGTGTCCTAAAGAGTCGTAGGACCCCTCAAGACACACTTGAGCATTCAAATGTGTCAAAAGGGGTCATGAGGATTTCCTAGGGGTTCTAATGCGTGATAATGCGTACTAGGACCCCTAGGAAGTCCCCCATGACCCCTTTCAACATATTTGAATGCTTGAGTGTGTTCTAAAGAGTCGTAGGACCCCTTAGGACACACTTGAGCATTCAAATATTTTGAAAGGGGTCATGGGGACTTCCTAGGGGTCCTAATGCGTGATAAGGCGTACTAGGACCCCTAAGAAGTCCCCATCGCCCCTTTCGACATATTAGAATGCTCAACTGTGTCCGAAGGGGTCGTAGGACCCCTTAGGAAAAACTTAAGGGTTCTAATGTGTCGAAAGGGGTCATGGGGACTTCCTAGGTGTCCTAACGCGTGATAAGACATACTAGGACCCCTAGGAAGTCCTCATGACCCCTTTCGACACATTTAAATACTCAAGTGTGTCCTAAAGAGTCGTCAGATCCCTTAGGACACACTTGAGCATTCAAATGTGTTGAAAGGGGTCATGGGGACTTCCTAGGGGTCCTAACGCGTGATAAAGTGTACTAGGACCCCTAGGAATTCCCCACGATCCTTTTTGACACATTTGAATGCTCAAGTGTGTCCTAAAGAGCCGTAGGACCCCTTTGGAAACACTTGAGCATTCAAGTGTGTCGAAAGGGGTCATGGGGACTTCATAGGGGTCCTAGTATGCCTTATCATACATTAGGACCCCTAGGAAGTCCTCATGGCCTCTCTCTCTCTCTCTCCTCTCTCTCTCTCTAGGTGAGAGAGAGAGGAGAGAGGAGAGAAAGAGAGGAGAGAGAAAGGTAAAGAAGATAGTAGAAACAATATTATAAATTTTCCAATAACTAATTATTGAATTGATTTATTCAACGAAGAAGCACTTGAGTAGTTGAAGATACTCATCCTCAACTTGAAAAAAAATTTGAAATGTAGAAAATCAATTTGTAAAGTCCGTTTCATGGACCATCTTGAGCCTCGTCAACTTAAAATAATATCCTTTCTCTTTCCTAGCATACACAATCTCTCCACTGGGCCCACTTTACATTGACGACAAGGTGGGATACGACGCAACGACGCAATGTCTCTCCAATTATTAACTCGTATGCACTTTCGTGAGCGCGCAAATTTCTCAAGTTAAAAATTAAAAAAAGCTAGCGATGTGAAATGATGGCATGCGCGTCATATATAAAATATATATGACAGTGCTGATGGGATACAATGGCCGTCCTAGCGATTAAAATAGTGAGTGAAGGTGCCTCCCCTGGGAAACTTTGTACGCCTTCGTCAATAATTTATATTTTAATTTAAATTTAATCATATTCATGTTAGAAAATTTAGTATATAAAATAAATTATTATAATAAAATGGTAAAGAAGATAATTACATATTCTCATTAAAGGGAAATCAAAAGCCGACAATGGAAATCAAAAGCGGACAATGGAAATAACTTATACTATAAATGCACAATAGTAACTCGTAAGGAATGCAATTCCAGTTATTCAAATGATTAGATGCTATAAAATTATATGTTTAATTTATTTTCTTAGAAATTACATGATTCTAATTATTAAACTAAAATTATTAATAAATATAATTTATATTTTAATTTAAATTTAATCACATTTCTTATTTTATACAAATATTTATATAAAATGTTAGAAAATTTAGTATATAAAATAAATTATTATAATAAAATGTTAAAGAAGATAATTACAGATTTAAATTCATAATGTGTATTTTCATCTATCTACTTGTACTATAAATGCACAACAGTAAAAATAAATGTTTTCAGTTGAAGTTTATGTTTTATTAACGTGTGTATATATTATCAATAATTTTCATTAATAATTTATCATTTAAAATATATTTATTTAAATAAAAATATATTACAAATGTAACTAGAATTAATAAATATTTTTGTATTTAATAAGATTTTGTTTAAGTAAAAAATATTAATAGTTATCATCAATCATTAGTCATGGTTGTAAATGACGAGTTAAATGTGTGTATCTTGAATTTTCCTAAAATAATTTGAGCCAAGTGATAAAGTTTTGTAGTTTTAAAATCCTTTTAAATTTGTTTAAAAATCTTCCAAAGATATTGTCTAGCAATTATAAATTTAAAATCAAAATTTTAAAGTTTCAAAACTCTAATTTTACATTCTCATAATTTATTATTATTATGTGAAGTTACTTGAACACTCAAAAAGACATCCAATATGCTTTCATAAATCCATTCATGATGATATCAATGTATCTTAATATCTATAATTAATCAATGAAAAAAAAAATTTAATTCAAAGTTTCAATTTGTAGTTGAATTTACACTCAGTCCCAAAAAAAAGTACGAGAACATAAAACCCATAAAAAAATAGTATTGCTCTTTGGGATTGGCTATCCAATAATCTACCCAATGTTAATATGTTTTTGAATGTTATAAACTAAAATATGAAAATTTATAATAAATATGCATTTTTTGTTTTAATTGGTGAAGAATTAAAGAACTATAATATTCAAGAAATGTCTTGTGTTTGAAGAAAATAGGAAAACATAAGAATATTCTTTCATTTTCGCTAAAATGGTTTTCAAGTTTTACCCATTCCAAGTGAAATGTGGATAGCTTTATTTGACAGTGAATAATCCCCCTCTTTTATGTTGGTAAAGGTGAGAAAATATGGGTTTCAAGTTTTACCCATTCTAAGAGGAATATGGATAGTTTTATATTTGAATAGCTTTATTTGACCATGAATAATCTAGGCCCTCTTTTATGTTGGTAAAGGTTGTGAAATTTTACTTTACACCTACCAATTGTATTTGCTTGACATTCCCTAAATCCTTTTCAACAAATCTAATTATATAATCAGATTATTGTTTGTATCACATATCCATAGTTGGTTCATCTGGATACGATCCAATGTGGCTCAGAATGGTTGAAATGTGGTAGCCGCAAGTCTAATCAAGTGGAAATGATATAGGTAGGAGGTGTAGACAAAACTACCCAGAGAAAAGACAACAAATAAATATGATTTCCAACTTTAATTCTCCTAGCAATGTTTTCAACTTAAATACTAAATGATAATTTAATTACCTTGTCACATCCATGAGGATTTCATATTTTGTTGGCTACATATGCAAACCTATTGCATATTCAAGGGTTTTATTTGAAATTAATTTCTTCCCCTATTGTGAGTTAGTTTCTAGGGCGTAAATAGATGTATACCTAATTTTTATAGAGAATCATAACATTTTCTTCTAAGCCATAAGGAGAGTTTAAATATATCTTATATTTATGTAGATGAATGTCTCTCGAAGAGGATGCAACATTTGAGGAAAAAATTTGAGCAAGTTTTTATTTTTCACTTGTCTAGTGATAACATGATTATAGTAGGAAGTATATCCATGGAAAAATCTTATAATCAATTTTAAGTTTTTATTATTATTATTAAGACCTATATAAGCTGATATTTTACAATATATATATTAATATATTTTTGAGAGATCTTATTAGGGTCTATTTTCATTATATGTGGATGTTATTACAATTACAATCCAAACATATATTTATGAGTAGTGTTGAATTAAGATCAGGATTTTATGTAATTGAGTAATGGTTAAAGATAGGTTAGGGTTCAATTACAAAAATGATAGTTAGGGTTAGGGTTTAATAAGAATTAGGCTTAAAATTAAAGTTAGATATAGGGTTATATTGTGTGAGTTTCCTTATTTTTTTCATACAATGATTAGCAAGAAAAGTTATTTCTTTGCATTAATTCCATCTCTTTCACATCACTTCCTTACTTTGAAAGTAGTTCTATATTTAAAAAAACCAAATCAAACATGAAGAATGAAGTGTGTGTGTGTGTGTGAGAGAGAGAGAGAGAGAGAGAGAGAGAGATATGATGATGAGAGAGAGTAAGCTTTTAATTGTCGCTTTAGAAAAGCTAGGTTGTGTCGCTTTCATTTGGACAGTGGAGTTTTAGAGCAGGCAAAAGTTGGGCTTCGATTAACAAACTTCTGTATAAATCTAGGTATTTTACATGTTATTTTATGTATAGGGTATGTGCAAGAAGTTGGGTGTGTGAATGTCTTGTAGAATTGGAAAATGCCACTCGAAATGGGCACCCGATTTAGGTTCAGATGCTCGATCCAAAATTCAAAAAATAGGTGCCCATTTTTTGAAAAACGGGCACTTCTTTTTTCTTTTTCTTTTATCACTAGAAATGCATTTTTACACACCAATTTAATTTTTGTCAAAATGGGTGCCTATTTTTTGAATTATAAATAAAAGGCACCCGTTTCTTAAGACATGAGCGAGAAAAAAACCTTCACTTCAGATTTCACTTTAAAATAGGCTTGGTGTAGGCTTCATAAAACCAAGCCTATGCCTTGACCTCCAAAAATTTGGTTAAGGCATTGGAATGTGATTGTAATTTTTGATGAAACAAAAACCCATTAGAGCTCGTACTTTCCCGATTTCAAAAATATAAATTCCATAGTGATATGATTATTTTTACTGTATTTATATTATTGATTAATTAAAAGTGGCACCTAAATATAAAATAGTGAGGTTCTCTAAAACTTTAATAACTTTTTTTGTTTTTAGGTTTTTTGGAAAATAAATTATATGACATCAATCTACATATAATTTTCTTGAAGATTAAAAAAATTTGAAAAAATATGAAATTTTCATCAAACTATGGTGGTCGTACAACAGAGGTTTTGAAAATGTACTTTATAGTCAATTAAAAATTAATTAAAAAAATATTCAATAAAAAAAAAGAAAAATACGCTCATCAATCTTTGGTGTCTTAGGTATATTTCTCTAGAAGGATTTGCAAAAAATCATTTATTTAGGTCAAAATATGGTGGTCGTACACGACTATGGTATGGTCCTAAAACATGTCTTTTACAAAAGTGGTTTTTAAACATTCCAACTAAAAATAATTTATACAATGTGATATTTAAATAAATTACATATTTGGAAAGTAGCCTCCAAGCACTACATTTTCTATTATTGAAATTTTATTAGATTTAATCACTAAGTGCCTCAAATTTAGACATCAATTGGCAGAAAACTAAAAAATAGGGAAAACACTTCCACTTTTTGCCCTAAAGTGGGACTCAACTTGTTGCAGCCACCCTATATACTACAGTAAATATATATATTTTTAAATGTTATATATATATATATATATATATATATATATATATATATATATATATATATATATATATATATATATATATATATATATATATATATATATATATATATATATATATATATATATATATATATATATATATATACACACACACACACACACACATGTATACATGTATATATACACATATAAATGTATATACATATACATATAAATGTATTTATATACACATGTATATATGTGTATATATATGTATATATACATGTATGTGTGTGTATATATATGTATGTATACTTGTGTATATATATATGTATACATACATGTGTATATACATGTTTATATAGACATATACATGTATATACACATAAATGTATATGTACACACACACACACACGTGTGTGTGTGTGTGTGTGTGTGTGTGTGTGTGTGTGTTTGTATATGTGTGTCTATATGTACACATATGTACATGTATATAACGTATACAAATAGGTAGAGAGAAAAATAGAGAGGGATGGAGAAAGAGCAAGGGATAGAGAAATATGTGAATTAAAAAAGAAATAGATAGAGTGGATAGGGATGGATAAATGGGGGGAGAGAGAAAGGAAGGAGAGATCATGATTTTAATATTCAACCACTACAGACATAATCTATCAAACCTATTTTAAATTATCATTTATGATTAAGAACAAAATTTGTAATAGCCACACAATATTCCAAATAAATATTTTGCACTCCATTCCTAAAGTATAATAGAATGATAACTGAAACAAAGTTTATATTTCAAATAAGTGATCTAGGCATAATATTCATTGTAAATCTATTTATAGACCTTCTCAAGATCAATGGTTTTGGCAGTATCCAATAATGTAGGGCCTCCAAGAGATATTAGCTCCATCACTCGTAGTTACTGAGTTCTACTATGTGATATGTATATGGAGGTAGGGAATAAGAAGACAAAAGGAAAAGTAGCTACATATAGAACTTGATATTGTGTACCTATGACCCAATCAATGCTTTGGATTCATAGTACGTGATAATACTTAGTATATTTTTTAGGAAGGCAAAGGAGAAGGAGGAGAGGATGGGGAAAGAGGAGGAGAAGGAGAAGCGGGATTAAAATAAGGAGATGTCTGAGAAGAAGAAGGATAGAAGGGAGAAGGATGAGAGAAAGAAGAAGGAAAAATAGAAGGAAAGAAAAAGAAGGAGAAATAGGAGAAGAAAAAGATGAAGAGAAAAATAAGGAGAAAAAGGACAAGACATAACATTATTCTCTTTTAAAATGAAATGTTCATGGTTTTTATGTACGTTTGAAATAGAGGCTCAAAGGAATGGATTGCAAATGAGAATGTTGCAAATGCTACCAGATGGAAATTGTTTCTTCAGAGCCTAGCTGATCAGCTTTTATGGAGCATCATTTAGATTTTGAATCTTTCTTTTCTCAAAAAAGATGAAATGACTTTTGAAAAATACTATGAAAAAATGGAAGAAGATGGAATGTGGGCAGACCATTGTGATATTTTTGCAGCCTCCATGGTGACACACACAAACATTCATGTGAACCACTCGAAGGGACAAGTATCCCAGATCTACAATTTTTATAGCACATATATTCTCACAGTTCATCTCTCATATCATGATATAAACCACTACAATAGTTTGTGCTTCATTAATGACAGTGACAATTTTGTTCCTACACCCATACTTCTGGAGGAGGACAATAAAAGCACAAGCCATTCCAACTAAGATCTTGTGAAGTTCGTTGTGGATGAAATAGGATGCAGAGATAATGGTAAAACTTGTGTTGAAGACAACTTTTTGAAAAGAAAGGATGAACCTCTGGGAAGGAAAGGTCTAACACGATGTATTCCATGGGTACCAAGGAATAAAAAACAATAAATACAAAGTTCTCCAAACTTTCTACATCAACACTATAGTGACATTATTTAATATATAACACTATCGGGGTAACCCTTGCACCCTACAAAGGTGCAAGTGCTAGTTTAGCACTTTGAAAGGACTTTTGAAAATGGAGAGTTGAATAATAGGACAGGTTAGATGCATTATTTCCATATCTGTTACATATATTCAATATGTTTGATGTGCTACATGTTCATAATTCTTATGTATTTCTTTGAATTTATTATTTGTGAGGTCCACTCTTATGCAGCATTGATATTAGTAATGATAGGACCTACTATTCCTAAATTATATATTATGTTTTTTATCATTATTATTGTGTGTCAACAAATGATCTTATTATTAGACAATATCAGATGCTAATTGCATGTGTAAAGTAACTTCATTTTTTATATGCTAATGTTTGTGATCGGATTTGTTGTTGAGGGTTAAGTATATAAATTGATTTGTGTGTGACAATGTAGGTTAACTAACTTATCATTTCATTTTGTAAAGCTATGAATTATCAATTAAACAATTTTCTTTTGGAATAGGTAAATATTATTTATCTATCATGTTGCTAGATATTATGTGAGCGAGAGAGAGAGAGAGAGATAGTGTTCTAGTTCTTGCGATAAAGATTTGGAGTAGTTTTGGAGGAGCTTCATCCTGCCTCCATCATTCTTCAAAAATTTTATTGAGATATGGTACTTATTTCTTAAAATACAATGTACTATTTGTTAGCATAATTACATTTTACTATATTGTGGGTATGTGCAGGATCATGGTATACCAAACTATGGCCGTAAGTGGCAATGAAAAATAAAAAAATTAGGGTTAGTCAACTTGACGTAAAAGGTTGAACATCTTATGAACCTTATGTGAAAAAGTTGTAAGAATAGAATCTATAGGAAATTGAATGTAGTTTCTAAATTACTAGCCCTTATTTGAAATTTTTTTTTTGTCTAATTGTTCAAAATTTTAGATTTCAATGCAGTACTACAAAAATTTTAAGGAAAAGATAAAAAGTACGTGTATGTCTGACCACCTTAATCACAATCAAATGATGATATATTTTCCCAAGATTCTAGATATAAGTAGTAGACTCATGCTCGGATGTGACACATATTTTTTTGTAATTTTTGGTCACATAAATAATTAATTATGAATTTTCTGCTACAACTTTTTCAGAATAAAAAAACTCTTGTGTTTGACCACTTTAACTAATTCAGAATTTTACCAAATTCAAAACTTTTTTTTTCTTATAGTAGCTGAAGCATAGAATGTGACGCATGTTTCGGATTTCAAAAAGGTTAAACGGTTTGAAAGTTATAGTTGTTTTTCAATTAGTATGTCAATTACGAATTTAAAGATAAGTCAATTGAAAAATAAGTAATAATTACTCACCGAACTCAAAATTTGACAGCAATTATATTGATGGAAAGCTGATAATGTGTTTAAGAAACCCTTTTTGTTTCATCAATTTTGAGTGAAAAAATAGTCGTCAGCTACATGGTCGAAGTCTCAGTATCAAGAACTATCTCCTGAAACACGCCTAAAGGGTTGACCACCCACATTTGGTAACGCCGAAGCAAATACCAAGCATAATCGGATATCTGATATTTTTGGATATCCGATAATATCGGTATCCGAAAAAGCCCGCCTATTTTGAAATTTCAATTGCCCCACTTTTACCAAATTCAAATTTCATAATAAATGTATTTTTTAATAGTAATATTAATTCTCTTATAAATTAAATTGTATTCTTTTTATGTTAATATTAATTCAAGTTTCATATTAAATTATATTTTTGTTATGTTAATATTAATTTCAATTTAAATATTAATATTAAATAATAATAGTGTTAGAGTAATTATATGTTCACACTTATTAATTAGATCACTTTGATTTAATTAATTAAGTTGTCTATTACTCTAGTTTACTTAAGTTGTCTCTTAGGTGCATATAATTAATATTTTATATTAATTATTATGTGCAACCTAGCTTTTTACCTTTTTTAGGGTTTCATTCACCTTATAGGTTGAACTCTTGTAATTATGTTCTTACTTCAAATTGGAATACAATTTCTCTCACTCCACTGAGATTTTCCAATCTTTTTGCTTTTTGTGTCTTCTGCTTCCTTCCAACAACATGTCATTTGCATGTAGGTGTTCTTGGCGAACTGTGAAGTTGGATTTCTCAACTTCTACATGGTATCAGAGCTCCCCTGCTGCTACCTGTTCTAGTGGTTTTGAAGAAATTTTTTAGGTCTCTAGAGGACGCATTTTTTTGGAGCATTTTGAGCAAAAGCAGACGCCGCCATTGCGCTTAGAGGGCCTGAGAGATCAAATTTTCATATAAAATTTGTCTTTTGGCCATAGTGACCTCTGGGAAAAATTTTCACCCTCCTAGGCCATACGACATGCAAATCGAGAAAAAAAATTAAAAAATCTCATTTTTTTCCGCCTATTTAGGGCTTTCTAACGTGCTGCAGGCCGCATCGCCAACGTGCCATCGTGGCCCAGCCCACACCTGGCTCCCGACCACCACACCGCCGCCACCAACTCCACTGCCTTGCCGTCACCCGGCCACCACCTCCATCGGTACTGCCACCCAGTGCATGGCCCGGAAGCCACAGGTGACGTCACTTGTCGAGAAATTTTTTTTCTGGTGACCTAAATTTTTTTGGCAGATTTTTCAAATTTTTTCGATGACCTAAAATTTTCCCGGCGAGACGGTCCTGTCATGTGCAGATGACCATCAAGTTTTTTCCAGTCTCTGGTTTTTTCCAGAGATCTCTTTTTCGGAGGTGCAGTTGGTCTTTTGGCCATATCTTTTGCATACAGTGTCTCTTTTTGGCAACAGAAGCCTCTACTTCTCTCTCTCTAGTACTTCCTACGGGGACTTCCTAAGGGTCATGGGGACTTCCTAGGGGTCATGAGAGAGAGAGAGAGAGGGGTCATGTGGACTTCCTAGGGGTCCTAATGTGTGATAAGGCATACTAGGACCCTTAGGAAGTCCCCATGACCCCTTTCGACACATTTGAACCCTCAAGTGTGTCCTAAGGGGTCCTACGACCCCTTCGGACACACTTGAGCATTCAAATGTGTCGAAAGGGGTCATGGGGAATTCCTAGGGGTCCTAATGCGTGATAAGGCGTACTAGGACCCCTAGGAAGTCCCCATGACCCCTTTTGACACATTTGAATGCTCAAGTGTGTTGGAAGGGGTCGTAGGACCCCTTAGGCAACACTTGAGGGTTCCAATGTGTCGAAAGGGGTCATGGGGATTTCTGAGGGGTCCTAACGCGTGATAAGGCATATTAGGACCCCTATGAAGTTCCCATGACCCCTTTTGACACATTTGAATGCTCAAGTGGGTCCTAAAGAGTCATAGGACCCCTTAGGACACACTTGAGATTTCAAATGTGTCAAAAGGGGTCATGAGGACTTCCTAGGGGTCCTTACACGTGATAAGACATACTAGGACTACTAGGAAGTCCCCATAACTCCTTTTGACCCATTTGAATGCTCAAGTGTGTTTGAAGGGGTCGTAGGACCCATTAGGACAAACTTGAGGGTTCCAATGTGTCAAAAGGGGTCATGGAGACTTCTTAGGGGTCCTAATGCATGATAAGGCATACTAGGACCCCTAGGAAATCCCCATGACCCCTTTCGACACATTTGAATGTTCAAGTGTGTCATAAAGAGTCGTAGGACCCCTTAGGACACACTTGAACATTCAAATGTGTTGAAAGGGTTCATGGGGACTTTCTAGGGGTCCTAACACATGATAAGGCATACTAGGACCCCTAGGAAGTCCCCATGACCCCTTTGGACACATTTGAATGCTCAAGTGTGTCCTAAAGAGTCATAGGACCACTTAAGACATGCTTGAGGGTTCAAATGTATCAAAAGAGGTCATGGGGACTTCTTAGGTGTCCTAACACGTGATAAGGTGTACTAGGACCCCTACGAAGTCCTCATGACCTCTTTCAACACAATCAAACCCTCAAGTGTGTCCTAAGGGGTCCTACGACCCCTTCGAACACACTAGAGCATTCAAACATGACAAAAGGGGTCATGGCAACTTTCTAGGGGTCCTAACATGTGATAAGGCATACTAGGACCCCCAGGAAGTTCCCATATCCCCTTTTGACACATTTGAATGCTCAAGTGTGTCTGAATGGGTCGTAGGACCCCTTAGGAAAAACTTGACGGTTCCAATGTGTCGAAAGGGGTCATGGGGACTTCCTAGGGGTCCTAACACGTGATAAAGCATACTAGGACCCCTAGGAAGTCCCCATGACCCCTTTTGACACATTTGAATGCTCAAGTGTGTCCTAAAGAGTCGTAGGACCCCTTAGGACACACTTGAGCATTCAAATGTGTCGAAAGGGGTCATGGGGATTTCCTAGGTGTCCTAATGTGTGATAAGGCATACTAGGACCCCTAGGAAGTTCCCATGACCTGTTTCGACACATTTGAATGCTCAAGTGTGTTGTAAAGAGTCGTAGGACCCCTTAGGACACACTTGAGCATTCAAATGTGTTGAAAGGGGTCATGGGGACTTCCTAGGGGTCCTAATGTGTGATAAGGTGTACTAGGACCCCTAGGAAGTCCCCATGACCCCTTTTGACACATTTGAATGCTCAACTATGTTCGAAGGGGTCATAGGACCCCTTAGGACAAACTTGAGGGTTCCAATGTGTCAAAAGGGGTCATGGGGACTTCTTAGGGGTCATAACACGTAATAAAGTGTACTAGGACCCCTAGGAAGTCCCCATGACCCCTTTCAACACATTTGAATGCTCAAGTGTGTCCTAAAGAGTCATAGGACCCCTTAGGACACACTTGAGCATTCAAATGTGTCGAAAGGGGTCATGGGGAATTCCTAGGGGTCCTAATGCATGATAAGGCATACTACGACCCCTAGAAAGTCCCCATGACCACTTTTGACACATTTGAATGCTCAAGTGTGTCCTAAAGAGTTGAAGGATGCTTTAGAACACACTTGAGGGTTCAAATATATCGAAAGGGGTCATGGGGACTTCCTAGGGGTCCTAACATGTGATAAGGTGTACTAGGACCCCTAGGAAGTCCTCATGACCCCTTTCAACACATTGGAACCCTCAAGTGTGTCCTAAGGGGTCCTACGACCTGTTTGGACACACCTGAGCATTCAAATGTGTCAAAAGGTGTCATGGGGACTTTTTAGGGGTCCTAACGCGTGATAAGGTGTACTAGGACCCCTAGAAAGTCCCCATAACACCTTTCAACACATTGGAATGCTCAAGTGTGGCTGAAGGGGTCATTGGATGCCTCAGGACAATCTTGAGGGTTCTAATGTGTCGAAAGGGGTCATGGGGACTTCCTAGGGGTCCTAACGCGTGATAAGGCATATTAGGACCCCTAAGAAGTCTCCATTACCTCTTTTGACACATTTGAATGCTCAAGTGTGTCCTAAATAGTCGTAGGACCCCTTCAGACACACTTGAGGATTCAAATCTATCGAAAGGGGTCATGGGGACTTCCTAGGGGTCCTAACACTTGATAAGGCATACTAGAATGACTAGGAAGTCCTAATGACCCCTTTCAACACATTTGAATGCTTAAGTGTGTCCTAAAGAGTCGTAGGACACCTTAGGACACACTTGAGGGTTCAAATGTATCGAAAGGGGTCATGGGGACTTCCTATGGGTCCTGATGCACGATAAGATGTACTAGGACCCTTAGGAAGTCCTCATGACCCCTTTCGACACATTGGAACCCTCAAGTGTGTCCTAAGGGGTCCTATGACCCCTTCAAACACACTTGAGCATTCAAATGTGTTGAAAGGGGTCATGTGGACTTCCTAGGGGTCCTAACATGTGATAAGGCATACTAGGACCCCGAGGAAGTCTCCATGACCCCTTTTGACACATTTGAATGCTCAAGTGTGTCCGAAGGGGTCGTAGGACCCTTGAAAACAAACTTGAGGGTTCTAATGTGTCGAAAGGGGTCATGGAGACTTCCTAGGGGTCCTAATGCATGATAAGGCATAATAGGACCCCTAGGAAGTCCCCATGACCCCTTTCGACACATTTGAATGCTCAAGTGTGTCCTAAAGAGTCGTAGGACCCCTTAGGACACACTTGAGCATTCAAATGTGTCGAAAGGGGTCATGGGGAATTCCTAGGGGTCCTAACACATGATAAGGCATACTAGGACCCCTAGGAAGTCCCCATGACCCCTTTCGATACATTTAATGCTCAAGTGTGTCCTAAAGAGTCGTAGGACCCCTTAGACCACAATTGAGAGTTCAAATGTATCAAAAGGGGTCATGGGGACTTCCTAGGGATCCTAACTTGTGATAAGGCATACTAGGACCCTTAGGAAGTCCTCATGACCCCTTTCAACACATTTGAATGCTCAAGTCTATCCTAATAAGTTGTAGGACCCCTTAGGAAACACTTGAGCATTCAAATGTGTCAAAAGGGGTCATGGGGATTTCTTAGGGGTCCTAACACATGATAAGGCGTACTAGGACCCCTAGGAAGTCCCCATGACCCCTTTTGACACATTTGAATGCTCATGTGTGTCCTAAAGATTTGTAGGACCCCTTACGACACACTTGAGCATTCAAATGTGTCGAAAGGGGTCATGGGGACTTCCTAGGGGTCATAACGCATGATAAGGTGTACTAGTACCCCTAGGAAGTCCCCATGACCCCTTTCAACACATTTGAATGCTCAAGTGTGTCCTAAAGAGTCGCAAGACCCCTTTGGACACACTTGAGGTTTCAAATGTATTGAAAGGGGTCATGGGGACTTCCTAGGGATCCTAATGTGTGATAAGGCATACTAGGACCCCTAGGAAGTCCTCATGACTCCTTGCAAGACAATGGAACCCTCAAGTGTGTCCTAAGGGGTCCTACGACCCCTGCGAACACACTTGAGCATTTAAATGTGTCGAAAGGGGCCATGGAGACTTCCTAGGGGTCCTAACGTGTGATAAGGCGTACTAGGACCCCCAGGAAGTCCCCATGACACCTTTTGACACATTTGAATGCTCAAGTGTGTCCTAAAGAGTCGTAGGACCCCTTTGGACACACTTGAGCATTCAAATGTGTCGAAAGGGGTCATGAGGACTTCATAGGAGACTTTTTAGGGGACTTCGTAGGGGTCCTAGTATGCCTTATCATGCGTTAGGACCCCTAGGAAGTCCTCTCCCTCTCTCTAACCTTTCTCTCTCTCCTCTCTCTCTATTTCTCTCATCTCTCCTCTCTCTCTAGGTGAGAGAGAGAGAGAGAAAGGAGAGAGGAGATAAAGAAAGGAGACAAAAAGGTGACAGTGAGAGAGAGTGAGATATCGGATATCCAATAATATCATATATCCGATTCTATTTATTGGTGTTAAAAAAAACAAGATTCTCTGGTTCCCTCTAGAGAGTCACGTGTTTTTCCTGAATTACAGGATTCGAGTTGCAACAAGAAGACAAAAAACCACTTTTTGGGGTGATTTTCTCTATTACCAAAGGTATTTCATCTTTTTTTGGGGTGATTTTCTTGATTACCAAAGGTATTTCATCTTTTTTTGGGGTGATTTTCTCTATTACCAAAGGTATTTGCATCTACGTTTTGGTCTAACTTTGGGGAGTAGTAGTTGTCGAAAGCATAAACAGAAGAGGAGACTCACAAATGAAGATGTTGAAGTGTATAGAGAAATGGATAGGGTTGCCCATCAGAACAAGAGACAAGGTATGTTAAATATGAATGAAGATGTCAAAATAGACCCACCTTTGAATGTGGTTTCAAGTGAAGAACATGAATTTGAAGATGAAAATGTAGGTTTTGAAAATGAGGATTTAGGTTTTGAAGATGAAAATGTAGGTTTTGAAAATGAACATGTAGATGTGGCCAATGGAAGTGTGGACATTTCCAATGACAATCCAATGATTGAATATTAAGGAATTGACAATGATAATGGTGCAGAAGAACCAAATCAATGTTACACATCTCCAAATTATATGAGAAATGAAGTCCCTTTGGAGGAAGAAAGACAAACTTCAAAATTGAGACCTTCAAGAAGAACTAAATGGTTACTTGAAATTGATGAGAACATAATGAGCAATTTCAATGGAAAGAGATCAAAAAGAACCGTTCGGTTATGGGTTTCAAAACTTTTTTGATCAATTTTTTATTCACAAGATGTTGGTTGAGACATATACTAGTCAAATTGAAGATTAGTGTGAACAAGAAAAAGGAGTGAAATGCTATTATTGTGAGAAATCTTTTTAGTTCTCTCAATTCCATTGGGAATACTACCAAGGAAAAAGATAAGAGAGCTGCTAGGAGGGTTATTACAACCTCCTTAGTAAGTCATCATTTAAGAAAGGCTCATTTGATGGGACAAACTTGTGTTGACTTGAATCTAAATCGTAAAACTTTGGATAGAGCACTTGCAAGAAGAGAAAGACTTGATGATCCTCTTCAAAATGATACATGGGCTTATGGTGGGAGACTTTCACGCTATGATAAGAAGCTTACCAATGCTATGAAGGATCAAATTCAACTATTTTGGTAATCTAACTCAAGCGTGTCACCAAATGTGAAGGATGTCTTGAAGTTGAGAATTGGCATTCGAGACCGCACCCTGCATCCCAAACATTATTTGGAGGTGAGTCAAACAATGTTGTTAAATTTTTTTTGTGAAACACATCCAACATTACAAATATCACAAAGAGATTTTGAAGCCCTGAATCCTTTTTTTTGTGTGCCTCTTAAGATTCGAAATACTTCTTGTTGCAAATATCATGTGGAGTTTTCAATGCACCATGAATTGTTATGATCCATTCATTCTACTTTACATAGTAGTGAAATGTTGGAGGAGTGTGGTGTAAGTGCTCTTCCAAAATAATCAAGAGACTTGCTAGATCATTTTTTATGTCCTAGAGATGATGGATCTTTCTTTTATAGAAAAGATTGCTTAAATGACCAGTGCTCAAAGTGTGGTGGGCTAGTGAAGTTTGTTGAATGTTTTCATGAGGGCTACGAACATGATTTTGGAAAGACAACTGTCCACAAAAGGTATATGAAACTGTTAAATATAAATTAAAAAGTGGAGGTGAAGGCTCTAGATGTGAGTTGGTTACTAAAGAATGCAATGTAACTGATTTTATTTTAGATATCAGGAAGAATCTTTTTTACAAGTATGCAAGGCATAGTCACAGGTCTCAGTGGTTGGATCAACAATTTAGGATGTGTAAGGACACTTTCCCAATTGGCACTATTATATTGGTTGTTGACTTTGCAGAGAACTATACATTGCAGCCCCAAAACAAGTTGCAAGCTCAATATTACAATTCTATTCAGGTTTCTATTTTTGTGCACATAACATATAGATATTCGCCTGATAGTATAGAAGATGACCGAAAGATAATCAGAGAGTACCATTTTTATATGAGCAATGATAGATTGCACTCATCTGAGTTTGTCCAACATTTCTTTGAGAATTATTTTGAGTGGGTGCGGGAAAATAATATTGCTATGGATAGACATCTCATTTGGTCAGATAATTGCACAGGTCGATTAAAAAATGCTCGTATGTTTTATTGGTTATGTAGAATGCATGTAGAGAAAGGTGTACCTCATATTTGGAGTTTTTTTGAGGCCTGTCATGGAAAAGGGGAGCATGATGGAGCAAGTCATGCGTAAAGAGAGCTCTAGTTAAGGAGCAACTAAAGATTTCAAGTGCAGAACTTATTGATGCCTATTCTATTATTGATTGTTGTACTTCAACATTGTCACAGGAGGGGACTCTTGATTCAGCGGTGCACAGAATTTTTTGGTTGGTTGAGTTGGGCACAATAGGAGATAGGTTGGATTGTCAAAATCTTAAAGATTCTTCAAAAATGCATTCATTTCAAAGATCAAATGCTGGTACATGGATAATTTGGACATGAGAGTTGGCTTGTTATTGTTTGAGTTGTCTTCAGTGTGATTGGGATTAGTGTGAGTCAAGTGAGTGGGTTGATACATGGGTTCCACATTATCTTACTCCTTTATCTCTCACATTCTCTGTAATAAATGATGACATGGATTTTTTAGTTGACTATGACCATCTTTCAGATCTTCTACAGTGAATACATGTTTTTGCATTGGTTGCACCAGAAGGGAATGATGAGAGATCGGATTACTGGTTAGCACATTGTGTACAAGGAAAGTAGAAACTTTCACAACCAATGACAGATGATGATATGTTCACATATCCAATAGGATCACATGTTGTTGTGGGAACATGGTTGTGCACATATATGATTAGAAATAATGGCATTCCTGCATTTGAAGACTATGAGAAGCACAAAACCATTCTCATGTATTCACACCTTGTTATAGCAGCTAATGTTAAGTTGTTGAAACATCAAGGAAAACCAAAGACAAAGGAACTTTGGACTATTAGTACTACTGATCATCAAGCAATACTGAATACTCTCAAGAAAAGAGATGACCCTTCAGGCACACTTCAGTAGGTAAGTTCAACTCAAGTTAAAATATAGTTCTGTAATTTGCATATTTAGATGCCAAAAGAGCACTTCTTATATTCTCTATTAACTTTTCTTCTGCCTTTCGAATACAGGGATTGGAGTGGAAAGGACAATTATTTTTTATATATAGTTGTGTAATTTGCATATTTAGATGCCAAAATTTGTATATGAATAGGGGTAAAATAGATTCACCTCTATTTAAATAGAAAAGGGGGGAAATATGAGATCTATTCTCAAAAACCAAATTCCCAAAGAAGAGATCCGTTTGATCAACCATGAGGTTAATACATAATCGAATCAATTTATGAAGAATATGGAAGAGAGAGAAAGTCGATCCAGTATTTCCCTATGCATGAAGTTGTACTTGTTACAAATACTAACCTCAAATTAGGGAAGATCTGGAAAATGTCAAATTATGATGTTTGTGTATACTTTGGAGCAATTCTGCAACCTGTTCGAGACTGTAAATGCCAAGATAGAGAAAACTCAAAAATCTTTCTCCAAGATGAGCTCACGTCAGGTTTGACCCTCATTAAAGGTCAAATACTACATTCTTTATTTGAAGTCCGATTCGAATTATGTTCGCAGATCTTAGAAGTTTGTCGAAAAGGGTATCCAAATTCATTCTCAGATCTGAAAGCTTGCACCTATACCTAGAAGAAAAAGAGGTTTTTTGTTATTTGTTTGAGGGGTTTGCCTTGGTCAAACCCCGGTTTGGAATCAACCTTAATATTGAAATTGAAATAGGAATGCTAGCAAGTATTAGAAAAGAATCTAACAATGAAGCTATGAAATTCAATAGATATGTAATTGTATTTTGAATGTAAACAAGTATATTGATATGAAAGCTTGAACAAAACAATAAATGTAAATAAAACCTCCATGATTGTATGCTTGGAATCCACCTTGAAGGAAGAATGAAATGGATCTTGAAGATGAACAAAGGATCTTGAAGGAAGATCACACCATCATGATGGCTAGATCTAGGGTTTGAATGATGAATCTTGAATGCTTGAACCAAATCCCTTCAATGGCTTGAATGCTTTAAATCCTTGATCTTCAATGGAGAACTTGAATGGAGAAGAGGACTTGAATTATTGAATGGATGCTTGCTTGATCACCTTTCTTGAGAGTGCTTGAGCTTGAAAACTTGATGCCTTGATCATGAGATTGCTTGAGATGAGATGGAGAAAATGAGAGAGGAAGGACTCCTTTTATAGTGATTTAGGGCACAATCCTCTAGAGGGGCCACCTTGGAGAATTAAATCCCAATTAGGTCCTAACCTTTAGAAAATATACCTAGATTAAATGAAATTAAAGGATTTACCATCCCAAAACCCAAAATGATTAACCCGGAGGTGGGAAAATAAATATCCCGAAAGCCCGATGCCTGAAAATCTAGGATTCTGGAAATTTGAATGAGGGGGGTAAAATTGAGGTTGGACCTAACCTAGTCAGGTTCAACCTTGATCCTAACCTAGTTAGGTTTGACCTTGAATTTGACCCTAGACCCAGATTCAGTCAGAACCAGGTCAGGAGGTCTCGGGGATGCCCAAAAACCTAGAAATGATACCAGGATAGGATAGAATGCCAAGGATAGACATAAAATCCTATGATTACTATGATGAAGGCTAGGAGGACCTATTTCTACATACTACCTAGAAAATAAAGCCATGGAAGAGGGAAATTAAGGAGAATCCTCAGGATCCTAACCCTAATTTCACCTAGAATGAAGAAATCAAGTGCTGAAAAGAAGTGGAAAGCAGGGAGAAAGCCAAATAAATGCAAAGACACAATCAAGGTTATTAACATGACCCCAAACCACTTACTCAAAGGGATAAATTCTCTTATCATGGAAGTGCTTCCATTTTAAGATGATACATTAAGCCCCCACTTTAGCAAGAGTATGGACTCGATGCAAAATCTTGGTAAAGGAGAAGAAAGAGAAGATCTGAATGGATTTGAAAAGAGATATAATAACACTTAGCTAAGGATATGAGCCCCTAGAATAAGGATTCTAACTCGACATACACATATGAGGGTGTCAAAAGAACAAGGGTTAGTACTAAACAACCCAAATCAATTAGCATAAGAAACCTCACTAAGAAATATTTCCCATACTAATATCATATTTGGAAAGCTATCATAAAAGCATAAATGTTTGCATAAGAAAGAAAAGAACAACACTATAAATAACATAGCTTCATGATCCAATCCTATTAGCATGAAAGAAAAAAGAGAGAAAAGAGAAAGTTATTACCTCACCCAGTAAGATGCCCACCTTACCATGAATCACCCTAGAGGGAGAGCCCAATAGGTTCACCCATAAACTATGCTTGCAATTGTAATGCGTCTTTTGATGGCTTCTAGAATACCCATAGATCCACCTTCTTGTATCACTATGAATATAAAATTCATGTCTCCTCAGGATTTAGCAACTTATGTGCATTACCCTCGGAAGATTTAGCATATGAATGCATGTCTTTTCAGGATTTAGCAACTTATGTACGTTACCTTCCAAGATTTAGCATATTTGAAATTGGAAATGTGTGTCCCTTCAGGATTTAGCATATTGAAAAATTTGAAAAATGTGTGTCTCCTCAGGATTTAGCAACTTATGTGCATTACCATCGAAAGATTTAGCATATGAATGTGTGTCTTTTTAGGATTTAGCAACTTATGTGCATTACCTTCCAAGATTTAGCATGTAAAAATAAAAAAACTATAGTACAAGGGAGACCCTATATATGCCACCCTCCTTAATATGGCAAAAACATACTATTTTGACATGTTAAGGAAATAAAAGAACAAGGCTAAATCCTTCTTCAGCATCAAGGCAATATCCACAAACAACACCTAGTCCAGGCCAAGAAGGTCACAACTCCTATGAGGCCATGGAAGGGATGAATGTAAAGAGATATCATGCAAGAAGTGAAAAGAAAGTAACCCTTATGAGGGATAACACATTGTTCAGTTTCCAAGGTGAGAGATATATCAACCATGGAAACCCAATGTCAAACAACAAAAGAGGTTGTTATCAAGGACATATATCCTCAATGCAAACCAAAGTTTTCATGTATGATTGGATATCACATAATAGATAAATACTACTTAACCAAGGAAAGAGGTGCATCCTAGAAATATAGAAAAGAAGGAGATGGCATCCTTGCCCCCCAAGTGTAGGAACAAATATGGAAGAGGATACCTACTTCACAATGCAAGGAGATATCCTGTTTAGCAACAATGTATACCATATTTTTAGCAAGGGATATTGACCCCTACATCCAAGAGTATAGATAAACGTGAAAAGGATATGTCACTCATGGAAAAGGATCCTCAAGAGATCTTATCAACAAGACCTCCACCAAAGAGGAGTGCTTTAGATAAAATATCATCTTTCAAAAAGGCGGGAACAAAGATTCAATCATCAAGCCCCTTGCAAGGAAGAGGAAGAGGAATCTTTGAAATGAGGGAAACAACTCCAACACTAAGTAAGGGTAAGAGTTTATAAGGAACATAATTTGCAAAATAGAGAAGAAGTGATGACTTAGGACACCAAATTCTCATATAAGAAGTTTATCCATAGTCAAAACATCTGTCAATATGTTGAAATAATATTGCAATATAAACAAATACCACTAAGCTAAGGAAAGCAGTTCCCTAGACAAAGAGAAAGAAAGAGGTACCTTGCCTCCCAGAGATAAAGACAAGGGATATCTTTGCAAAATAACTGTCCTAAAAAATATATCTTTAAGAGAAAGGAGAGATTCTATGGGTGATTATAAACATAATGCAAAGCCATAGTAAAGTAGGAGAGAAAGAATACCAATTAAGCCCTAATAAAAGACCTAATGGATCCTAGGAGACTGAATGAAGATACACCTCTTGCCCCCTAGTCATAAGACAAGAGGGGAAGAACCTCTATATTATATCTAAAGGATGGGAATCTCCTATATCAAAATTATGAATGAATTGTAAAACTACACGAGAATGAGATATAATTCCTAAAGAAGCTCTTTCTCTAACATATAACTTGAAATGCTTACAATCATCAAGTAAATGTTTGTTACCATAATGAAAAGGACATTTGTATTTGTATAAAGCATCGATTGACATAGGTCTAAAGATTTATTTCTTGGAATTCTTTAGCTCAACATATACCTTCTTAGCCACTTATTGACAAGTATTAGGGTTATCTAAGATAGGTGTGGGGAAAGGAAGATGATGTTTAGCATCACCTACCTTAACTTGAGATTTTGAACACCCAACACCATACATGTTCGGTTTAGGGGGTATATGAACTGGAAACCTAATACCATGCCCATTAACTCCTAGCCCTAAACCTTTATAACCTTGTTTAGTCACCATATTATATCCAGTAGTGTATATATTATGTAAAGCTTCTACAGGAGGTGATTGTTTATCATGTTCATGAGTAAATGTTGCATAAGGTGGGATAATAGGTTTTAAAGAAGTTTCTTTACCCTTTCCTTTAATATCATCATGAATTGGAGGAGAAGGTAAATCAAAGAAATCTTGTACTTCTGCATCCTGAACTATAGCTTGAATCCCATCATAAGTATGATAAGAGCGAGGATGAGCAGATGGAGAATTAGGTATCAGATTAGGATAAGGAAGATTAGGATTAGGGTTGATAGGATTAAGATTAGGATTGATAGGATTAGGATGAATAGGAGATGGTGTATCATCTACCAAATTCTTCACATAATCCAAAAGATTAATAAGGCTACTACATAAATCTTTAATGAAGATTTTGAATGTAAGCGGACTAGTATTGGTCAACTTTACAAAAGCATAAGCAAGAGCAAAGTGAAGGGTCATCAACATAATGAAGTGAATGATACTTTCATAAACATCATAGGTATTATAAAGAGATGCTAAAAGAAGGGTAATGAAGAACATAACTACACACCAAAGCATTTTAACAAGCGCCATAGAAAATGAAATGCAAGAAATATTTTTGGATTTTATTGATTTATTTTTTTTGGAATTTTAAAATTTTAAAATGCAAGAGCATAAACTAGATCTAATCTAAATGCAAGAAAGGATCTAAAACCTAACACAATAGGGCATCTAATTCCAAAAAATAAAGGAGAGCAAGTATGTCGGGTTCACCAAAATGAATAGTGATGGTGAACACACACAAAGGGAAATCTAACACCAAAAAGAAAGAGAGTAAGCTTATCGGGTTCACCAAAATGAATAGGGGTAAAATGGATTCACCACTATTCAAATAGAAAAGGGGGGAAATATGAGATCTATTCTCAAAACCCAAATTCCCAAAGAAGAGATCTGATTTGATCAACCATGAGGTTAATACACAATTGAATCAATTTATGAAGAATATGTAAGAGAGAGAAAGTAAATCCAGTATTTCCCTATGGATGAAGTTGTGCCTTGGAATATGGAATAATTGAAATACTATAAATAATAACCTCAAATTAGGGCAGATCTTGAAAATGTCAAATTCTAATGTCTGTGTATACTTTCAGGCAATTTTGCAACCTGTTTGGGACCAGAAATGCCAAGACAGAGAAAACCCAGAAATCTTTCTCCAAGATGAGCTTAAGTCAGGTTTGACCCTCATAAAAGGTCAAATACTACATTCTTTATTTGATGTCCGATTCGAATTCTATTTGTAGATCTCGAAAGTTTTTCGAAAAGGGTATCCAAATTCTTTCTGAAATTTGAAATCTCGCACCTATACCTACAAAAAAAGAGGTTTTTTGTTATTTGTTTGAGGGGTTTGCCTTGGTCAAACCCCAGTTTCAAATCAACTTTAATATTGAAATTGAAATAGGAATGCTAGCAAGTAGTAGAAAATTATCTAACAATGAAGCTATGCAATTCAATAGATATGTAATTGTATTTTGAATGTAAACAAGTATATTGATATGAAAGCTTGAATAAAATAATAAATGTAAATCAAACCTCCATGATTGTATGCTTGGAATCCACCTTGAAGGAAGAATGAAATGGATCTTGAAGATGAACAAAGGATCTTGAAGGAAGATCACATCATCATGATGGCTAGATCTAGGGTTTGAATGATGAATCTTGAATGCTTGAACCAAATCCCTTCAATGGCTTGAATGCTTTAAATCCTTGATCTTCAATGGAGAACTTGAATGGAGAAGAGGACTTGAATGCTTGAATAGATGCTTTCTTGATCACCTTTCTTGAGAGTGCTTGATCTTTAAAACTTGATGCCTTGATCATGAGATTGCTTGAGATGAGATGGAGAAAATGAGAGAGGAAAGACTCCTTTTATAGTGATTTAGGACACAATCCTCTAGAGGGGCCACCTTAGAGAATTAAATCCCAATTAGGTCCTAACCTTTAGAAAATATACCTAGATTAAATGAAATTAAATGATTTACCATCCCAAAACCCGAAATGATGAACCCGGAGGCGGGAAAATAAATATCCCGAAAACCCGATGCCCAAAAATCTAGGATTCTAGAAATTTGAATGAGGGGGGTAAAATCAAGGTTGGACCTGACCTAGTCAGGTTCGAGCTTGACCCTGACCTAGTCAGGTTTGACCTCAAATCTGACCCTGGACCCAGATTCAGTCAGAACCAGGTCAGGAAGTCCCGAGGATGCCCAGAAACCTAGAAATGATATCAGGATAGGATAGAATACTAGGGATAGATATAAAATCCTATGATTACTATGATGAAGGCCAGGAGGACCTATTTCTACATCCTACCTAGAAAATAGAGCCATGGAAGAGGGAAATTAAGGAGAATCCTCGGGATCCTAACCCTAATTTCACCTAGAATGAAGAAATCAAGTGCCAGAAAGAAGTGGAAAGTGGGGTGAAAGCCAAATACATGAAAACACCTGATCAAGGTGCTTAGCATGACCCCAAACCACTTACTCAGAGGGCTAAATGCTCTTATCATGGAAGTGCTTCCATTTTAAGATGATACAGTATATAAAACCAACAATCGAATGTAATGTGCATAGTTAGATTGCAAATTTTGTATATAAAAACAACAATCGAATGTAATGTGCATATTTAGATACCTAATTTTGTATATAAAAATAAAAATCGAATGTAATGTGCATATTTAGATGCCAAATTTTGTATATAAAAAATTTGATGCAAAATTTGATGCAAAATTGGAAATATAAAAGAACCCATGGGGTTGATTTGCAAATATTAAAAGCCCACATTTGTATCATCTTAATGCCATGTAAAGTGCAAAAAGTGTGTGTCCTTACTATGAATTTTGTATCCTTATATAAATATTATCATCTTAATTTTGTATGCTTACATTTCTATTGTCTTAATTCCATTACATTTGTATCGTCAAATGATGTAATAGTTGGAGTCATTGAGTCAAAACTGGTCAAATGTGTCCAAAGTAAAATGATGACTCCCTAGGTGAAGGGATAGTGTTCAAGGATTGCATTCTAGCATCAAATGGACAATGCCATTAGCTCCAATTTGGTGGGTAAATGCTAGGAACAACCCCGTTTTGACCACTGAGTCAGTAGAACATTCCGGACCACACCAGACCAAAGTGTCCCCAAGGTTCACTAAGCACAATTGGGTAGCAAACTTTCTAAGCTTGTAACTCGGACCCCGTGAGAGGTATTAGAGATCCATGAAATGATACAGGATGATGTTTCTGAGGCCTATAATAACCTCTCTTTGTTCTAGGAGATTCAAATTTGTTTGAATTTGGCACGCCAGTCTCGCTCGATGCCAAAACTTGCAGTGAGGGGTAGTTGAAAGTTGCGGCAATGGATTACTTCCAAAACATTCATCCTAGCATTGAATGGACTATGCCATTAGCTCTGACTAGGTAGGTAAATTCTAGGAACAACCCCATTTTGACCACTGAGTCGGCAGAATGTTCCGAACCACACCGGACCAAAGTGTCCCCAAGGTGCACTAAGCACGATTGGGCAGTGAACTTTCTAGGGTCGTAGCTTGGACCCCGTGAGAGGTATCAGAGATCTGTGAGATGCTACATGATGGAATTTATAAGGCCTACAATAACCTCTCTCCATTTTGGGAGATTCAAATTTTTTTGACTTTGGCACACCAGTCTCGTTCGATGCCAAAACTTGCAGTGATGGTTAGTTAAAAGTTGCGCCAATGGATTACTTCCAAACTGTTCATCCCACCACCAAATGGACTATGCCATTAGCTCCAGTTGGGTGGGTAAATGCTAGGGACAACCCCATTTTGACCACTGAGTAAGAAGAATGTTCTGGACCATGCCAGACCAAAGTGTCCCCAATGTGCACTAAGTACGATTGGGCAGAAAACTTTATAGGCTCATAAATCAGACCCCGTGAGAGGTATTGGAGATCTGTGAGATGCTACAAGATGGAATTTTTGAGGCCTACAATAACCTCTCTCCATTTTGGGAGATTCAAATTTGTTTGAATTTGGCACGCTAGTCTCGCTCGATGCCAAAACTTGCAGTGAGGGTCAGTTGAAAGTTGCACCAATGGATTACTTCCAAACCATTCATCCCGGCACCGAATGGACTATTCCATCAGCTTTGGTTGGGCATGTAAATGCTAGAGACAACCCCTCTTTGACCACTGAGTCAGCAGAACATTCCGGACCACACCGGACCAAAGTGTCCCCAAGGTGCACTAAGCACGATTGAGCAACGAACTTTCTAGGCTCGTAACTCGGACCCCGTGAGAGGTATCAAAGATTCGTGAGATGCTAAAAGAAATTTTTTTTGAGGTGTACAATAAATTATCTTTGTTCTGGGAGATTCAAATTTATTTGAATTTGGCACGCCAGTCTCGCTCGATGCCAAAACTTGCAGTGAGGGTCAGTTGAAAGTTACAGCAATGGATTAATTCCAAACCATTCATCCTGACACTAAATGGACTATTCCATTAGCTTTGGTTGGGCAGGTAAATGCTAGGGACAATGCCATTTTGACCACTAAGTCAACAGAATGTTCAAGACCACGCCGAACCAAAGTGTTCCCAAGGTGCACTAAGCATGATTGAGCAAAAAATTTTCTAGGATCGTAACTCAAACCCCATGAGAGGTATTAGAGATCCATGAAATGCTATTGGATGACATTTTTGAGGCCTACAATAACCTCTCTTTGTTCTGGGAGATTCATTTTTTTTTGAATTTGGCACGACAGTCTCGCTCGATGCCAAAACTTGTAGTGAGGGTTAGTTGAAAGTTGCGCCAATGGATTACTTCCAAACTGTTCATCCTGATATTGAATGGACTATGCCATTAGCTCTGGTTTGGCAGGTAAATGCTAGGGACAACCCTGTTTCAACGTTTGAGTCAACAGAACATTCTAGACCTCGCCGGCCCAAAGCGTCCCCAAGGTGCAGTAAGCACGATTGGGCAACAAACTTTCTAGGCTCGTAACTCAGACCTCGTGAGAGGTATTAGAGATCCATGAGATGCTATAGGATGAAATTTTTTAGGCCTACAATAACCTCTCTCCATTTTGGGAGATTCAATTTTTTTTGAATTTGGCACTCCAATCTTGCTCGATGCCAAAACTTATAGTGAGGGTCAGTTGAAAGTTGCACCAATGGATTACTTCCAAACTATTCATCCCAGCACCAAATGGACTATTCCATTAGCTCTGGTTGGGTGGTTAAATGCTAGGGACAACCTCATTTCGACCATTGAGTCAACAAAATGTTCTGGACCACGCCGGACCAAAGTGTCCCCAAGGTGCACTAAGCAGGATTGGGCAGCAAACTTTCTAGGCTCATAACTTAGACCTCGTGAGAGGTATCAAAGATCCATGAGATGCTACAAGACAACATTTTTGAGGCCTACAATAACCTCTTTCCATTTTGGGAGATTATTTTTTTTTTGAATTTGGCACGCCAGTCTCGCTCGATGCCAAAACTTGCAGCGAGGGTCAATTGAAAGTTGCACCAATGGATTACTTCCAAACCGTTCATCCTAGCACTAAATGGACTATGCCATTAGCTCCAGTTCAGTGGTTAAATGCTAGGGATAACCCTATTTTGACCACTAAGTCAATAGAACGTTCTAGACCACATTGGACCAAAGTGTCCCCAAGGTGGACTAAGCACGATTGGGCAAAAAAATTTCTAGGCTTGTAACTTAGACCCCATGAGAGGTATCAGAGATCCATGAGATGCTACAAGATGGAATTGTTGAGGCCTACAATAACCTCTCTCCATTCTGGGAGATTCAAATTTATTTGAATTTGGTACACCAGTCTCGCTCGATGCCAAAACTTGTAGTGAGGGTCAGTTGAAAGTTGCACCAATGTATTACTTCCAAACCGCTCATCCCGGCACCAAATGGACTATTCCATTAGCTCCGGTTGGGTGATTAAATACTAGGGACAAACCCGTTTCGACCACTGAGTCAGTAGAACGTTCCAGACCACGCTAGACCAAAGTGTCCCCAAGGTGCACTAAGCATGATTGGGCAGAAAACTATGGAGGCTCGTAACTCAGACCCCATGAGAGGTATCAGTGATCCATGAGATGCTACAAGACCGCATTTCTTAGGCATTCCTAGTGTATTTGCAGGGGTATAGGTAGAGTACTGATATTTTGTCCAAAAGACCAATATGTTTTGATATGGCCAAAAGGGTGTTTGATTATGTAATTAGGTTAGTTTGAAGTCTTTTAGCCATTGGGAGTAAAGGGTAAGTCTAAAAACCTTGAAACCACTTTAATAATAGATATCCTTATATACCTCAAATGATGAATTATATGTGTGAACACACGTAGCACATAAAGCGTACACATAAATTTTCTTAAGTCGTGAAGCATACATGTAGAACATAAATTATAAAGCATACAACATGAATTCACTTAAGTCATGCACGTAGCCCATACACGTGAATTTAGGTTATGAATAATGTACTTGAATATACATGAATATACTTAAGGCATAAATTTTACACATGATTACATACGTGCACAAGCATATTTACATACTAACAATGAATAAATGAACACACAATTAACAAATTGGATCAAATATCAAGTTTCATATATATATCAAAATGAACAATAATTCTATACATATTTATATGTCAACATATCTAGATACAATGTGGCATATGCCATCTCAAAATATGTCATATGACATCTCAAAATAAGAAGTTCAACTACAAATATTTCTAGGACATCCTATTCTACTAGTGGATCATCAAAATGGAGCCTCTTTGAAGAACTCTTCGGCTCTAATGGATCCCGCATTCAAACACAAAAGTGAAACCCCAAGTTAGATTAAAATTTAGAATCATAGTCAACAATAATAAATAAAATTTAAACTAAAATTGAACTCTCATAAACCTCCCCTCTTTGTCTCCTCCCACTAGCAGGAGACCTAATATATGTCCTTGGTAGCATAGGAATAGTGCCACCAATGTCGACTCCCACCTATATATATTTGTGAACATGAGATTGATCTACAAGTTATCCTATTTAATGTTAAAAGCTTGGTAGAAAATATATGTTTACAAAATAACTGAATTAACATTAAAACTTACCTGTGTTGAACTTTCTTCAGGGATTGTTGGTTGAGTCATCAACGATACAAACCCTTGTCGTTCTGGCTCCCTCAAACTAGGAGTGACCTAGAAAAGTCAAAAAAATACTTAATATTATCATAACTTGACCATATTATATATACTTGATAGAAAAATACACACAAATAACTTTAGAAATGTACGTACCATGGGGCTATCACTCCCAATAGATATGCCTATGACTCTATCATGATGATAGGGTCTCATAGCATCATCACATGCCACTCTCTATCAAATAAACCATGTAAATTAAAAATGAGTACGCATAATTGACAAGTATACATGTATGCATAAACAAACTAAATTACTTAATTACCTTTCCTTTATCAACAGCTGACACCTGCACCCCCTCACATTGCCCCCCAGTGGCAACTGGTGACACATGCATCGGTTTGTAAAAGATGATCATAAAAATTAGAAAACAATGTACATATACTATTATCATAATTTAAAAGGAAACCAATGAGTACATTAAAACATATGTACCGTGGAAGAGTCAAGACCAAATGATATGGCCAAATGTGTGGACCCCTCCACCTGTGCCATCTCCTCCTCTGTCATCAACTAAACATAAATGTAACACATAAAAGATATAAGTGGAAAATTATTATAAGGAAATTCTACTAAAAATACAAACAATAAAATTTAAAAACAATGTAAAAAGTGAATGGTTTTACCCTTACCGTAATAGTGGGAGTCCATGGCATTGTAGGCTCCTCATGCACATTTCCATGAGTTGCTTCAATGCCTGTAGTGTGCTGTGTAGAATCATCCCCATCAAAGCCGAAATGATATGCATCACTATTAGTCAGGGGACCAAAGCATAGATTCTTGCATATAATGCAAGTTTGGGGCACACAAACATGTGAGCTCATGGAGGATGTGGAAGCACCAGAAGCATCAGGACAAGGAGGCAACAATGTCCTATTCTGCGTAACCAGTAGATCAGTCAAGGTGTGAATGGCTCGAATAGTCTGTGAGTCGGCCTCAACAATAATGTCTGGATGCTGCATTGTGAGAGCTGGTGAAATATTGGGAGGGGGGACATATGTGAGGGATTTCACCCATTGTGCACATGCCCTATCTTGTGAAGTGCCTAAACCTACACCTTGGTTCAGTCTTAGACTCCCATAATTCACCTTGTGACCGAGCAAAAATTATGCATACAATATTCTAATAAAATAAAATGGGACATCCAAATTATTGTGAGGTGGTCTATCAAAAACCATGCACCAACGGTCCCAAAAGTTGTCACATATTGCACTATTTGTGCACCATTTAATTGAAAACTTGGTTTTCTTAGGGTCTACTTTTAGACTGGTTTTAGGATCCACAAAAAGATTATCTATGTCATGTTTTGTTATATTTAGGTTCATGACTTGATCATAATCAAGCCCATCGTCAAACTGGGCGTGCATAGAATAACACCAAAGAAGTGCAACATTATGTTGCTGTGTAAGTTTCTCTGTGTTTTCAATAATTGGGTTCACTGTTGTAAACATGGGGAGCAATGTGGGGATATTATCATATGTGGTTTGAAATCCTCTAATTTCATTTAGATTATCTCCTATTAGATCTTCTAAACAGTGAGGGTTTGTGACAGGTACATCTTCTAGAGGTGGGGGATTATTGGGAGGTGGTTTTGGATTGTTTGTGGGATCATTAGGAGGGTTTTCTGATTCCATGTCTGATAGCAATGAAAAAAAAATAGATAATTACAATGAATTTTAAAAAACAATACAAAAACTCATTGCTACTCTAATTTTTATATAAAAAATGATATATTTCTATTTAAAAACAATTAAAAACAATTAAAAAAATAAAAAATAGAAGCTTCACTTACCTAGGCAATTTAGGAAAAATCGGATAGGGGATTTGGGACTGGATATCCAAAAACCTAGTTGCATTCATGTTTTTGCAATGAAAAAATGTTGAACGTGACTAGGTATAGTGATTTATATTCACTGGCAAATATCGGATATCTGATTATGCCTTCAGGTTTGGCTTTTGGTTTGGCTAGGTGTACTGACACCCAGAACTACTAAAAAGTCAACAAATCTATTTGTGCACTTTTGGACGAGTGAAAATAATTTTTTTTCACATCGCCACTTTTTGGCATACCACGATCCTGCACATACCCTTGTCATTTGGTAAGTATATAATTAGTAGTTTCATTAACTATGATAGTTTTTATCGACTATATAATATGTCACATTTCACAATTCATTATACATTAAGATTTCACCAATCTATCATATTTGGTATCAGAGTATTTGTGTGCCTAGACAGCTTGGAATAAAATGGAGTCATTTATAGTAACACAATTGAGATTACATTTCATCCTTAAAAACTTCCTTCCTTTTGCATCACGGTTGGTGTTAACTTTGTGAAAATTATATGTAAATTGATTGATAAAGGCTCCAATCTTAATTTTCACTTTATAAGATGCTTCCACATTGATACTTCCAATCCTACATCTACTAAATTTTGTATAAAAGGTTTTAATAATGTTATATATGAGATCATCTAAGGACTACCACTTCACCTATCTCATCAAATCATGTTACTAGATTCTCATATTTATCTATTTTATGGTCAAGAATTTCCCTTATGATCCTCTCTTACAAAAATATTGGATTGATGTGATGGAGCCTATTCCAACTACTCTCCAAAAATTTGTTAAAAATGTGGAGGTAAGTCTTGCATGATTAAAATAGATAGTTGTCCCTTTCATTATTGTCAATTTGTTTTCTCTACTTTTTCTAGCCTATTGCAAACACTAATGCTTTCTTTCTTTCAAATAAATTTACATGTAAATATAATTCGTTAATACTTGTTTCAATATATAATTTTAATTCTTATATTAATATTATCCTATATAAGGGTATATTATTTGCACTAGTTCAACAATTAATTATTGACCATAATTGTAACATTGTAAAAATATAAATCAACACAACATAATGTGATTTCATTAGATTTTATGCATTTTTACAACTATCTGGAGACAAATTATGAGAATCCAAGCTAAATCCCTCCCTTGATAGATCTCCAATTTTAAGTGAGGATGAAATTATGAAGTGGGTTGATAAAAATATGTTCCGTATTGGAAATACAAAGAGAGAAAAGAAGAGGAAGCACCTCAACAAAGGTGATAATGAACAAAAAGGTGAATAGGAAAAGAGGGCAAAATTCTCAAATATTTTGATAAATTTAGTAATAACACATATAACAGGCAGCTGGCATATATGGTAAACTTTTGTTCCAAGGATGTGCAAATAGTTTGGTTATGTCCATGTCCTCATGTTATGTGTGGTAAAGGTAGTAGGATTTACTCTTGAAACCAGTTTGAACCTTATTCATAATCACTTAACTTTTGTTCCAAGCATAAAAAAGGTAAGGGGGGTACTACTCTTCTTTTGAATAATAGACGGGAAAAATATATTAGGGAGTCTCTATCATCACCTTGTAACAGAGCCATTTGGATTATTCTTAATATTGAGGGAAAAAGGTTTGGGATGTTCTTGATTCATGCACCTATTCACTATGACACTAAGATTAAAATGTGGAAGTCATGGAGAAACTTACCCAATATCCCTTGGATTTCTAATGGGGATTTTAGGATGATAGAATGTAATAAAGAAAATGGCAATAGTTTTTTTATGGTTTGGGAGTGAAATGAAAAGTTTTTTGGTACCAGTAAAGGAATTTGGTTTACTTGGTACAATTTTCAAAAGGTTCCTAAGAGAATTTACTTTAGGCTTGATAGGATTTATTGGAACATAGACTTCTTCTCATTTGACTTAAATGATAAAAAACATAGAGTGGAAGTACACCCCAAGTTGCATGTCTAATCATAATCTTGTTGAGGTGAGTACTTTAAAAAATAAATGTAAACCTTCTAACATTAAGAGAAGTAACTTCTTCATGTTATATACTTCATAGTTTAATATAGAAGACTATAATGGTGTCATTTTTACTCTAAATGATCTCAATAGTATTCTCTTAAAATATTGCTTAGTTATTGCGAGATGGAACATGAATGTTAGTAGTCAGTGTACATTTTTTCAAACTTTTAGGGATATGTGCAAGATCATGGTGGACCAAACTAGGCCATTAAGTGATGATAAAAAAATAACAAAAATAGAGTTAGACATCTTGACATGAAAATTTGAATATGTTATTAACATTATTTAAAAAATATGTAAGAACAAAATTTATAGAAAATTGAATTTAGTTTCTAAACTACTATTTTTTTTATAAAAATAAATAAATCTACTTGGTGAAAATTTAAATTTTCAATGTAGTAGTACTGATTTTTCATGAAAACGATCAGAAGTAGGTGTATGTCTGACCACCCTAAGAAAAATCAGAACATAATATTTGTTTATGAGCCTTTAGGTATAAGTATAGGACACATGTTTGGATGTGACACATATTTTTTTGTAACTATTTTCTAAGTAAATAATTATTTATTATTTTTTACTACAACATTTTAAAAATACAAAAACTTATATGCCTAGCAACCATATCTTGGTCAAAACTTTATGAAACTCAATTTTTTTGATCTTATAATATGCAAAACATAGATGTGACATATCTTTTTTATTTGGAAAATGTGAAACCTTTTGAAAGCTATACATGTTTTTCAATCATCCTATCAATTAGGATGCATGTAAAAAAATAATAATAAATATTTATTAAATTGAAAATAAGGCATAGTTTATATTGGTGGAAAGATGACAATTTCCTTAACAAACCCTTTTTGTTTCATTAATTTTGAGGGAAAAAATGAGCAATAACATGGGCAAAGTCTAGAAAACCAAGGAAATATTAAAAACAAGTTTTATGTATTCACTTTCCAAGTTTGGCATCCCAAACTGAAACCCATTGAAATCCCGAGGCAAAAATAGGGGAAAAGAATTATGTCAAGGAAAATGGACATTTGTTAATAATGGATGTCTATTTTTAAAATGTTTATAATAGATATCAATGAATTGAAGTTTTTTTTTCTAAATATATATTTTCACAACGGATATCCATTTGAAATAGATATCAATTTTTTTCTGAAACATATATCTATTTCTAAAATGGATATCTATTTTGAAAAGCCTTAAAATCACATTTTAGTAAAATGGGCATAACTTTTACTTTTTTATTCAAAATTTTGATTTTGTACAGGTGTTGGAAAGGTGATTTAGAGCTCTACACAATGCAATATGTAGTATTTTTATATAATATATCAAAAAATAATTATAATTAATTGAATTTTACATTGATGTTTAAAACATCAAATGCTCAAATTTTGCATACAAAGTCACTTTTCCAAGATTTATTTTGTAAAAATCATATCAAAATACTTGAAACATTAAGCTAGTCATTAATAATTGTACAATAAGGAAAGGGAATCAAGGTAGATTTTTCCTCTTTCCTAAAGCACTATTAGAAAGAAGATGGCCTACTAGGATTAAGTAGGACTTAAGGGGTAATAAGGTTGGGTTGTTGTAAAAAACTTGGAGTGATCTGAAATTTTCAATGTAGGATTTAGAGAAGCATGAAGTGAGAATAGTCAACTAATAGGTCCTCTCCCCTTGTACTTTTAAGAGACTATGACTCGGGCCATATTAAATTTCTTAAATACACATTTTCACTATATCATGTCTTATTTTTGCTTGTCACTATTATTTAATATAAATATAAAAATAAAGAAAAAATCATACTATCTAATTATATAAATATAGAGACTATAAATTTATCATTGCAGTTTGTCCGCTCGCTAGATTTTCTTTAATTAATTCAAGGTAGGCCAACAAATTTCATTTCATCAAATTCATTGGGGACACTATTTTGACCTCATCCCTTATGATGTGAGAGTCTTTCACTCAACAATATTTAATCCTTGGTGAGACCATTAACAACCATTCAACTTCACCTAGGGCCCGTTTACAATGTTTGTATTTTTATTGCTTACATTTATATATTTGATGATATAAAATTATAATATATTTTTTAAATTAAAATTTTAATGTATTGTATTTTTTTTAGGTTATTGTCTTCATTTAATTTATTCATCTAGTAATTCTAGCAATATGAATAAGAAGAACTAAAATACAAAACACATATGTATCAATATTCAAGCATAAAAAATCAATATTAGATATTATTTTCATATGTATTTCTAATAGAGCCTAAGAGGTAGAGTGGTAAAACCTTAGAAAAGACCTTCCAAAACATCTTGTTGACTTCAATGGTGTTCATTTGTGCTCAAGATGCATCTCACTAAAGTTATGTCTAGTCATCCATATGAGTAGTATAACTTTGAATTCAAGGTGTCATATTGAAGTAACTTTTAAGAAGGTCCATTTACAAAATTTAAAGATACATTGTCATATGTTTAAATTAGATCATGAGATCAATAGTTGAGGTTATTTGAGACTTTGAGGAGATGAATAAACTCCAAGTGCAACCTTGTGATTAGTGCATTTGGGGAGGGAAATAATTAAATAAATGTGGATGGTCAATATTATTTTAACTTGATCAAAAGTTGAAGATTGAAATTTTGTAAATGTGTGAGGACCATGGAGATGTGTGATTATGGTATGTGATTGCTTTCACATGTGATAGAATCACATAGCGACGTGATAATGTACAAGCAAGATCTCTCATATCTATTAAATTTAGGATATATATTTTTACAAAAAAGTAAAAGGGTTGAGATTTAATTGAAGACTTTTATGAATAAGTGCGGTGGATGTGATAGGTGATGGGTTAAACAACTCATGTTCTAATTTTTCTATGAATGATTAATTAGATTACTTAATTTAATTTAGTGAAATATTAATATGAGAAATAAAAACCAAATGAAAAATGATTCATTTATTTGAATTTTGGTGACTGTACATGATTAACTTAAATATATAAATTTAGATATTATTTAAATTTAAATTTTGAAATAAGGGCTAATTTATTGAATAAATATTTTGGTCTATTCAATTAAAACTAGAGGAAAATATTGACATTTTTAAATTAATTTAAATACCTAACTAAATAAAAAATATTTAATTAATTTAGGAGAAGAAGTATGAATTGTTGTATTGATCAAATAGCTACTGAGAGATAATTCCAAGTGCTGCTTACATTTTATTTCTCTTTGTAACTGATTTTTACAAAATAAGTGTTATTTTAAATATAAATAAAAGATAACACCTTTTAGCATCAAAAGGGGAGTAATATTTCCCAAATAATCATAAAATTATGTAAAAAATTGTTGGCGTCAATGACTAGTGCATTCGCCTAAATAGCTATCCCTTAATGATATCTATTATGTCAACTGATACATTTTTGTAACCAACGGTATATGTTTAACTATATCACATGTATAAATACATGCGATCATATTCCTGAATAAAACATCAAATGCTTATTCTCTATTTATCTCAGGTGGTATCAAAGCAATGATGATTTGCACATATTATTTTGGATGATAGGTGTTTGAATTTTTTCTATTCTCCATTTGTGGATGATGTGGTAGAAGATGGCCTTGTAAAAGTAACGAGTTCAAAATAAAACAAAAATACAGAATTAAGGAGTAGAATACAAATAAACGCAGAACACACAATTTATCATGGTTCATCACAATAGTGGTTACATCCACACTGAGAGAAGAATAATGTATTAAACTCAAAATCAAATGTTTACAATGAATAGAAGAGTCTTATTTATAAGCTCATCGCTGAGCAGCTGAAAGGGCAAGGCGACAATAGACAAATGTCAATTGGCCTTCCAATCCTAACAAATCTCCATTGGAAGGAAATGGATATATCAGTTGATCAGGCATTCCCCTACTCTACATGTCGACCTACTTCAGCTTAACAAGTCCAAGAGAAGTTCTTGCACATTGGAACTTCTCTTTGGTTACAAATTTTGTGAATATATCAGCTGGATTGATCTTAGTATCAATCTTGACAACTTCCATCTTTCCTTCTTCAACTGCATGATGAACAAAGTGAGCATGTGCATCAACGTGCTTAGAGCGACATTGTGAAGAGTGATTATGAGCCATGAAGATAACACTGCGGCTATCACAAAACAGCTTATACTCATTTTGATGCACTTTCAAGTCACCAAGCAACCGCTGAAGCCAAATCATTTCCCTTGCACCTTCAGAAAGAGCCAAGTATTCAGCCTCAGCTAAAGAAAGAGCAATGCAATGCTGCAACCTTGAAGCCCAACTAATGGAAGCTCCATCAGACATGAAGGTATAACCAGTGGTAGACCTTCATTTGTCCAAGTCTCTAGCATGATCAGAATCAGTGTAACCTTGTAGCTAAACCTTATTTCCTCCAAAGCATAGTGCATAATTTGAAGTTCCTTTTAGATACCTTAGTATCCACTTAACAACTTCCCAATGAGCCTTCCCGGGATTTCTCATGAATATGCTCACAACTCCCACCACATGAGCAATGTCGGGGCAAATAGAAACCATTGCATACAAGATGCTTCCAACTGCATATTTATAAGGAATTTTCTCCATGAAGTCCTTTTCTTCTTGTGTTTTTGGGCACAAGTCAAAACTTAAGTGGTAGTGACTAGCAAGAGGAAGGGGAGTAACTTTAGCATCAGCCATGCCAAACCTCTCAAAAACTTTATCAATGTATTATTTTTGAGATAATGTGATTTCCTTCTTCTTCCAATCTCTTGTGATTGTCATGCCAAGAATCTTCTTGGTTTCCCCTAAGTCCTTCATGTCAAACTTTCTTGCCAATTTCTCCTTTAGCTCATTAACTATTGTTTTGTTTGTGCCATCCACTAACATGTCATCAACATAAAGTAGGAGAATGACAAATTCACCATTAGGAAGTTTCTTGAAGTAGACACATGGGTCTGATTCACATCTTGTAAAATTATTTTCAGCCATGAAGCGATCAAATTTTATATACCACTGTCTAGGAGCTTGTTTGAGGCCATACAAACTCCGATTTGGCTTGCAATAAAGATGATCTTGTCCTTTTTTGATGAAACCTTGAGGCTGCTCCATATATAACTCTTCTTCTACATCACCATGTAGGAATGCGGTCTTCACATTGAACTATTCCAACTCAAGATCCCACACTGCTGCTAATCCCAAGACTATTTGAATAGTTGTCATTTTGACAACTGGTGAGGAGATCTCATTAAAATCTATCCCCTTTTCTTGATCAAACCCCTTTACCACCAATCTGGCCTTGAAGTGTTTTCTACCTTCATCTTCTTCTTTTAACTAGTATAACCACTTGTGTCTTAGTGGTCTTTGATCTAGTGGAAGAGATACCAAGTCCCAAGTTTGATTTTTGAGTAAAGATTCCATCTCCTCATGCATCACTATTTTCCATTTATCACTGTTAACATCTTTGAGAGTAGCTTTAAATGTTGATGGTTCTACAAATTCTAAGACAAGAACTGAAGGCTTTGCTTCTTCAGTGAACAATAACTCATAATCAAAGTATTTAGCTGGCATTTTCTTTTGTTTGGTAGATCTTCTTAATTGAGGTTCAACACCTTCTGTTTGATCTTGAACTAGCTCAAATGGAGAGCCAAAAATTGTAGCTCTTGGATGTTTAAATCCTTGTTTAATTTTCTGCCTCTCTGTTTCATTATTCTCATTACTCCCCAGATTCTGAGAATGACCTCCAAAGTTCTTTGTTCTCTATCCAAGATCCTCTACAATCTCAGAGGATGCAAAATTGTGGTGTCTTAGATTGTGTTGGATCCCAAACGCAATGTCTTCTTATCACATTTTACTATATTTCTCCATTCCATGAGTGTCCTCTTTGAAGTTGTGTGTGAGTTCCCTACTGGTATAGTTTGGTTTGTGAGGAGTCAAAGGAACAGGGCTTCCAAACTATCTGTCATGAATGTCATGGTCATTGTCCCTACAGCCATGAGGTATTTCCCTAGTCTACAGATTAATCTCTCTTCCGTGAGCTAGTTCATCATTGACATGAGCTACTTCATCTCTATCATTCCTGTCGTGAATGATTTTATCCTTGCTGTGAGCTGTTTCATAACAGCTGTGTGTAGAGACATCCCTGTCATGAGCTCAACTCTGCCTTGCGTTAATTCCAGCAATGTCCATGTCATGGGTTATGCCATCCCTATCATGTGGTATTTCATGACTACCATGGGGACCTTTCTTGTTACCAAGAGTGCCTTCATGACTGTCGTGAGGAGTTAGAAGACTACCATGAGGTAACAGAGAATTTCTTAGTTCTCAGCTATGAACAGAGTCTTCTCTACTATTAAAGCCAAGGATGTCCTTGTTGCCATAAGTGTCTTCCCTATTGCCGTGAGGATTGAGGTTGGAAGTAATATGGAGAGGGGAAGGGAAGAGCATGGTCTCTCCCCTATTTTCTTGAAACATTTGAGTGTAATCAAATAGATCTCTTTGTTCTCCATCAAAAAAATTATCAGGTGTCTAATCATCCTCACTTGATGAGGATTGAGAGGGAGGAATTAGAATGGAGGTTCAAGTTTTCTTAAGGGAACTTCTTCCTTGATGAGTAGAGGCAATACCATTTGAAGGTATTTTGAAAGAAATGTATTCCTTTTTAAACTTATCAATGTCTGTGAGAGATGGAAATTTTTGCTCATTAAAATGACATCATGACTATGAATAATCCTCTCTTCAACCATGTTGGTTCTTCAAAATATTGTACACTCCAAGAGATACCAGTAGACTTACGATTGATGTTAAGGAATGGTTAATTCCAAATCTGGGAAATCTATAAGCAACTAGACCAACTATAGGGACAAGACTACCCTCTTCACTTCTAGCTCTACTAAACCAAGGTAGGTACACCTGATCCAATAGATATAACTCTATTCTTTACCTAATACTGGATCTTACAACAGATGATAGTGAGAAAGTACTAAGTAACAACTTATTACTCATTGACACTCCATCACTGGGTAGAACAACATATAAAGTAAATAAAATGTAAAAGACTGGTAGTGATTTAATGTTTATGATTACAATGATTTTGATCATTCCCCATAAAGAAAAGATAGGTGAATACAGGCCAGTGCCTTATCCATTGGGCAAACAATACCAGAAAATAGAGTCAACACAAAGATTCTTGAAATAACTGATCTCTAAACATAAATACAAATATTTCAACTCATCCCTACTTGCAGATAATCCCTATGCAAATTCAATGAACATGTATCTCACCCTGCGAGATATTTAATCCAATCCTAGATCAGAACTCAAAGCAAAATACATACATATAAACCTCCAAGAGACTTAAAAATTCATAGAATAAACACAATGGAGAGGAAAACACTTTGAAATTCATATTAAGTATAACCTTTTGTCTTTGCATGGAATATGTTCTGATCAGTAAGCATGCAAGATAATAGCAGCAACCTGTACTTCTCTATTGCTCTGATAAAATGATACAAAATATTACAATCCTCAACTGAGAGCTAGGTTTTTATAAATTCCATTTTTCAACTTCTAAACTCTCAATGCCTAGAATGATCATGGAAAATCCTTTTATATACAAGGAGATGCAACAAGCTATTGATCATTCTAGGGTTTACAAAATTCCTAACCTAAAAACTTTACAACAACCTCAAAAGGTTTACAATAAATACACTAATCAAGAAGGTGAGATATTTATAGCTAAGCCGCACTACTTTATGTCTTCAATGCTGTCCTTGGCTCCTTTCAGCAAATATGATTTACAATATCTAGTTGTCCATCCTGTAATGAATGTCTTCCTGTATCTCAAAAACCTTTATGACTCAAAAAGTAACTTCCTTTACTTGCTCTAAGAGGCTGGTGGAGTACTAACTTTTTCAACATGGGGTCTGTACTGATACCTCCATCTATCATACACCTCTTCACTTGGACATTCAAAATTGGCAAACTCAGTCCTCTTACTTGATAACTGTTCCCACTCATTTTCAATTTGAGTGACCCTTTGTTGAATATTATCAAACATTGATTTGGCATTTATTAACAACATGATAGTGCTACTAAAAGAATAGGTGTCACTTAGGCCACCAGTCACCCTTTATGACAAAAGTGCATCCATCTATTCTCTCCATAGATATGATTCCTTTAATTTTCCCTTATCTATGAAAATGGTGGGCACTAGCTCATAGTTTGAAAGCATTAATTCAGCTTTCATCATACTTGATTTTCTAATAAAATTATCCAAAATGATGCCATACTGTACCATTTTCTTCACAATCTGATGCACTAGCTTAATCAATGGATCAGGGTGCTCTTGGCCTTTTGATAGCATTCGAAACAACTTCACATTAGGAGACCTCTCAATCCATTTCTTCAAAATTCATGACATTTCAGTCTTCTCCTTATTCAAAGTTACAAATAAAGAATGTAACTTGCTGACATGACTATATAAAATGGAGGGCTTCAAATCATATGCAAACTGGATGATTGCATCTGTCATTTTTTCTTCATACTTCTGGTTTGCCAAAGTTGTGGCCTTCTCATTTTCATCTTTTTCCTTCTCCAGTTGTACTCTTATTTCCCTCAATTTATTAGTTTCCTCTATTAATCTTTGTTTCTCCCAACTAACCCTCGCATCCATACTTGTCTCTGGGAGTGGTGAAGATGGAAAATCAACAATTGGGCTTGAGGATGAAGCCACTGCAGGCTTATCAGAGATTGCAAATTGGGGAGACCTGTGGTCCTGGGGTCTAGATAACTGAGCAATCAATTTATCCGTCTAGATCAACTCCATCTTGAGATCATTATAGGACTTAAGGACAATTTCAAATTTATCCCTTAGTTCTTTTTCTTGGGCATCCTTTTCTGCCACTCTAACATTGAATTTGGTAGTCTCCAAAATTAAGTTTGATGCTTCCACACTAGAAGTCTCTCCTACTCTCTGTACTAATAAGTTTCCTTCATATTCTATAGTAAGGGCTTCTCTTTTTCCTTTGTTCTCCTCCCTTTTAAGGGACCAAATCACCAAGGCTGCATGATCCTCTGAGAAAGAAATTCCTCTAGTAGCCTATTGTGCTTGCTCTGTAGTAGCAAGAGTCTTTATCTTGCTTTTCATGACTTGATCAAAGACAATTGCATCAACAATGTCCCACTTTGGCAAAATTAGCACCCCTATAGTGTGGACCATAGCCCTACCCTCCTCAGGAGTAACCTTCTCAAATTGCTTCACCATTTCTACCTTGGTCTCATTTTCTATTTCTATGATATCCCTATCAGGGAATTCCTCCTTTTTCTTTTCACAGATTTCTTTGTACTGATTTATTTTCATTCTCCATAAAAATTGGGAGAATGCCCTAGTCTTGAAAAATTTGTCATTAGCTAGAAATGAATCACTAGCTTGCTTCTAGATAGGGTCCATTTATTTACCCTTAAATTCATCAATAGTAAGGTCCATGGCCACCTCCTTAGGTGCCTCAGGCATCCCTTCTTGCAATTCATCATTGGAAACAAAAATGTTTCCCTCATTTCTCAATTGTACTAACTATTTTGCTACCCCATGTTCATCTAATTGGATAGGGGATTGAGAAAGAGAATAAGTTTCCTCTCCTAATCTTGATTCTTGTTGTCTCTGCCTCTTACAAGAGGGTCCCTGTATTGTTGGATCATCCATGGGTCTTTTTCCTTTTGAGGTAGAAGGAAGATCCTCACCTCTCTGCTATGTTGGCGAAAGGACACTATAACCACTCCTCTTCTACATTGTATATGTTCCCTTAGGAGTTAACTTCATATATCTTGGCTGGCTTAGAATTTGCTTAGCTATTTCAGGGTCTGTTTTACTCACAACTACCCTCTTCTCATTCACTGCATGCATGATGCCTTCAAAATGTTCCATAAGGGCATCCACTTTTCTTGCCCATGGCTCAAAGCCTTTTAATGGGTCATAAGCTTTGTCAAATTTCTTAATGAAATCTATAGACTTCTTGTAGATCACCCATTTTTTCTTTTTTATTTCTTGAGTTTGGAGGTCAAACTCATTTCTTATGATATCCTCAGGAAAATTGAATTGGTGTTCTATGAGAGCACACCTCACCTTTTCTCTAAACACTCTTGATAGAAAACCCTCATTATCTGCACATCTAATGGTGGCTATTGTCATTCTCTAGGGCTATAGAACTTTATTCAAATGGACCCAACCTCCCTTAGTAATAACATATTGATGTGCTATAGTTATGTCTGGGAAGAAAGTTCCCCTTCCCTTACCAGTAAGAGTGGTTTCCTACAAGTCACCAATCTATCTTATTATTTCAACACACCCCACCTTCAAGGGGACCTGATAAGGTAAAATTTATGGTGCCTTTCTGCAACCATAAACCCTAAAAACTATAGAAATAGGATACAAGATGATAGCCCCAAAATTATGGACAATAGTAATGTCCTGACAGTATTCCTTTGGTCTAATCAACCTCAATAACTCCCTCAGGATTCTAGGATTATCAAAAAATAATAGAGTTCTAAGTCTTGAAGCAAAATCCCTATCAAAAGAAATGTAACTAGCATCAACTCTATCCCATGACAAAACTGTAGTCCACAATTGGACTGTAAGGGTTTCTCCATATCTCTCCTTGATAATGTTGACTGTCGTGCTAAAGAAATTCTCACCCTTGTATAAGAACATATGCATAAGCATTGAATACCATCCAAAAGGCGTACTAACCTTCATGTTCTTGATTCCCATCAATCCTTCATGGATAAGATCAGCCAAATGAGATGCAAAATAAAAAATTAGTGCCAATAGCGGGTGGAGTGATTGTACCATCATAAACATGTATGGTATTGGCATATGAGTTGCTTCATCATGCCCTAGAATCAAAGTTAATGACTTATAGACCTCCTGTGCCCTCTTACTGAACAAATCCAGCCTAAAAGGCTCTGGTGTGCTTGGACTGACGACACACATGGATCCAATTTCCTCTAGAAATTCCCTTAGAGGCCCTGCTCTCAAATAATCCCTCTGTGCTTCATATATCTCTATAAACTCTGTGAAATCAATCTTCTCTAACCCCACAGAAGGGTCATTCAGTGAAAAAACCTCCCTAATCTCATGATCTGTGATACTGATGAGGTCCTTCCCATTTATATCCTTGACACACTTTGTCACGGGATCATAACATTTGGTAATTTGGATCAGCAACTCTACATCCATAAATACTCCAGGAACCACCAACTTCCCTATATCAAATTGCCAAATATTACTGAGGGGGTCACAGGAATTTCTCTGTGAGTATGTTGATCTAAATAAAATTAGGCCATTATGATCTTTACCCACCCTGGCATCCCTCATCCAATTCCCTCTATCATGGAGTCCGTCTGCTAGAGAATCCCTAGGGTTTCTCGGAACTAGCTCCTTTAACCTAGTTGCCCCATTATCTGAATGAGGTAGTAATTGCATTAAATCCTCAAAGATACCTCTATCTTTGTACTTTGTCTTCCCAGATAGTGCTCTCTTTGGCAGCATTTTTATACTAGGGCTTCTTAGAACAATATATAAAAACCTGAGGAAAACCCTAAATACTTTCAGGTGGCAACACAATTTTCCTTGCAACTCCTTCAGAGACTTCAAGCAATTTTTAAACTCAAAAAAGAGACCTACCAAGTGCCTGTAAGTTCTTCACTTGAAATCATTCCTTGAGGAAAATCCAGTTCACAGAAAAAGCTTATGAGAGCGGTGAAGAGAAACAATGATTCAATTTTGATGTATAGCATTGTCAGCTGCTTACAATCTGTCCGCACGTAGCACAGTATATCCACCATTACTAAAAATTGGCAGCCTCAGCACTCACGAGACATGAAAAATGTCAGAGTAGAAATTTGAATTCAAACCATTTGATTTATTTCCTCTTAGGTGCATGAGATGGTTGACAATTTTAACGACATAACCCTTCATTACTTTTCCCTAAGTCAGTTCTCGACCAATGAGAACATTTCAATATTGCCATTTGAGGAAATAAACAACTTATCTCTACTTTTCACAGAGCAGATAGGTGTCACTCTGTCGCTAAAGCGCATGTCAAACATTCTGACAATGGGCAATCTTGTGATTAAATGACAGCCATAAGTTTCTTTAAAAGGTCGACACTTAGGAAAAATTCACCGAAAACTTAGGCTCTAAAAGAAAAACTAAAAAGGTACCTTGTCCGACAACCTAATTATATAACATGTAAAGTGATGGGTTAGAGGGGTTGAAAATTGGCACATACATATTTTGGAGAATTAGTGAGCCAAAAAGTAATGTGAAATTATAACAAGACTTAAGACTGGTTAGGGCTTTATCAGACCTAGGGTTTTCACTAGAAAACCTAACTATCAGGTTGTTAAACTGGATTATTTTCAAAAATATTAGCATGAAGCTAGAAAAATTTATATAGTTATAATAGTGGCTCATGCTTGGGGATGTGTATCTCCTGTAGATACAATGAGAAAAGTAGAAACTCCTGGAAGAGAAAACCAAAACAAAACTTTGACAAAAACAGGGAATTGTACACAAAAATTTTAAAACTAAACCTGCACAAGGACTCAGGAGATTTCAAGAAAAATAAAATTTTAAGAATTGACCATGAACTGGCAATTCCACAAGCTCTCCTGTTAGATTCTTCAATAGATAAGAATTTTCTCCCCATTTTTCCTGAATAATATATGGGCCTAACCAGATGGGATCAAATTTCCCATGCTTTCCTTTGTCTTCCAGTCTTGTATTCCACATTAGGACCATGTCACCACTTACAAAATTCCTCTGAGTAGTCCTTTTGTCATACATGACTTTACACTGGGCCTGCATCTTCTCATTTTTATCATGTGCATCATTCCTTACCTCACTTAACTAAATTAAATCATTTATTCTGATAGTCATATCTTCTTCCACATTATCATCATATGCTTGAATGAACTGGTACATCTATAACAAATTGTTCTGAGGTAATCTTGCATTGATCCCATATAACAAGTTAAAAGGGGCAAACCCTATTGCTTTCTTGACTGTAACCTTGTCAGCCCATAAGGCTTGTAATAATTTGGAATCCCATGCCTTCTTATTTTTATCTAGGACTCTTTTCAAAATTTTAATCAAACTCTTGTTGCTAGATTCTGCCTAGCCATTGCCTTGTGGATGGTAAGGAGATGAATAAGAGATTTTTATACCATCGTTTTGACAAAATTGGACAAACTCCTTTGACCTAAAACACATTGCATTATCAACAACTATGGTCTCTGGGCAACCAAATCTTGTCAAGATATTCTGCATCATAAAGTCTATTACCACTTTGCTAGTTGCTCTTCTTGAGGGGATTGCTTCAACCCACTTGGTGAAATAATTAGTTTCCACTAGGATATAAGCATGTCCACCACTAGACCTATTAGGGATTTCACCAATGAAATCCATACACCACTTTTGGAAAGGAGCCTGAACAGAAACAGGTTTGAGAGGCAGATTTCCATTGAATTTTAATTTCCCTGCAAATCTCTGACAAGGATCACACCTTTTTACAAACTGATGGGTATCTTTAAAAAGTGATGGCCACCAAAAAACCTGACCTGATGATCTTATGGGCTGTAGTCCTTGCCATATAATGTCCTCCACAAATCCCATTGTGTATTTCATCCATAAAAAGTTTGGCCTTACCCTGATCTACACACCTTAGCAAAACACCATCATTGCTTCTCCACCACAACTCACCATTTATAATTGCATATCTTATGGAATGAAGTTTAATGGTTCTTTTCTTGTTATCATCTAACTTAGGGGGTAAAACCATATTTTGTAAATACTTGACAATGTCCTTGTACCACTCACAACAGTCCATGTTACACACAAAAGGTCTCTGATTTTCTTCTAACATATTCATTTGATTTTCATTTAAGTTGCTTTGAGCCATCAAATTTTCCAGGCCCAACCCTCTTACTAGCTTTGTAATGTGGATGTCAATATTAAATTCTTGAATCCTATTGATCCATCTACACCTCCTTCCTGAAACCTCTTGTTGGACCAAAATATCCTTGACTACAACACTTGGAACATAGGTAACTATTGTGGCTCCAACTAGATAACATCTAAATGTTTTAATAGCCTTTACCAAGACATAAGCTTATTTTTCAATAATATCATAATTTAATTCTACTTCTTGCAAAGTCTTGCTGAAAAAATAAATAGGTTGTTCAAAACCATCAACATTTTTCTATAGCAGTACTGCAGCAATAGTGTGGGCAGATGCAAAGCAGAAGATCTACATAGGTTTTCTATAATCTGGTGTTTTCAAGACTGGGGCATACTTGATAGCCTTTTTAATGTCGTTAAAAGCCTGTACTACTTCCACATTCCATTCAACCTTTGCTCCTTTCTTCAATATTCTTGATATGGGAATGCTAATCTCTGCAAAGTTTGTGATAAACCTTCTTAAGAAATTGACTTGTCCTAGAAAAGACCAAATCCCCTTGATATTCTTTGGTAATGATAGTTTATCAATATCTTGCACCCTTTCAGGGTCTATCCTCACCCAATCCTTTGAAACAATATGCCCTAGAATTTTTCCTTCTACCACACCAAAAGCACATTTCTTTGGGTTCAAAGAAACCCCATACTCTAATGCTCTAATGAAAATCTTCTCTAGATGTTGACAATGTTGTTCTTCTTTAGCTGAGAAAGCTATCAAGTCATCTTGATACACCACCATAAATCTATCAATGAAATCTGCAAAGGCCACATCCATAGCCCTTTGAAAAGTGGCACCATCATTAGTCAACCCAAAAGGCATCCTTATATAAACATATGTCCCCCATGGGGTTGTAAATGCAGTTTTAAATTGCTCTGTTTCTTTGACCATCACCTGATTATAACCAGAAAAACCATCCATCATGGACATTAATTCTGACCCAGTGACCCTCTGTAACATGTTCTCCATATTTGGCAATCCATAGTTATCCTTTAGAGAGTTTATGTTAAGGTTTCTAAAATCAACACAAAGCCTAATGTCACCATTCTTCTTTCTGATGGGCGCCAAATTTGAAACCCAAGTGGAGTGCCTAATAGGATTGATTATCCCAACATCCATCATCTTTTTGAGTTCTCCCTGCATTTTAGGTGCCAAGGTTAGGTTAACAGGTCTCAACTTTTGTCTAAAAGGTTTTGTTCCTTCCTTGAGTGGAATCTCATGTTGAAAGAGGTCCTCTCTATAAGCCTTGAGATCTTCATAAGACCAAGCAAAAACATGTCTAAATTTTTTGAGAAGATCAATCAAGTTTTTTCTAGTTCTTGGGGACAGACACTTGCCTATATAAACCTTCTTGGGGACCATTCATGTTCGCAAGTTTATTTCTTCAAGCTCATTGGTTTTATCAGTACTAGTAGAAAAAACCTTGTCTTTATTGTCAAATGCCCTTTCCAGAGCAACTAATCCTTTGGGAACTCTATTTGACTTTAACTGCAAAACCTCTTTCCCAAAAATGGCATCTTTACCATTCACTGTATCAACATAAGTACTGAAATCCATCTCTTTGTCACCAAAGTGAGAGTCACACTGGAGAAATCTTAATATGTCTTGGTCATTAGATAAAACCTGCCAGTTCTCTATATTATCAGGGATGGAAGGCCTGGCTTGTACCTCTATATTAGATATATCTACAAATGTAACATCTTCAAGTCTGAGGGCCACATTAGCCAACAAGTCTACCATTCTATTTTGACTTATTTCCATCCAAAAAATATTAAAAGCACTAAAGCTTTCAATCTCATCCCATACTGCATTCCTATACTACTTTAATTTCTGATTTTTTGAAGCATACTTTGATCTAACTTGGGAAACAACTAACTTAGAGTCACCTATTACTTTCAAGAATTTTATGCCATGCCTTGATGCCAACCTTAGACCTATTAGTAGAGCCACATATTCTACAACATTATTTGTACATGAAAACAACAAAGTAAAGGAGAATTTGAAAGTTTTACCATTCGGAGATATGAGCAATATTCCAGCTCCGGACCCCTCCTTTGAGTTTTCTCCATCAAAGTACATGGTCCATAAACTATCAAGGTCAATCCATCCCTCTTGGTTTTCTAACTTTTGGACTAGCTCAACATCCTCCCCTACTTTCTTACCTTGAACTTTGAAAGCATTAATGTCAGTATCAAGGAAACAATTCATGGTGTCCTCTTCTTCCTCTTCAATCATATGTGGAGTTCTAGATTCCCTGGGGACCTTGATATTATGTCCCTCAAAATTAAATGTAGCAAATGATAAGTCACATTTTATGCTGCCTCCCATGGAAGCACTCCACCTTCTTGATAACAACATCCCATATTGGGGAGGAATATCCACTACCAAAACACTCATGGTCAATTGTTTGCTAGGGTATGCAGCCAATCTGTAAGGCAAAGCCTTGATAGTACCCACAAATGGTACTTCCCTTGAATCCATAGCCTGGAATCTTCCATGGGGTGTGTCCACCTTTAATCCCAATGACTTCATAATCTCAGTAGGCATAATAGTGTTTGATGCTCCAGAATCAATCACGCAATTTTTCAGCAACTTTCCATTTATCTGCAGGGTTAAAAAGAAAGGATCAATTGTTCCTACTGTAGTACTAACAACATTTGTATCCAAATAAATTTGGGGGATTTTAGAAACAATCTCCTCATTGTTGTCTTCATTTTCATCATTCAAGGTTGCTATTTGTTTCTCACTTCTTTCTATTTTTTGGGAATCCATGGGCAACACACCATTTACCCAATTTAGAGCCTTTTCCTTATGCTCTTCTATTCTCATCATCTCCAGCAATGGAACTTTAACAGTGATCTGAGACAACAATTTAATCATATCAATTGGGACATATTTTGAATTAGAGATATCTGGCTTTGAATTTGCAACTTCTTTATCAATCTCCTGGATGGATATGTCTACAGTTTTTTTATTATGGACTTCATTCTTTTTCTACAAAGCTGGAACAACCTCAGTTGTGGGTTTGGATTTTATCTTATAAACAATGTTAGGTTTAGTGTTTTTCTTTATTTTGACCTTATCAATAGGATTAGCATCCTTAGACTTATCTTGTGATGTTTTTACATCTTTGTCTATTTTCTTGATGAAAATTCCAGTAGGCTTCTGATTTGGATTAGTAACCACCCTATTTCTCAAGTTGTAATTTGTTTTAGCCTGAGTAACCATATGTACTGTTATCAAGGAAATTTCCTCATCAGAAGACCTTGTTAAAACAACTACTTCCCTATCTCTCAAAACATTGCATTGGACATTATCAAGCTCACTATCCTCATCTAAGAAAACTTGTTGATGGTAGGATTCAGTTTTAGCTTGAGAATTAAAAAAATCTTGATTTTCATCCTCTTCAATAGATTCAACCTCATACCAAACATGGGAGGAAACCATTCTGCATCCCTGTTCATCATAAGGCTGTTCCTCATTAGACTCTTGTTCCTCTTGTGAAGAGACACTCTGGGATATGACACAATAATTAGGATCATGTGGTGACTGACAAGCAATACACCATGGAACCTCTTCCACCATATTCATTGAGTTACTTTGTAATGGATCGGGGGTCCTATCATTTGGTTTATCCCTTCTGTCAGGAAGAATAGGCTTGCCATCTTTCCATTGAGTGTTATATGGATAATTCTACATTCTTGGTAACTTGTTGAAATTATTAAAAGGAGGCTTATCTCCTCCTATAATTTCATTATTTCTATTTTCACTAGGCTTCAAGTCCTTTATTGCTTTTAATATCTGCTTCAAGCTATCATCACCCTTAGGTTTTACACTCATAGGCTTTCTTGGATCCTTTCTATTGAGTAATGGTGATTTATTGTCTTCCCTTCTTCCCAACTTTCCCAAAATTCTTTGGTTACTCTCTATGTTCATAGCTAACTTGTAAGCTTGAACAAGACTCCTTGGATTTTTGTCTCTCAAAAGGTAGCCCATCTTAGAGTCAAAAGCATTTAAATATGTGATAAGACACACTCTATCATCCAATCTGATGACCTGCAATAACTTATGCATGGCCTTTTGAAATCTGACATTAAACTCAACAAAATCCTCATTGAAATTCTTTTTTATGTTATTAAATTCATTTAGCATAAAACCCTCATGTGTTTTGTCACCATATTGTTCTTTGAAATAATGCCTAAGCTGATCCCATGAACCTATGCTACCATGTGGCAAAGCCCTAAACCAGTCCCTTGAATCTTCTATTAGAGATTGTACAAATAATTTCATTATAACATCATCAAGCACAATGTTATAATCATCAATTACATCAATAAAAAATTTTAGGTGCTCTTCACAAGTAACAACATTACTTGCAGTGAATTTGGGAAGTTTCTTCCTGATCTCTTCAGGGATAGGGTTGGGATACCCAGGGATGCCAGTGAATGGGTCATGTATTGGATATACCAACACCCTGAGATGTAGATGCATTAGTGTTTGTTATGGTAGAGATTTTGAGCCCTCATGGTGGGGGAACACCAGTTGTGTGACTAGCTATGTTTGCAACATTAGTTCTTGGTGTCATGGTGGAATTAGCAAAGTTTGTGGGTCCTGTAGACCATTTAAGAAAATCAATATTCTTTCTCATTTCTAATGCTAAAGCTTCTAATTTTGCCTTTTCAAGTTCTTTAACTAACAATTCTTGTTCCCTTTTAGCCTTTTCAAGATCTGCTTCTAGTCTTAAAGTGGTATCTATGGGACACTTGGGGCGTACTGGCTCATTAATTGAGACACCCACTGCTTTCTACTTTCCCTTATCCCTAGGGTTCCTTGTTTCAAACACCTGTTGGACAACAAGAAGTTCACTTTTCTACTCAGGAATGGGAACATGGTTTATAGCCTCTAGATTCAATAATTACCTTTTTTATTGGTCAGCCCTTATCATGGCATGTCTGATCTTTTCTTCTTTTTCCTTTTCTCTCTTCTACCTTATGGCTACTTGTTCATGAATTCTTCTCTCTAATTCATATAACTCCTCAAATATTTCCTCAAAATTAGGCAAAGTTGTTTCAAATTCAACTTGTTGTGCTTGAGGCTCTTCTCGCTGATCCTGAGACTCATGGAGGCCTTGCAGCAATGATGCACCAAGGGTGAAAGGGGGAACAAAGTCTTGTCCACCCCTGCTTTTACTTCTAGACCTTCTCTCCCCTCCATATCATCTATTTGGGACTATTTTCCTATTGTGGGGTAGTCTTTCAATCTCTCTTTTTGTAGGGGAATAATAATCTTCATACTGATTTAAACCTAGATCAACTCCCTCCTCATATTCTGAGGCATTTCCTTCCTGACCAGGAGGAGCAAGACCGTCCTGTCTTGAGTTCCCCTTTTGCTTCTAGGTAAGAGACATATCACTGATACTTTTTTCACTCCTAACTTGACCTCGCCTAGATGTAACTGGGAGCTCACCTTGAAAACTTTCCTCTGGGTGTTCCTTCCTCCAAGACCTTGTATTTTTGAAACTCATTGTGATATATCAATATTTGACTTAGCACTAGTCACAGAGATGTTTAGAGTCACCACCCAAGCTAAATGGGATTTTTCTATGATTTTGAATAAGTAGGAGGGTAGGCAAAGCTTGAAAAGGAAATAACTTTGTATGTAAGGTAACTAACTGGTTTGAAAAATAAGCAGGCCAGGAGTCTAGCTCAACTTGTACCTGCGTTACTTATAATTTTCTTAACAAGTCCCCAACAGAGTCACCATTTTATTGGTTCTTCAAAAAATTTTACACTCCAAGAGATACTGGTATACTTATGACTGATGTTAAGGAATGGTTAATTCCAAATGTAGGAAATCTATAAGCAATTGGACCAACTATAGGGACAAGACTACCCTCTTCACTTCTGGCTCTACAAAACCAAGGTGGGTACACCTGATCCAATAGATATAATTCTATTCTTTACCTAATACTGGATCTTACAACAGATGACAGTGAGAAAGTACTAAGTAACAACCTATTACTCATTGACTCTCCATCATTGGGTAGAACAACATATAAAGTAAATAAAATGTAAAAGATTGGTAGTGATTTAATGTTTATGATTACAATGATTTTGATCATTCCCCACAAAGCAAGGATAGGTGAATATAGGCCAGTGTCTTATCCATTAGGAAAACAATACCAAAAAATATAGTCAACACAAAGATTCTTGAAATAACTGATCTCTAAACATAAATACAAATATTTCAACTCATCCCTACTTGTAGATAATCCCTATGCAAATTCAATGAACATGTATCTCACCCTAAGAAATATTTAATCCAATCCTAGATCAGAATTCAAAGCAAAATACATACATATAAACCTCCAAGAGACTTAAAAATTCATAGAATAAACAAAATGGAGAGGAAAACACTTTGAAATTCGTATTAAGTATAACCTTTTGTCTTTACATGGAATATGTTTTGATCAGTAAGCATGCAAGATAATATTAGAAACCTGTACTTCTTCTCTATTGCTCTAATAAAATGATACAAAATATTACAATCCTTGACTGAGAGCTAGGTTTTCAGAAATTCTATCTTTTCAACTTCTAAACTCTCAATGCCTAGAATGATCGTGGAAAATCCTTTTATATACAAGGAGATGCAAAAAGCTATCGATCATTCTAGGGTTTACAAAATTCCTAACCTAAAAAGTTCACAACAACCTCAAAAGGTTTACAATAAATACACTGATCAAGCAGGTGAGATATTTATAGCTGAGCTACCTTGCTTTATGTCTTCAATGTTGTCCTTGGCTCCTTTCAGCAAATCTGATTTCCAATATCTTGTTGTCCATCCTGTAATGAATGTTTTCCTGTATCTCAACAACCTTTATGACTCAAAAAGTAACTTCCTTTACTTTCTCTAAGAGACTGGCAGAGTACTAACTTTTTCAACATGGGGTATGCACTGATACCTCCATCTAACCTACAAATCTTCACTTGGAAATTCAAAATTGGCAAACTCAGTCCTCTTATTTGATAACTGTTCCCACTCATTTTCAATTTGAGTGACCTTCTGCTGAATATTATCAAACATTGATTTGACATTTATTAACAACTTGATAGTGTTGCTAAAAGAACACGTGTCACTTAGGACACCAGTCACCCTTTCTGACAAAAGTGCATCCATCTCTTCTCTCCATAGATATGATTCTTTAAATTTTCCCTTATTTGTGAAAATGGTGGGCACCAGCTCATAGTTTGAAAGCATTAATTCAGCTTTCGTCATACTTGATTTTCTAATAAAATTATCCAAAATGATGCCATACTGTACCATTTTCTTCACAATCTGATGCACTGGCTAAATCAATGGATCATCATCCTCTTGGCCTTTTGATAGCATTCGAAACAACTTGACATTAGGAGACCTCTCAATCCATTTCTTCAAAATTGGTGACATTTTAGTCTTCTCCTTATTCAAAGTTACAAATAAAGAATGTAACTTGCTGACATGACTATATAAAATGGAGGGCTTCAAATCATATGCAAACTGCATGATTGCATCTGTCATTTTTTCTTCATACTTCTGGTTTGCCAAAGCTGTGGCCTTCACATTTTCAACTTTTTCCTTCTCCAGTTGTACTCTTATTTCCCTCAATTTATTAGTTTCCTCTATTAATCTTTGTTTCTCCCAACTAACCCTCACATCCATACTTGTCTCTAGGAGTGGTGAAGGTGGAAACTAAACAATTGGGCTTGAGGATGAAGCCACTGCAGGCTTATTAGAGAATGCCAATTGGGGAGAACTGTGGTCCTAGGGTCCAGATAATTGAGAAATCAATTTATCCTTCTAGATCAACTCCATCTTGAGATCATTATAGGACTTAATGACGATTTCAAATTCAACCCTTAGTTCTTTTTCTTGGGCATCCTTTTCTGCCACTCTAACATTGAATTTGGTAGTCTTCAAAATTAAGTTTGATGCTTCCACACCAGAAGTCTCTCCTATTCTCTGTACTAATAAGTTTCCTGCATATTCTATAGTAAGGGCTTCTCTTTTTCCTTTGTTCTCCACCCTTTTAAGGGACCAAATCACCAAGGCTACATGATCCTCTGAGAAAGCAATTCCTCTAGCAGCTTGTTGTGCCCGCTCTGTAGTAGCAAGTCTTTATCTTTCTTTTCTTGACTTGATCAAAGACAATTGCATTAGCAATGTCCCACTGTGGCAAAATTAGCATTGCTATAGTGTGGACCATAGCCCTGCCCTCCTGAGGAGTAACCTTCTCAAATTGCTTCACCATTTCTACCTTGATCTCATTTTCTATTTTTGCGATATCCCTATCAGGGAATTCTTGCTTTTTCTTTTCACATATTTCTTTGTACTAATTTATTTTCATTCTCCATAAAAATTGGGAGAATTCTCTACTCTTGAAAATTTTCTCATCAACTAGAAATGAATCACTAGCTTGATTCAAGATAGGGTCCATTTATTTACCCTTAAATTCATCAATAGTAAGGTCCATAGCCACCTCCTTAGGTGCCTCAAGCATCCCTTCTTGCAATTCATCATTGGAAACAAAAATGTTTCCCTCATTTCTCAACTGTACTAACTATTCTGCTACCCCATGTTCATCTAATTGTATAGGGGACTGAGAAGGAGAATAAGCTTCCTCTCTTGGTCTTGATTATTCTTGTCTCTACCTCTTAGGAGAGGGTCCCTATATTGCTGGATCATCCATGGGTCTTTTTCCTTTTGAGGTAGAAGGAAGATCCTCACCTCTCTACTGTGTTGGAAAAAGGACACTATAACCACTCCTCTTCTACATTGTATATGTTTCCTTAGGAGTTAACTTCATATATCTTGGCTGACTCAGAATTTTATTAGCCATTTCAGGGTCTGCTTTACTCACAACAGTTCTCTTCTCATTCACTGCATGTATGATGCCTTCAAAATGTTCCATAAGGGCATCCACTTTTCTTGCCCATGGCCCAAAGCCTTTTAATGGGTCATAAGCTTTGTCAAAGTTCTTAATGAAATCTATAGACTTCTTGTAGATCACCCATTTTTCCTTTTTTATTTCTTGAGTTTGGAGGTCAAACTCATTTCTTATGATATCCTCAGAAAAATTGAATTGGTGTTCTATGAGAGCACACCTCACCTTTTCTCTAAACACTCCTAATAGAAAACCCTCATTATCTGCACATCTGATGGTGGCCGTTATCATTTTATAGGGCTGTAGAACATTATTCAAATGGACCCAACTTCCCTTAGTAATAACATACTGATGTTCTATAGTTATGTCTAGGAAGAAAGTTCCCCTTCCCTTACCAGTGAGAGTGGTTTCCTGCAAGTCACCAATATGTCTTAATATTTCAGCATACCCCACCTTCAAGGGGACCTAATAAGGTAAAATGTATGGTTCCTTTCTGCAACCATAAACCCTTAAAACTATAGAAATAGGATACAAGATGATATCCCCAAAATTATGGACAATAGTAATGTCCTGATAGTATTCCTTTGGTCTAATCAACCTCAATAACTCCCTCAGGACTCTAGGATTATCAAAAAATAACAGAGTTCTAATTCTTGATGCAAAATCCCTATAAAAAAAAATGTAACTAGCATCAACTCTATCCCATGACAAAACTGTAGTCCACAATTGGACTGGAAGAGTTTCTCCATATCTCTCCTTCACAATGTTGACTATTAAGCTAAAGAAATTCTCACCCTTGTATAAGAACATATGCATAAGCATTAAATACCATCCAAAAGGCCTACTAGCCTTCATGTTCTTGATTCTCATGAATCTTTCATGGATAAGATCAGCCAAATGAGATGCAAAATAAAAAATCAGCACCAATTGGGGCTGGAGTGATTGTACCATCATAAACATGGATGGTATTGGCATATGAGTGGCTTCATCATGCCTTAGAATCAAAGTTAATGACTTATAGACCTCATGTGCTCTCTTATTGAATAAATCCAACCTAAAATGCTTTGGTGTGCTTGGACTGATGACACACATGGATCCAATTTCCTCCAGAAATTCCCTTAGAGGCCCTGCTCTCAAATAATCCCTCTGTGCTTCATATATATCTGTAAACTCTATGAAATCAATCTTCTCTAACCACACAGTAGGGTCATTTAGTGAAAAAACCTCCCTAATCTCATCATCTTTGATACTGATCAGGTCCTTCCCATTTATATCCTTGACACACTTTGTCATGGGATCATAACATTTGGCAATTTGGATTAGCAACTCTGCATCCACGAATACTCCAGGAACCATCAACTTCCGTATATCAAATTGCCAAATATTACTAAGTGGAGCATAGGATTTTCTTTGTGAGTATGTTGATCTAAATAAAATCAAGCCATTATGATCTTTACCCACCCTGGCATCCCTCATCCAATTCCCTCTATCATGGAGTCCATTTGCTACAGAATCCCTAGGGTTTCTTAGAACTAGCTCCTTTAACCTAGCTGTCCCATTATCTAAATGAGGTAGTAATTGCACTAAATCATCAAAGACACCTCTATCTTTGTACTCTATCTTCCCAGATAGTGCTCTCTTTGGTGACATTTTTATACTAGGGCTTCTTAGAACAATATATAAAAACCTGAGGAAAACCCTAAATACTTTCAGCTGGCAACACAATTTTTCTTGGAATTCCTTCAAAGACTTCAAGCAATTTTTAAACTAAAAAAAGAGACCTACCAAGGACCTGCAAGTTCTTTTCTTGAAATCGCTCCTTGAGGAAAATCTAGTTCACCAGAAAAGCTTATGAGAGGGGTGAAGAGAAACAATGATTCAATTTTGATGTATAGCATTGCCAACTGCTTACAATCTGTCCGCACGTAGCACATTAAATTTGCCATTACTAAAAATTGGTAGTCTCAGCACTCATAGGATGTGAAAAATGTCACATAGTAGAAATTTAAATTCAGACCGATTTATTTCCTCTTAGGCACATGGGACGGTTGACAATTTTAACGACATAACCCTTCGTTACTTTTCCCTAAGTCAGTTCTGGACCAATGAGAACATTTCAATATTGCCATGTGAGGAAATAAATAATTTATCTCTACTTTGCATGGAGCAGACAGGTGTCACCCTGTCGCTAAAGCGCATGTCAAACATTCTGATAATGGGCAGTCTTGCGGTTAAATGACAACCACAAGTTTCTTTAAAAGGTCAACACTTAGGAAAAATTCATCAGAAACTTAGGCCCTGAAAGAAAAACTAAAAAGGTACCCTATCCAACAACCTAATGATATAACATGTAACACGATGGGTTAGAGGGGTTGAAAATTAGCACATGCATATTTTGGAGAATTAGTGAGCCAAAAATTAACATGAAATTATAAAAAGACTTAAGACCGGTTAGGGCTTTATCAGACCTAGGGTTTTCACCAGAAAACCTAACTATTAGGTCTTTAAACTGGATTATTTTCAAAAATATTAGCATGAAGCTGGAAAAATTTATATAGTGATAACAAACCAGATCCCAAATTCTGTAACCAAATTGGTCTTCTCCATATCCCACAAATATGCCCTTTTGTGATTTGAAACCCAGTTTCATCCTTCTTTCTTTTGGGACATGAACATGACCTTCACACCCAAAAACTTTGATGTGTGAGTATGAAATTCTCTTTCCCAGCCATTCCTCTTCCAGAATTCCAAACTCTAGATGAGATGAAGGAGTCCTATTGATTAAATAGACTGTTGTATTGTAGGCTTCTGCCCAAAATTCTTTTCCCAAACTAGCATTGGAAAGCATACACCATGCTTTCTCAAGAATGGTTCTATTTAACCATTCTGCTGCCCCATTTTCTTGATGGGAATAAGGAATAGCCTTAATTCTTCTTATACCATGATCTGCACAAAATTTATCAAACTCCAATGAACAAAATTCACCTTCATTATCCATTTTCAAACACTTAATTTTATGACCACTCTAATTTTCCACAAGAGCTTTAAAAACTCTAAATTTAGAGAATACCTTAGATTTTCTACAAAGCATATAAAACCATACCTTTAGGCCGCTATCATCAAGAAAGGTAGAAAAATATTATGCGCCTCCATGAGAGGTTACCTCTGTAGGTCCAAAGACATTCTAATGCACTAAATCCAATGGTGTTGTCCTTTTGTCATGTCCATCCTTCAAGAAACTGACCCACTTTTGTTTCCCATGAAGACAATGCTCACAAAACTCCAAATTTGTAGATTTGAGACCCGGTAGTTGATCATGATTCAGCATTACCTCAAGGCCTTTCTTTCTCATATGGTCTAGCCTTTGATTCCAAAGCACAACATCACTGTCCACAAGTGTCAAATCAGCTCCCACCTTATCAATAGGTTTCAAAATATAGAGACTACCGGTTTTGTCTCCTTTAGGAAGAGCCAATGAACCTTTGACTATTTTCCATGTATCCGTGAGTTCAATTTTAAATCCTTGGGTATATAATTGGCTGACTGAAATCAGATTCCTCTTTAATTGAGGAACATGTCTAACATCTTTGAGAAGTAATTTTTCTCCACCTTCAAGATGCAAGACAACAACTCCTTTCCCAATAATTTTACATGCTTTATTATCACCCATATATAGCTCTCCGAATTCTCCTTCTTGATAATTTGTAAATGCATCTGTGAGAGAGGAAGCATGAAAGGAATCTCCTGAATCAATTACCCATGAATCAACTTTTCTATCACTTGTAGATAAAATTAGGATACCCAGATCCTTTTCATGAGTTATGTTTGCTTGATTATCCAATACTTGTTCTTGTGCCTTCTTGAATTTTCTACAATCTTTCTTAACATGCCCAACATTCCCACAAAACCAACAATCATTTTGTCTCCCTCTTGACTACAATCTTCTTGCAGATTGGGACCTTTGATTGTTATTAAATCTGCCTCTATATTGGCTTCTTCCTGTATTTTTGGTGCTCACCATTGTGAGAGAATTACCAAAAGAGGACTCATCATACTTTCTCCTAAAATCTTCGGAGAGTAGGGTGGCTGAAACTTCATCAAAAACCAGCTTCTTGGTAGTTGATGTTGAAGTGCTTATAGCTATCACAAGTCCATCCCAGCTATTAGGAAGAGAACATAGCAATAGGACAGCCTTATTCTCATCATCTTGTGTCATGCCAACTGAATTTGCTTGGCTGATCAAGGTGTTAAATTCATTGAGATGATTTGTCATGGCTTCACCTTCCCTCATCTTAAGCTTTTATAATTTATTCATGATGAAGACTTTGTTCATAGTGGATGCTTGTGCATATGTTGAAGCCAATTTATCCCATACTTTTTTTGTTGTAGTTTTGTCTGAAACATTAGATAGTACATTATTGCCTAATGCAAGAAAGATTGTCGCCATGGCTTTCTCATCAAGTTTTCCCCAATCTTCATCCGACATGGTTGAGGGTTTCTTTTCTTTTCCTTCAAGGGCAAATGAAAGCTCTTTTTTTGACTAACAGAGACTTCATTTGAATCTTCCATATCCAATAGTTCTTCCTAGAGAATTTCTGAACTCTTGTATCTTCCATGATTCTAAAATTTCAATTACCAAAATCTCAACCAGCGATTAACCTCAATCTGATACCAATTGTAAAAGTAACAAGTTCAAAATAAAACAACAATACAAAATTAAGGAGCATAATACAAATAAATGTAGAACACATAATTTATCGCGGTTCACCACAATAGTGGCTACGTCCACACTGAGAGTAGAAGAATGTATTAAACTCAAAACCAAATGTTTTCAATGAATAGAAGAGTCTTATTTATAAGTTCATTGATGAGTAGCTAAAATGGAAAGGCGGCAATAGACAAATGTCCATTGACCTTCCAATCCCAACAGGCCTTATTGTGTGAAGCTCTGGAGATGGATTTGCTATCTGATGGTTGAGATTTCTCTGTGGACAAATGGAATGGATTTAGACTGAAGCATAATCAAGGCATTGGCAGTTTGTCACAGGTTTATTAATGAACAAGAAATTACTAGCTTCTGCTTGGAAAGAGAATTTTTACAATGCCTATATACAATTGCTAGCAGTTTTTTTGAATATCTTTAGCATGGCATGAAACATTTGTGTTTCAAAACTTCCTTGTGCACCTTCCATACTAGCTTTTGTGTGCACTCATATCATTGGCGCAAGATTAATAATACATTAACATGTTCACTATAGAAGTATTCCTCAAATGCTTGAAGTCATTGTGCTAAGAAAGGAATGGTGCTCCTTTGTTTGGTCCACTAATGAAATTAATATTTTCATTCAAGAATCAAGAGTGTGGTTGTAGAGTATTGAATATTTCTTTTAATTTGATTGATAGTGAACTCCAAAAGCAGCACATGCAAAGAAAGACCTACGATATCAAATTCTCTAATATTGTTGCAGATGTAGGTTTCCTATAGAAACCCTTGTCCAGGTACTCTAGCTAGAGTTTTAACATGGCATTTTGAACATCTTAAGACAAAAAAAGATTATTATAGTTTCATATTTACTATAAGATTTGAATTTATTAGAAAGATACAAGAGAACCAACCATATGGATATTTGCTTCAAATATGTTATTAAAACTATGGGGTATAAGGAAAAAATATATTTTGAATGCTTTGATGATGAATTTTCTTCAAGAAAAGCATAAAAGAAGGATTGGAATATCCTAACTATTTGGAATCCATCAATATTGTAGATAATGTGCCTTACATCTTATGGGGTGGTAAAAATCTTCACAAAAATGGTGTTCATTGGGAAATCATGAAATTTCCTAAACTAATTCTCAATCACCCTTATTCATTTCATGTCCATCATACCAAATCTTATCCTTTAGGTTGGCTTTGTATTGTCTAGTTGCTACTCTATTTGTCCTTCCATCCTTCCTTAAAGAAGATTTTATTACACTGAAGATGAGGATTCAATAGATGATGAGCATTTTATTCACGACACTTGTGGTGGTGTTATTATTTTTACTTTAGTACTTTGAGCCTTCATTTGGAGGTTGGTGGCATTGAAGGATGGAGAATCTTCCATCATCTCAAGTCAACTTCTCGCTTTGAGATGGTGTTCTGCATGAGAAGCATTTTTTGGCTTTTTTTGGTTTTTTATTTTGTTTTTCTTTCTAATGCTGACAAGTTTGAAGAATGAATACCTTGTGAAGAATCATTTTGGAGACAGGTTTGAAATTTTGTATTGTGCTCAATATGAATTGTTGTTGAGCGAGCTTCAAAATATATGATTGATAATTATACCCTTTCACGGTCATTAGAAAAGGATAGAAATTTATCACATCTCTTAGGGATCATTGTTGAATAATTCAAGAATCTTTGATTTGAGAGTTCGTGACTGAGATCTTGAGAACACAACTTGAAGATACATCTTTCTGAGGGTCACAAGATAGCTTGATGGAGCCTTGCATGATTTATGATTTGCTACTTTAGAAGAATTTTTTCTCAAAATCTGTATTCAATTTATGTATTTAACATGTTTTATTCTATAAGCCTTAAGGGGGGTCCCTAGGGCAAGGTGAGTTTGATGTCTTTATGATCAATGTAATACAGGGGGTGGGGGGAATGTTGGTGTCAATGATTATTACATTGGCTTAAATAATTGTCCCTTAATGATATCAGTTATATAAAATGATATATATATGCTACCAACAATATATTTTTAACTACATCCCATGTATAAATACGAGCGATCATATTCCTGAATAAAACATCATATGTTTATTCACAATTTCTCTCAAAAATTACATGGGTGAGCTCATGAAAGATGAAATGAGGAGAAAATTTGGTTAGAAGATGAAAAATGGGAAGCAATGAAATGAAAATTTGAGGAAAAAGGATTAAGGTACAAAAATAGAATGGTAAAGTTGAAAGGGTTGATAAATTAGTGTTTGAAGGATATAGATAAGGGTAGGGGAAATCAAAATAGTTTATTTTCACTCTCAGTCCCTAGAGAATAGAACATAGATTATAATAATGAGATAAGAGAAAATGGAGCATGTGGAAGTTAATTTTCACCAAGTAAAATGAATTTAACAATACAAGTGATGGGTATGTGCAAGATCATGGTATGCAAAAAAGTGGCGATGTGAAAAATAAACTTTTCACTTGTCCAAAAGCGCACTAATCCATTTTTTGGATTTTTAGTAGGCCTAGGTCTCAGTACACCTAGCCAAGCCAAAAGCCAAACCACAAGCCTAATCAGATATCCGATATTATCAGATATCTGATTTTTGCTATTAATTTATATTTACATAGCTTGTCCGCGTTCAATATTTTCACTATGAAAACATTGAATGCGACTTAGGGCTTTCGGATATCCGATCAAATCCTATATCCAATTTTGTTAAGATCACCAGGTAAGTTCAATTTTTAAGTTTTTATTGTTTTTATTATTTTTTAAAATTTGTAGTTTTTTATATAAAAATTAGTGTTTAAATGAGTTTTTTTTTTTTAAAAAAAAATTGATTATAATTATCTATTTGTGTTCTAATTGTAATCAAACATGGACTCAAATTAATCAGAAAACCCTCCTAATGATTGCACAAATAATCCAGAACCACCTCCCAACAATCCCACACTTTCAGAAGATGAACCAGTCTCAAACCCTTGCCGTTTAGAGGATCTCATAGGAGACAATCTAAATTAGCTTAGAGGATTTCAAACCACATATGCCAATATCCCCACATTGGCACCCCATGTTTACCATATTGAACTCCATTATTGAAAGCATGGAGAAACTTACAGAGCAACATAATGTTGCACTTCTTTGGCGCGATTCCATGCATGCCCAGTTTGATGATGGGCTTGGACTATGATCAAGTTATGACCTAAACATAACAAAACATGACAAATGCAATCCTTTTGTGGATCCCAAAACTAGTCTAAAAGTGGACCCTAAAAAACCCAAGTTGTCAATTAAATGATACACGAATAATGCAATACATCACAACTTTTAGGACTGCTGGTGGATGGTTTTTGATAGACCACCTCACAGAAATTTTGATGTCCCATTTTATTTCATTAAGAAATTGTATGCTGAATTTGTGCTCGATCACAAGGTCAATTATTAGAGTATGCGACTAAAATAGGGTGTAGGCTTAGGCACTCCTCAGGACAGGCCATAGGCACACTGGGTGAACTCCCGCACATATGTCCCCCCTCCCAAGATTTCACCACCTACAGTGCATCATCTTGATATTATTACTGAGGCTAGCTCACAAATTATTTGAGCCATTCACACCTTGAGTGATCTGCTGGTCACTCAGAGCATGATATTGTTGCCTCCTCATATTGATGCTTCTCGACCTTCCACATCCTCTACGAGATCACATGTTTGTGTGCCCCACACTTGCATTATGTGCAAGAATCTATGCTTAGGTACCCTGAATGATAGTGATGCATATAACTACATCTTTGAGGTGGAAGATACTACACATTAGACTACATGCACTAAAGCACCTCATGAAGATGTGCATCATGGGCATACAGAGTCATGGACTCTTACTGTTATGGTAAGGGTAAACAATTCACTTTTTACATTGTATTTAATTTTAAATGTTTGTATTTTTAGTAGAATTTTCTTATAATAATTTCCCACTTATGTTTTTTATGTGTTACATTTATGTTTAGTTGATGATAGAGGAGGAGATGGCATAGGTGGAGGGGTCCATGCTTTCGGCCATATCATTTGGCCTTGACACTTACACAATACATATGTTTTAATGTACTCATTGGTTTCCTTAAATTATTATAATTATATATGTACATGTGTTTTCAAATTTTTATGATCATCTTATTACATACTGATGTAGGTGTCACCAGTTGCCATTGGGGGGCAATGTGAGGGGGTGTAGGCATTGACAAGGGGAAGGCAATTAAGTAATTTAGTTTGTTTATGCATACATGTATACTTGTCAGTTGTGCATACTCATTTTTTATTTACATGGTTTATTTGATAGAGAGTGGTGTTTGATGATGTCGTGAGACCCTTTCACCATGATAGAGTGGCATGCATCTCAATTCGTAGTGATAGCCCCATGGTACGTATATTTCTAAAGTTATTTGTGTATTTTACTATCAAGTTTATATAATATGATCAAGTTATGATAGTATGAAGTATCTATTTAAATTTTGTAGGTCACCCCTAGTTTGAGGGAGGTAGAATACCAAGGGTTTGTATTGCTGATGACTCACCCGACATTTCCTAAAGAAAGTTCAACATAGGTAAGTTTTAATGTTAATTCAGTTATTTTGTAAACATATATTTTCTACCAAGGATTTAACATTAAATAGTATAACTCATAGATCAATCTCATGTTCGCAAACATATATAGGTCAGAGTCGACATTGGTGGTATTGTTACTTCACTACCAAGGACATATATTAGGTCTCCTATCCATGGAAGGAGATAGAGAGGTGATGTACACATTAGAGTTCAATTTTTGTTTAAATTTTATTTATTATTGTTGACTATGATTTTGAATTTATATTTTTTATTTGTAGAAACCATATAAATTAAGTAATCTAACTTTGGGTTTCACTTTTTTGTTTGAATGTAACATCCATCAAAGCCAAAGAGTACTTCAAAGAGGCTACATTTTGATGATCCACCAGTAGAATAGGATGTCCTAGAAACATTTGTAGTTGAACTTCTTATTTTGAGATGTCATATGACACATTTTGAGATGGTGTATGACACATTGTATCTCTAAGATATGTTGACATGTAAATATGTACTAAATTATTGTTCACTTTGATATATATGAAACTTGATATTTGATCCAATTTGTTAATTGTGCGTTCATTTATTCATTATTAGTATGTAAATATGCTTGTGTGTATGTATTCATGTGTACTATTTATGCCTTAATTATATTCATGTATATTCATGTATATTCAAGTAAATTCTTCATAACCTAAATTCATGTGTATGGGATACATGCATGACTTAAGTGAATTCATGTGGTATGCTTTATAATCTATGTGCTACATGCATGCTTCATGACTTAAGAAAATTTATGTGTATGCTTTATGTGTTACGTGTGTTCACATGTGTAATTCATCATTTAAGTGAATTCAAAATTTATGTTCTACATTGTATTCATGTTTATCTGATGCTCTCAACCAAGCAATTCTAATGCAGAGCCCTCTACTATCCCCTCATGGAACCCAACTCAACTTTAGGATTCTACAAGCATCTTGGAATCTTCTCAAGGAGTTAGTCTCAAATCAAGGGTCAAATAGAGTGCTTTGAATTTAGAGAACCAACACATCTAACATTTTGAACAAGTTCACTTCCTCTAACCTCTCATCCTAACTTCTCTTGGCACCAACTCCATTCTAGGCCTCTTAGTGCACCTAGAGTCTCCATCTTGTCAAAAATTGAAATAGGTCTTCCACCTTGATTGTAACACCATATAAAATCTTAATATTGTCCATATAATATGTTCCACCAATCTACCCATTCTGGTCAACTCATCTTCCACCAATCCACTCCAATAGCCCTTTTAGGCTTGTAGCCTTCACTAGTCATAAATCATCCTTTTTCTCTAGAGTTCCCCAAAAAAATCAAGAAACTAATGGTTGATCTAGATACCCTTTTGGATTCCTTAAATCCTCCCCAAGACTCAAGATAGACTCCTTTGAACCAAATGCCATATCCACTACCCTAGCACCCACAAACTAGGCCTAATTTCCTCAAAATAACAAAGCAGCTTATATATGCACTTACTCCCTGCACCCCAAAGCATGAAATAGTATTTCTTAAGGTTTTAAAACACAATTTTTTCAAATTTATAAGGTTTCACCACTCACCAAATTTTCTAGCCACCAAACCCTTGTTTCTAGGGTCATATACCTAGGGTCTACTCAAAAAGACCTTTATAACTCTCTCTAAGAAAATCTAGTTGGCCTAACACATTATTATGGATCCTAATATCCATATTCCATAATAAGAACAACTCTTCTCAAGGGTATTCAACTTCCATAATGACTGGTGTGAAAACGGGCTCTCCTTCAATTAGTAAACTCAATCAATTAGTGTTCTCTCAACCAACACTTCACATATCCCTGCATAAAACAATTATAATAGAAGGATATAATACATCAGTGACTTCTCCCACCAATTACATTTGTCACAATGGGTGGGAGAGTCAATCCCTTAAGGAGAATACAATCCCTACACACTAATTGTACCCTTCAACCAATCACAATCATAGAACAATAGTCACTTGCTTTGCTTGAAGAACAATAAAAAATTGAGATTAATGTATGGAAGATGTATACAATAATCAAAGAAATGTATTTACTTCACTACCCAACCCAAATCACGTTCAAGTCAAGAACATTAATTTGTCATTGCATTGATTGTTCCACAGGACAGTTAACAATATACAAAGAAAATCTTTATTTATTGATTGTAAAACATTACATTTTTTCTTCCTTACACTCCCAACTTGACATACCCCATTCACTCATGTAGATCCCCTAAAAAAGACTCAAAAATCCTTCAAAACCTGACTACAACCTTTATCCAACTTCCTAACTGATTCGTAACAGTCCCAAACTGACTGTCATAACCAAAGTATGATTTAAAGATGTTGTCAAGTTGACAACTAATGTTGTCAACTCAATAAATTGAATCTAATACCCCTTATCGTAACTTTTAAAAAGGTTTAAAACAACCTCTATAATTCAAACTAACATATAACTACATGTGAGCCTTATAGGATTATTTTGCCAATATAGGAAAATTCCATATTTTACCACTTCAAGTTCTTTTACATCATTTGATAGACTCTAGTGGCCATTTTATATTCATTATAGACCTTAGAGTTCCTTATATCAATCCAACTAACCTAGGATTAACTTAATCACCCCTAGAGACCCCTAGGTACATTTAACCATTCCCAACGCCATTTAATGGCTTATAATGCATGAACCTTTACAACAGATTATCAATTAATACAAAATATCAGAATGCTCACCTCTTGACACACCAATCAAAGGATCCATTTAAAGGCTTACTTCGCCTCTTGACACACTAGAACGCTCTCCAACATACACAATGGTGCTTAGTGGACCTTCAAAACAATTTGGCTTGGCATGTTGAGGAACGTTCTACTGAATTCATGTTCCAAACAAGGTTGTCACTAGCATTTAACCACCTAACTAGAGCTAATGGTGTGGTCCATTCGGTGCCAGGATGAACGGTTTGGAAGAAATGCAATTGTGCAACTTCCAACTGACCCTCACTGCAAGTTTTGACATCAAATGAGATTGGCTTGGAAAATTCAAACAAACTTGAATCTCCTAGAATGGAGAGAGGTTATTGTAGGCCTTAGAAGCACAGTCCTATAGCATCTCATGGTTCACCAATACCTCTCACGGGGTCTGAGAGATGAGCCTTGAAAGATCACTACCTAATCGTGCTTAGTGCACCTCACTTTGGTCTGGCATGGTCTGCAACATTCTAGTGACTCAATGGTCAAAATGGAGTTGTCACTAGCATTTAGCCACCTAACTGGAGCTAATGAAAAATTCCATTGGGTGCTAGGATGAATGATTTGGAAGAAACCCAGTGGAGCAACTTTCAACTGACCCTCACTGCAAGTTTTGGCATTATGCGAGACTGGCGTACCAAATTCAAACAAATTTGAATATTACAGAATGGACAAAGGTTATTTTAGGCCTCAAAAACATGATCCTATAGCATCTCATGGTTTTCCAATACCTCTCACAAGGTCAGAGATACAATCCTTGAAAGATCGCTACCCAATCATGCTTAGTGCACCTTGGGGACACTTCAGTTCGGCATGGTCTGGAACGTTCTAGTGACTCAGTGGTTGAAATGGCATTGTCACTAGCATTTACCCACCCAAATGGAGGTAATGGTGTTGTCCATTTAGTGCCAAGATGAACGGTTTGGAAGAAATCTAGTAGTGCAACTTTCAACTAACCCTCACTGCAAGTTTTGACATCAAGCAAGACTAGCATGACAAATTCAAAAAAATTTGAATCTCCCAGAATGTAGAGAGGTTATTGTAGGCCTAAAAATGTAGTCATGTAGCATCTCACAGTTTACCAATACCTCTTACGGGGTCCAAGATACGATCCTTGAAAGATCATTGCCCAATCATGTTTAGTGCACCTTGGGGACACTTTGGTCCGGCATGTTCGCAAACATTCTAGTGACTTAGTGGTCCAAATGGGGTTGTCAATAGAGTTTACCTGCCCAACTAGAGCTAATGGCATAGTTCATTCAGTGTTAGGATGAACGGTTTGGAAGCAATCCAGTGGTGCAACTTTCAACTGACCCTCACTACAAGTTTTGGCATCAAGCAAGACTGGTGTGCCAAATTAAAAAAAAATTGAATCTCCTAGAGTTGAGAGAGGTTATTGTAGACCTTAGAAACACGGTCATGGAGCATATCATAGTTTGAAAATAACTCTTATGAGGTTTGAGATACGAGCCTCAAAAGATTGCTGCCCAATCGTGCTTAGTGCACTTTGGGGACACTTTGGTCCGACATGGTCCCGAACATTATAGTGATTCAGTGGTCAAAAAGGCATTGTCACTAGTGTTTACGCACCCAACCAAAGCTAGTGGTGTAGTCCATTTGATGTCTGGATGAATGGTATGGAATAAACCAAATGGTTGAACTTTCAACTGACCCTTACTACAAGTTTTGGGATCAAGTGAGATTGGCATGCCTAAATTAAAAAAAATTGAATCTCCTAGAATGGAGAGAGGTTATTGTAGGCCTCAGAAACATGGTCTTGTAGCATCTCATGGTTCACTAATATCTCTCATGGGGTTTGAGATATGAGCCTTGAAAGATCACTGCCCAATCATGCTTAGTGCACCTTGGAGACACTTTGGTCAAACATGGTCCAGAACGTTCTAGTGACTCAATGGTCAAAATGGGGTTGTCACTAGTGTTTACCTGCCCAAATGTAGCTAATGGAATAGTCCATTTAGTTCTAGGATGAATGGTTTGGAAGAAACTTAGTGGTGCAAATTTCAACTAACCCTCACTACAAATTTTGGCATCAAGCGAGACTGGCATGCCAATTCAAACAAATTTGAATCTCCCATAATGGAGAGAGGTTATTGTAGGCCTAAAAAATGTGGTCCTATAGCATATCACAGTTCACCGATACCTCTCACAGGGTCTGAGATACGAACCTCGAAAGATTGCTGCTGAATCGTGCTTAGTGCACCTTGGGGACACTTTGGTTCAGCATGTTCATGAATGTTCTAGTGACTCAGATGTTGAAACGAGGTTGTCACTAGTGTTTACCCACCCAAAGGGAGTTAATGGCATAGTCCATTTGGTGCCAGGATGTAATCCTTCAACACTATCCCTTCACCCCAGGGAATCACCATTTTACTTTGGACACATTTGACCAATTTTGACTCAATGACTTCAACTCTTACATCATTTGATGATACAAATGTACATATAATTAAGGCAATAAAAATGTAAGGATACAAAATTAAGACAATACAAATATAAGGATACAACATTCATAGTAAGGAAACACAATTTTTGCACTTTACATGGTATTAAGACAATACAAATGTGGGCTCTTAATATTTGCAAATTAACCCCATGGGCTCTTTTATGTTTCAAATTTTGCATCAAATTTTGCATCAAATTTTTTATATACAAAATTTGGCATCTAAATATGCACATTACATTTGATTTTTTTTTATATATATACAAAATTTTGTATCTAAATATGCACATTATAGTCGATTGTTGTTTTTATATACAAAATTTGACATCTAAATATGCACATTACATTCAATTGTTCATTTTATATACAAAATTTTAGATACACAACTATATATTAAAAATAAGTGTCCTTTTTGCTCCTAAAGTGTATAAGTTTAACACATGGTACTTGATGACATCTACATTCCAATCCCTTCATTCAAAAGGTAGAAGAAAAGTTAATAGAGAATATAAGAAGTTTATATAGGTTGACAAAAAGATTATGAAGGTATAAGTAACTAAACGAACCAAAGAACATGACTAGCCAATGCATAGTGAAGTTTACTATCATAAAATATGGGCTAATCAAATGTACACCTCGATCTTCTATATCTATCATATATGTATCCAACTATATTTACAATTCACATACAAAACCAAGTTTATTGGATCAAAACAAATAAAGAAAAAAATACAATTTATTTATTGAACATAATCATAATAAACATGGAAAACCTTGCAAATTGAGTTGAACTTACCTACTAAGTGTGTCTGAAGGGTCTTCTCTCTGCTTGAGGGTATTCAATATTGCTTCATGATCAGCAGTACTGATAGTCCAAAGTTTGTTTGTCTTTGGTTTTCCTTGATGTTTCAACAACTTAACATCGGCTTCTATAACAAGGTGTGAATACATGAGAATGGTTTTGTTCTTCTCATAGTATTCAAATGTAGGAATGCCATTATTTATAATCATATATGTGTGCAACCATGTTCCCACAACAACATGTGATCCTATTGGATATGTGAACATATCATCATCTGTCATCAGTTGTGCAATCTCTCATCATTGCCTTGTGGTGCAACCAATGCAAAAACATGTCCTGGCTGTAGAAGATCTAAAAGATGGTCGTAGTCAAGTGAACAATCCATGACATCATTTATTATAGAGATTGTGATAGATAAAGGAGTTAGATAATGTGGAATCCACGTATTAACCCACTCACTTGACTCACACTGATCTGAATCACACTAAAGACACCTTAGATAATAACAAGACAACTGTCATATCCAAATGGTCCATGTACTAGCATTTGAGCTTTGAAATGAATGTTTTTTTGAAGAATCTGTCATAGTTTAACAATCCAACCTATCTCCTATTGTGTCCAACTCAACCAACCAAAATAATTTGAGCACCGCTAAATCAAGAGCCCCCCTATGACAATGTTGAAGTACACCAATGAACAATAGAAAAAGCATCAAGGATTTCTACACCTAAAATACTCAGTTTCTCCTTAACTAGAGCTCTCTTTATGCATGCACCTACTCCGTCATGCTCCCCCTTTCCATGACCAGCCTCAAAAAGTCTCCAAATATGAGGTACACCTCTCTCTACATGCATTCTACATAGACAATAAAAAATATGAGCATTTTTTAATTGACCTATGCAGTTATCTGACCAAATGAGATGTTTATCCATAGCAATATTATTTTCCCGTACCCACTCAAAAAAATTCTCAAAGCAATGTTGGACATACTCAGATGAGTGAGATCTATCATCTCTCATATAAAAAATAGCATTCTTTGATTATCTTCCGGTCATCTTCTGTACTATCAAGGGAATGTCTATATATTATGTGCACAAAAATAGAAACCTAAATAGAATTGTAATATTGAGCTTGCAACTCATTTTGGGGCTGCAATTTATAGTTCTCTACAAAGTCAACAATTGATATAATAGTGCTAATCAGGAAAGTGTCCTTACATATCCTAAATTGTTGATACAACCACTAAGACCTGTGACTATGCCTTGCATACTTGTAAAAAAGATTCTTCCTGATATCTAAAATTAAATTAGCTACATTGCATTCTTTTGTAACCAACTCACATCTAGAGCCTTCACCTCCACTTTTTAATGTATATTTAATGTTTTCATATACCTTTTTCTGGACAATTGTCTTTCCAAAATTGTGTTCGCACCCCTCATGAAAACATTCAACAAACTTCACTAGTCCACCACACTCTGAGAACTTGTCATTGAAGAAATCTTTTCTATAAAAGAAACATCCATCATCTTTAGGACATAAAAATTGAACTAGCAAGTATCTTGATGATTTTGGAAGACCACTGGCACCACACTCCAATATTTCATTAGTATGCAAAGTAGAATGAATGGATCGTAACAGTTCATGGTGCATTGAAAACTCCTCATGATATTTGCAACAACAAGTATTTCAAAGCTTAAGAGGAACACAAAAAAAGGCTTGAGGGATTCAAAATATCTTTGTGATATTTACAAAGTTGGTTGTGTCTCACAAATTTTTTTGACTCATGTCCAAATAATGTTTGGGATGCAGGGTGCGGTCTTGAAAGCCAATTCTCAACTTCAAGACATCCTTCATGTTTGTTGAGACCCTTGAGTTAGATTGCCAAAATAGTTGAATTTGATCCTTCACACCATCGATAAGATTATTATCACAATGTGAAAGTCTCCCACCATAAGCCCATGTATCATGTTGAAGACAATCATCAAGTCTTTCTTTACTTGCAAGTGCTCTATCCAAAGTTTTACGATTTAGGTTCAAGTCAACATAAGTTTGTCTCATCAAATGAGCCTTTCTCAAATGATGACTTACTAAAGAGGTTGTAATAACCCTCCTAGTAGATCCCTTATCTTTTTACTTAATAGTCTTCCCAATGGAATTGAGAGCACTAAAAAGATATCTCACAATAATAGCATTCCTTTCCTTTTTCTTGTTCATGTTAATCTTCAATTTGACTAGTATACTATTGGAGATTTTCCAGCAAGCCAGTGCTGACTGTATGTTTTTCATTGATGACAACATATGGTAAGTAGCATGTGTGGAAGACTTATGCAGTAAGTTTTTAGTATATGTAGCATGGACATATTATCAATATGATATCATGGATGTAGAGGTTATCTGTTAGTACAGACAATTATATACCAGCTTGTGTCAACAATGTTCTTGATAGAGTTAGAGGCAGTGTTCTATGAATGATTGTCCATACAATTATCATGGGGCCCTGCGCATTTGGATATGTGATGGAGACATGTTATTAATGTTACATTCATGGATGTCGAGTTTGATGATCAGTAGAAGTGAAGTTACATAGTCGCTATTCACTAGTAGTAGTTTCCTATGTTTATTCAGAAGAGCCGACAGAGATTTTATTAGTACAAGAGTTGCACCTATCATTTGGGTATGCACCCTTGGATTAGTGCTTGGAGAAGAGTTAGTAATGTTTGGTTAAGAGTGCATGATGTAATTCAGCTTGAGAAGAAAGATTTAGTTACTTTGGTAGAGCCGACAGTGTGTAGCATGCATCTACAATTATTAATATTGGATAGGTCCTAGATTGTGTTGCGTGCTTAGTAGAGTTGACATCATTAGTATTGGAGTATGTTATGGTTTCTCTAATATGATTTCAAGGTGGTTCTAATAGGCTGACTTGATTATATAATTTAGAGGAATGATATTTATAGCCAATACTTTGTGATTGCTAAGATATGGTTCAGAGTTGATTGTGAAGAGCAGAGAAGAGTGTGTGAAGTGTTGAGCCATCAGTAGAAGGTCTATGTGACCAAGTAAAGAGTTTGTGCTATACATTGGAACTGATCCAGATAGTAGGTCAAAGCATATTTCACCAAGATCCAGATATAGTGTGTATCTATTATTCAGAAGGTTGTAACCTTCACCCATTTGAGCAGTGTGCTCTCAGATAGTGCATCCTCACCCCTAATAGGGTTAATTGTAAAAGACTCCTAACAGGCTCCGACCCTTGACCAGCTCACTGTACTAAATGCATTGTAAAGACAACTCCTAATAGGGTTAAGGATCTTCTAACAAGGATCATAATACACTAGTGTAGATTATTTGTGGGTGTCAATTCCCACAAGGTTTTTACCTATTTGGGTTTCCCCATAACCAAAATATTGGTGCTATGTTCAAGTAGTCTTTCATTGTGTTTATGCTTTATGTTTAAGTATACTTAATTGGATAAAGAATTGAAACTTGTAGATAATTGATTGACCCCCCCTCCCCCCTCTTAGTTATCTCTTGGGACTATTCCTAACAATTGGTATCAGAGCCAAGTTCCTCAGAGAGAAATTTTAATAGCTTGAGGTTGATAAGATGGCATTCTTTAGAAAAGACAGTCCTAAGTTTGATGGAGAAAATTATCTTGATTGGAAGAACAAGATGATGACACATTTATAGTGCATTACTTTTGAAGTTTTTGAAGTGGTTGTCAAAGAAGTTCAGATTCCCTCTCTAGCAGATCTTGCAAAGGATGATGCTACTAGCAAGCAGAAGGATCTATTCCATCAGAATGCAATAGCAAAAGAAGCCCTTATCAACACCCTATCTGATAGTGAGTTTTTAGAGATAAAGAAGGTAGAGACAACCTACAAGATATAGAAGCACCTAGAAGACATGTTTGAAGGAGATAAATAAGCAAAGAATGCACGTAGAAAGACATGGAATAAAAAGTACAATACATTGGAGATGTTACCTAAAGAGAACATAAGAGCCTACAATCAAAGGATTAATGAAACAGTTTTTGGAATCATAAATAATGGTGGAGAAATCTTAGAAGAAGACATCATGGCTAAATTGATGACTACATTGACACCAGAATATGAAAGCAAGATAAACATCCTTGATGAGACTATGCAATTTTCAGAAAACTTCAAAAGAGAAACTTTAATTAGCAAGATTGCTGCATTTGAGATATCAAGTTTAAAGACAGAGCCCAAAAGTGAGACGTCCTTAAAAGCTTCGGTCCATGGTAAGAAATATGCAAAATCTTCTAGTAATTTTGATGATGATGATGGAGAGAAAACACTAGATGATTTCATTTCTATGATTGCTAAAAGAGAAAAGAAAGGAAAAGAGAAATATGAAGGTCAATTGCCATTTAAATGCTTTTCATGTAATAATATTTGTCACTTTGCATCTAAGTGTCCTAAAAGAGTTAAAAAGTACAAGGATAACTACAAGCCTAAGTATACAAAGGAATGCTACTATGATGGAGATGGAGTATCAGATGAAGAATCAACAGAAGATGAAATTGGATTCATTGCTCTTGAAGATGAAAAGAATTCACAAGAGTTAGCACTTATTTCACAAGCTGACATCAGGATAAATTGGATCATTGATAGTAGTTGGTCACATCACATGACAAGAGTCAAAGATAGATTTGTTCATTTGGATAGATACAAAGGAGGCATGGTTAGATTTGGAGATAACACTCCTAAACCCATCATTGGTAGAGGAGCCATCACCTTGGATGGAAAGAATAGCATTGCTGATGTTCTTTATGTTGATGGTTTGAAACATAACCTACAAAGTGTTGGGCAGTTACTCGGCAAAGGTTACAGGTTGGAATTCAATGGAAAAAAGCGCATCATTAACAACAAAGAAGGAGAAATGATTGCATCAAGATCAAAGACTAAATGTAATGTTTTTTAGCTTAATCTAGAAGCAAGTTGTTTTGTTGCTAAAGTAGATGACAGTTGGCTATGGCACAAAAGACTATGTCATATCAATTTTGATAACATAGTAAAGATTAGTAATGTTAAGGTAGTAAGAGACCTAAATAGCATAGCAAAGCTAGTTGATACTATCTACAAGAAATGTGTAATGGGAAAGCATATGAGGAATTCATTTAGGAGCAATCATAATTCAGTAGAGAACAAGTTGGATCTGATTCATACAGACCTGTGTGGACCAACTCAAACAAGATCATACTATGGTGAAAGGTATTTAATTCTTTTTGTTGATGATTATACCATGATGATGTGAGTTGCGTTCTTAAAGAAAAGTCAAAAGAATTTGAGAAGTTAAAAATATTCAAAGCTAAGGTTGAGAATGAATTTGGACTAAAGATAAAATGCCTAAGATTGGATAGAGGAGGAGAATTCACATTTGATAGATTCTATGAGTACTACGAAGAACATGGCATAAAGAGACAGTTGAGTGCACCAAGAACCCCTCAGCAAAATGGGATTATAGAGAGAAGGAATAGGATCATCCTTGATACAACATGCACCATCATGATTGAAGGAAAAGTTGCACACACCTATTGGAGAGATGCAGTCAATACAATGGTCTATACAATCAATAGAATACAATTGAGGCCTGACATGGACAAGACACCTTATGAGCTATGGTTTGGTAATGTTCCCACAATAAAATACTTCAAAATATTTGGAAGCAAGTGCTACATCAAGAGGGATGAAGCAATAGGAAAGTTTGATGCAAGAAGTGATGAAGGTATTTTTCTTGGTTACTCTACTAAAAGTAAAGCTTATAGATATTTTAACTTGAGATTAAAGAAGATCATTGAAAGTGCTCATGTTAAGATTGATGAAAAGTTTATGGTTCAAGAAAGATATCATGATTACTCACCTATGATTGAAGAAGAACCCAAACCTTCCACCAGTGAGACAGTTGTTGAAGGGATGTTTGATAGTATTGATGTTTTGTTCAATGACCCTAAAATAAGTGAAGAAGAAACTCAGAAGGAATATGAGTCAACATCACCTAAAGTTCCAAAGTATACATCTAGATATCACTCTAAGGATGACATTATTGGAGATCAGAGTAGCAATGTCATAACAAGATCAAAAGCAAAGAATTTAGCAAGCAATGAAGTGGTATGTTTACTATCAAAGATTGAACCTTTAAGTGTTGAAGATGCATGTAATGATTAAGATTGGTATGATGCTATGAAAGAAGAACTAGATCAAATTATCAAGAATGATACTTGGGAATTGGTCCCAAGACCTAGTAATAAGAATGTGATTGGAACAAAGTGGATATTCAAAAATAAGATGAATGAAGATGGTATAGTAGTAAGGAACAAAGCAAGGTTAGTATGTAAGGGATATGTGCAAAGAGAAGGTATTTATTATTCAGACACTTTTGCACCAGTGAGCAGAGTAGAAGCTATTAAGTTGTTTTTATCTTTTGTAACATTCAAAAACTTCAAAGTTTATCAGATGGATGTTAAGTCAGCATTCTTGAATGGTGAGCTAAAAGAAGAAGTATACATTGAGTAGCCAGAAGGATTCACCCTATCAGACAAACTTGATATGGTATGCAGATTGAAGAAAGCCCTCTATGGACTTAAACAAGCCCCTAGAGAAAGGTATGAGAGACTTGATGGATATCTAACAAAAATTGGATTCAAGAAAGGAGTAGAAGATTGTAATGTATTCATAAGAGAGACATTTGAAGGTCTACTACTTGTAGCTATATTTGTTGATGACATTATCTTTGGGGGTAATGACAAACTTAGTGTAGAATTTTCTAAAGAGATGCAGAGTGAGTTTGAAATGAGCATGATTGGACCTATCAAATAATTTTTGAAATTAAATGTGTAGCCGACAGAGAAAGGTATTTTCATTAATCAGTCCAAGTATGTGAAAGAGATACTAAAGAAATTCAATATGGATGATTGCAAGCTAGTGGGAACACTTATGATAACATGATGAAAGCTTACAAAAGAAGATGATTCTCTAGTAGTAGATACAACATTGTACAAGTCTATGATTGGTAAACTCATATATCTTACTCAAACTAGACCTGATATTTCCAATGCAGTTGGCATAGTTGGAAGATTTGCAACAAAGCCTAAACCAAATTCACCTCATGGAAGTAAAGAGAATAATCAGATATTTGCAAGGCACTATAGATTATGGTCTATGGTATCCTAATTCAGAAAATGTTGAGCTTCATGTGTATACTGATGCAGATTGGGCAGGTTGTGTTGATGATAGGAAGAGTACATCAGGAGGAGTAGTGTTTCTTGGTGACAGACTTGTCACTTGGACAAGCAAGAAGAAAAATTGTATCTCTCAGTCAACAATAGAAGTAGAATATGTTGCAGTAGCCTTGAATTATTCTACAATTGTCTAGATTAAGAAAATGATAAAGGATTTTTGAATTCAGATTGATTATCCTATTGTTATTCATTATGATACCACTAGCACTATCAACATGTCAAAGAACCCTATGATGCATGTAAAGACAAAGCATATTGAGATCAAGTATCTCTTCCTAAGAGAGAAAGTGGTAGAGAAAGAAATCAAGTTTGACTATGTGAGTACTAAAGATCAGTTAGCAAACATATTCACAAAGCCCTTACCAAAGGATACTTTTGAGTATCTTAGAGAAAAGCTGGGAGTAATTCCCTTCCCTGATTATGCTTAGAAGAAAGGAGAAAGAGCATCAGTCCTCAGGGACTGATGGATGGTTGACTACTATACTTCAGGAGTAGTACTAATGCTCAAATTGATTGGCACCCTTTGCCATTGATGTCAAAGGGGGAGTAATATATAGTCATGAAAAATAGAAGAAAAGGAGTAATATACTAAGGGGGAGTAAGATTTAGTCATGGAAGTAGTTTAGTTGATGAAATGGAGAATATTGGAGAATATTGCAATGGATGGAGGATTCATCCTTGGGGGAGTTTTGATGAGGAAATGGATAATATTATAAAAGAATTGTTCATTTGGGTTGGTGGTGTTTTTCATTCCATATGTTTCCATCAATGCCAAAGGGGGAGATTGTTGGAGATTTGCCAGCAAGCCAGTGCTGACTGTATGTTTCTCATTGATGACAACATATGGTAAGTAGCATGTGTAGAAGACTTATGAAGTAATCTTTTAGTATATGTAGCATGGACATATTATCAACATGATATCATGGACGCAGAGGTTAAATATTAGTACAGATAGTTATATAGAAGCTTGTATCATCAGTGTTCCTGACAGAGTTATAGGCAGTGTTCTGTGAATGATTGTCTTTACAGTTATCATGGAGCCTTGCATGTTTGGATATGTGATGGAGACATGTTAGTGATGTTACATTAATGGATGTAGAGTTTGATGATTAGTAGAAGTGAAGTTACGCAGTCGCTATTCTCCAGTAATAGTTTCTTGTGTTTATTCAGAAGAGCCGACAGAGATTTTATTAGTACAAGAGTTGCACCTATCATTTGGGTATGCGTCCTTGGATTAGTGTTTGGAGAAGAGTTAGTAATGTTTGGTTAAGAGAGCATGATGTAATTCAGCTTGAGGAGAAAGATTTAGTTACTTTGGTAGAGCCAACCGTGTGCAGTGTATGTCTACAATTATTAATATTGGACAGGTTCCAGATTGTGTTGCGTGCTTAGTAGAGCTAACATAATTATTATTGGAGTATATTATAGTTTTTCTAATATGATTTCAAGGTGGTTCTAACAAGCTGACTTGATTATATCATTTAGAGGAATGATATTTATAGGTAGTCATTTGTGATTGCTAAGATATGGTTTAGAGTTGATTGTGAAGAGCAGAGCAGAGTGTGCGAAGTGTTGAGCCATCAGCAAAAGGTCTATGTGACCAAGTAAAGAGTTTGTGCTATACATTGGAACTGATCTAGATAGCAGGTCAAAGCACAATTCACCAAGATCCAGATATAGTGTGTATCTATTATTCAGAAGGTTGTAGCCTTCACCCATTTGAGCAGTGTGCTCTCGGACAGTGTGTCCTCACCCCTAACAAGGTTAATTGTAAAAGATTCCTAACAGGGTCTGACCCTTGACCAAGTCACTATACTAAATGCATTGTAAATACAACTCCTAATAGGGTAAAGGATCTTCTAACAAGGATCATAATACACTACTACAGATTATTTATGGGTGTCAATTCCCATCGGAGTTTTTACCTATTTGGGTTTCCCCGTAACCAAAATGTTGGTGTTGTGTTCAAGTATTCTTTCATTGTTTTTATGCTTTATGTTTAAGTATACTTAATTGGATAAAGAATTGAAACTTGTAGATAACTGATTCAGCCCCCCTCTTAGTTATCTCTAGGGATTATTCCTAACATATACATCTCATCTTTTGCATCTTTAACAATTGCACAAACATTTGACATTGCTCAACCAACGTCTTGTGGCTAAAAAAAAGATCAAAAAGTTTTGAAACCCACAATCAAACAGTTCTTTCTGATCTCTTGCTATTGAAATTTCTCATTACGTTCTCATCAATTTCAAGTAACCATTTAGTTGTTCTTGAAGGTCTCAATTTTGAAGTTTCTCTTTCTTCCTCCCAAGGGACTTCATTTCTCAAATAATTTGGAGATGTTTTACGTTGATTTAGTTCTTTTGTATAATTATCATTGTTAATTCCTTCATATTCAATCTATGGATTGTCATTATCAGTGTCCACACTTCCTTTGTCCACATCTATATGTTCATTTTCAAAGCCTTCATTTTCATCTTCAATCCCTATATTCTCATTTTCAATATTATTGTCATAAATCATTTAAAATTCATGTTCTTCTTCACTTGAAACCACATTTATGGGTGGGCCTATGCTCACATCTTCATTAATATTTAACATACCTTGTCTCTTGATCCGATGGGCAACCCTATCAATTTCTCTACACACTTCAATCTCTTCATTTGTGAGTTTCCTCTTTCGTTTATGCTTTCGATGACTACTACTCCCGATAGTGAGACCAAAAAGGTGATGCAAAAACCTTTGGTAACAGACAAATTTCAACCAAGAAAAGAGGAAAAAGTGGATTTTTGTCTTACTAAAACCGCAATCCCGTGATTCTCTACTGAAAAATGTACATCTTGGACATGGACCCAGAGATTAAACTTTTTATTTTTCAATGCCAGTAAAAAGAATCAGATATCCAAAATTTCCCGCCCAAATTTTGCCAAACTCTCTCTCTCTCTCTCTCTCTCTCTCTCTCTCCCTCTCCCTTAGGTATAATATTGAGCATATAATATAAATATTTAATAAGTTAATATTATACTAGTATACAATAGAGAAATAAATAATAATATAATACAATACTAATATAAAAATTTATATTATAATACTAATGCTATGCTATTATCATTTAATATTAATAGTTTTAAAAAAATATTATAATATATAACTTAAAATTGGAAAAAATACTCAACTTAATTAATATTAACATAAAAAAAATTTAATCTGTAACTTGAAATTGAAAAAAATGAGTCAAAATGAAATGTTGAATTAGGTAGGAAATTTCAGATATCTGATATTATTGGATATCCAAAATTTTTAGATATTTGATTAGGCTTGGTATTTTCCTTAGGCAATGCCAAACGTGAATGGTTGACCTATTAGGTGTGTTCAACATATTTGTTTTGATCTCGAGACTTTGACCATGTAGCTGGGGACAATTTTTTCACTCGAAATTAATGAAACAAAAAGGGTTTCTTAAAGACATTATCAGCTTTCCATCAATATAATTGCTATCAAATTTTGACTTCAATAAGTAATTATTACTTATTTTTTAATCAAGTTATCTTTAAAGTCGTAATTGACATATTGGTTGAAAAACAACTATAACTTTAAAACCGTTTAACCTTTTTGAAATCTAAAACATGCATCACATTCTATGCTTTGGCTGCTATAAGAATTTTTTTTTTCAATTTTGTAAAGTTTAAAATTAGTTAAGGTGGTCAGACACGAGATTTTTTTATTCTCAATAAGCTGTAGCAGAAAATTTGTAATTAATTATTTATTTGGAAAAAAATTACAAAAAAATGTGTCACATCTGGACATGAGTCTACTACTTATATCTAGAATCTTGGGAAAATATATCATCATTTGATTGTAATTAAGGTGGTCAGACATACACGTACTTTTTATCTTTTCCTTGAAATTTTTGTACTACTTCATTAAAATATAAAATTTTGAACAATTAGATTAATTTTTTTTCAAATAAGGGCTAGTAGTTTAGAAACTACATTCAATTTCCTACAGATTCTATTCTTACAACTTTTTCACATAAGGTTGATAAGATGTTCAACTTTTTACGTCAAGTTGACTTACCCTGATTTTCTGATTTTTCATTGCCACTTAAGGCCATACTTTGGTATATCGTGATCCTGCACATACCCTAATTGAAAAAGGCAAGTGAAGTGGTATGTCTCAAAAAAATCACATGTAGGGTAGATTTAAGTATAGAGAATCAAGCTGACCATTTATTCTAAAAGATACATCTATTTAAGAAACCACTACCATCCAAATTCAAGATCTCACAAGAGGTTTTTCAACCATATCATGAGCCCCAAAGGGATATTTTAGACACTTACCAAAAATTTCCCCTTCAATGTTACTTGAGGGGATTCAAACTTGCAACCCTGCTATATTACCACTTATAGGGAATTGAACTGGCCACTTCTCCCAAAATATGCATCTATTTGGGGAGCCTATACTATCCAAATTAAGAATATTACTATAGAAACCTAAAAATTGTCAAGACTAATCCAATTGAGTAACCAAAGCAAAATTGAAGCATTAATTACAATCAAGCCAAAATCCAACATTAATTGAAATTAAAAGCCAAAAATAATTAAATAAATCAAATAAATCATTTAATTGCGTAATTAATCTAATTAATTGTATAGTTGGATTAAAATCAAATTTAACCCATTCAAGGGGTACACATGGCTAAATAAATTAATTAAATTGAATTAATGAATTCCTAAATTATCTCACCTACCACATGGGAGGGAATTACCTCAACCAATAAGAATTAAGGATTTGACTCACATGGATCAAAGCCACATTTAATCTCAACACTCATAAGGAGAGAACATCTTGACCATCCATTTTGTCTCATTGTGCCAACCTTTGAGGAAAAAATATTTAAATTGTCCCCAAATTTGAAACCATGAACTTAACTCCAACTCAACCATGATTAAATTAACTCCACCCCCTGTGCTTTGTAAAATATATAAATAGATGACAAAAATCAAGAGAAAAGGATCCCAATTACATCTTAGAAATGCATCATTACTATAGTGTATTTGAGCTAAAAGTATAATTGAGCATTATTTTGATTGAAATAGGCTTAATTTATATAATCGTTTAGTATTTTCTCATTTTAGAGCTATCACTAATGGAGGCTTGTTGAGAGCTTATTATTGGCGCCTTTAAATAGAGAGCCATAGGATGCTCATTATCTTTATTTTCATTAAATAGCTTCATAATTGTTGTATTTGAACATAATTTGATAGAAATATTGATGAACTAATTATATGAAGATACTTTGTGTATACAAAATGACACCCACCATGGAGCATTAGGCCTCAACTAACCAAATTTTGAAGTTATTGCAAAAAATTTCTATAAATTTGTGTTTGAACTCCCTGTCTGACAGACAAAATAGTGCATACCAGGCCTAGAGTAGTACATACATGGTGAAGTTTGACGCATATGAGAAAATAAATTACTTTTCTGTGATAAACTTTGATGCATTTACCTAGAATTTTAGTGCCTATACGATAAATTCTATCTCATATCTTCAATTCTTTCAGGATGTATACCTTGACTCTGTAGCGTGTACGTGCTCTGTATCAATGCGTAGCATTTATTTATAGTTTTGAATAACACATTCTAAGTTTTCTTTATGCACATGTAAGCATTAAAATAACATGTTTAATTTTGGTAATAGCGCGTGCAATTAATCTTCTGGCACATTTATTGTCTAAAATAGGGCTTACAATCATTTCTATAGCCCGTAGTTTTTGTCAATTTTAAATTCTGACACTAACTGATGATTTCTCTTTGTTTTTTTGATGGCAAGACATACAAAAGTTCAAAGACTAGAGAGAAGAAGAAACGATGAAGATAAATAAATCAAGAAAATATTGAAAAGGGAGAAAGCTCTTCACATAAACAACTTTTTGGAGGATTCCAAGAAGGAAGGTAAAGAGTATGAAAAGTATTTGCACATATAATTGATTTGTACAAATCTAAATTTGTCTCTTTAAATTAGATATTTACTCCTTAAGTTAATCATTTTTTCATCAGTTTTAAAGAAAAGGAGTAAAGGTTCAATTGCTTGGATTTATTCACTTTGTTTGTTTTGTGTTGGACTAACAATTGGAGAGAGGATGCAAAGGAGCTAAAATGATCGCCACTAGGTGAGTATTCTAATGAAAAATTAAATAAAAAATGCCCCTAGCCTTTGCTAGCTATGAAAAAGGTAAGCCTATATCCATTTGTATTTTACTTAAATTGTGGCAATTTGATTTGAATCTAGCTAATTAGTAGCCTATTATTTTTTGATAGATTTGGTAGTAGGCCTATGCTCTTCACTTTTTAGGTGAATCAAAATGCCAAACCCACTAAATATTTTGATTAAAAGAAAGGCAAAGGAAATAAACAAACACTAATTTTAAAGCCCATTCCTTGTGGAAGAAGGTATTAGGTGATTATGATCTTCACCTTTTAGGTGAATCAGAAAGATAGAAGTGCCCAATTCCCTTTAGATTAAAAAGGCATGGTAATTGAACCTTGTTTATGGTGTTTGGAAGTGAGAAATAGTAGGGATATGCTCTTCACCTTTGGTGAATCAAACTCCCAAACCTATTCTTTCACTTCATTTATTTTCTTTCATATGAAGATGATAAAAAATTAGTGGGATCATCTCCTGATAAAATACCTTAATGAGTCCAGTGAGAGGGACAGCCCAAAGTGGGATACAATTTCCTTTTACATAGAAATATACCCCACTATAAAGTAAAACACACTCATCCTTAATGGGTGAGTGACAAAATGATATCAAGAATAGAACCTCCTCGAGTAGTCCTTTGGGATTGCGCAAAAATCCAACATGCTGGTGGTGGGAGGCCCCTATAATGGGGGATAAGACTTGATATTTGTTTTAAATGGAATCCTTACTAGCTCCTTGCTAATTAGTAAGCATACCTAATAGATCCATGGTTACAAACCAAATTTGACTATAGGTATATTTTTTGAAGTGCTTTCTTGTTTAAAACCCATGACAATGGTCTAAAGTTTTCAAACATTTTGTGTTTAGAGGGCTTTAAAAGAAAAGTGTATTTGTAGTTTCTTTGTTTGAAGATACATATAACAAGGAAGAAACATCCATTTTAAATCATCTTATATTTTAAGAAAAAAAAATCTTCCAAAAGAACAATCACCAAGAAAAGGGAAACTAATTTTGACTCAATCCTTTGTTGATGCTGGTTTTCATAAGATCATATCAATTAAAATATCACTCCAAGAAGAATACCCTTTCACAAGTGAAGAAGTTCCATACAAAGAATTCATATTCCAAACCCCTTTCGAAGAACCACACGAACAAGAATAAAGACTCACCAACTTATTTAAAGAAATAGTCGATCCCATGGTTAGAAATAGTGAGTTTTATGACTTTACTCAAGGAAGAAACAATGAGAACCAAGATTCAACTCAATAAAGAAACCAAGGGAAAGGAGAAAAAACCTAAGAAAAATCCAATAGGGTGGCCCAAGATCCTAAATTCCTCAAAATAATGGAAAAAATATTGGAAATGAATAAAGAGAGGTATTTCCTTAACTTATCCCAATTAGGGGTTAAGCTTCCTCATGATTACGACACAACAACCTTAAAGAAAGATGAGGAAGAGGAGAATCCATTAGGGGTAATGACCAAAAAACTTAAGATGTTCTAGGCACAAATCAATAATATGAAAAAGGTAGCTGAACCAAAACCATTCTCTATTGAAGCATTGTGCCCCTTTCCTTTTGATCAAAACTTGGTCATGGTGCCTTTCCCTCCTAATGTAGTTTTCCAAGATATGACAAATACATGGGTAAATTTGACCCACAAGACCACTCGAGGGAGTTTTCTGCCTTAAGTAGTAAGTTCATGCATGATACTACCTATCTAATGTGACTATTTTCAAGAAGCCTTGGAGGGAAAGTCATGGAGTGGTTTTTGAAATTACCACAAGGGATAAAGACTTTTGAAGAGCTAGCCTCAAAATTTGTGACTCACTACTCTTACAACATTGAGAACAAAATCATGATGCTAAATGTATGTGACACAAAGAAAAAAGATGGTGAACCTTTTCTACGCTTTCTCCAAATGTGGATAATTTTTTTTGTGAGATATCCTAGAAGCATACTTGAAATGGAGAAAATGGAAATTTTCATGAACAATTTGAACATGGAAATGAACTGTAGGCTAAAAATTCAATCTCTCCCAATATTTGAAAACATTATTGAGAATGCGATAAATATTGAAGAGGTGTTAGTAAAGAGAGGATAAATCAAACTCTTCAAAGAAAATAAAAGCTACACTAACACCAATACTAATAATTTAAGTAATCATAATAATAATAGGGGAGATAACAACAACAATGATAAATCAAGGTTTTGGTTAAAAAAAATTAACAAAAATCTTGTGAATGATGGGGTTGTAGAAGCCAACAACCTAAAATCTATCCCTGTTAACTTATCAAGTGGGTCTAACCAAATCAATAATGTTAATCAAACAACCAAGACCCCTTTCAACAACAACAATAACTATTTTAACAACCAAGGTGTGAGAAAACCTAAGCCTTTTTTTGCTCCAATCCAAAGGAGAAAAATCACATTCTTGGGAGAACCATTGAAAAATACCTTAAGGACCCTCATGGCCAACAAAATCCTCATCTTACTAGAATCTAGACCATATGCCCACCATTGTGAATACCATCAAAATAAAGGGCATAAAACCAATGAATGCAAGAAACATAAGCATTTGGTCCAAGATTTGATAGATGATGGCATGATAAAAGTTGAGGGTCCTCAAAATAATGAAGATCATATGACATTTAAGAATCAGTTTTTGAATCATGAAAAAGGAGAAACCTCAAATTCGAACCAAAATAACAAGAGAGGGAATGAGAATGTTAATTTTTCTCATACATATGATAACACCATAAATTATTTAAATGGGTATGAAAATACCATCAACGTTATAATGGTAAAAGAAAAGAAAAAGGGAGAAACCTCTAATATTGTGACTAGGGAGAAAGTGTCCAAAATTGCCTTGCCATGAGGTACCCCTAAAATTGTTCTACCAAATAGAGCATCCACATCATCAAAGAAAAACAACTGATGCAGGGGGAAATATGGAGGATCCAATAAATAGACAGTCCAAGTCTACACCAGCAATAACAACAACCACAATAGAATACAACAATATAATGCTTCAAAATAGAATTTCAGTCAACATGCCCGACTGTAAGGCCTTCCGGGTTAGGGCCAAATATAATTACTTACAAATGTATTTTTGCCATCTCCTAGCTAGTCCATCTTTGAAACACATCAGTAACTAATGGAAACCCTAAGGAAGATCTAAAGTTGATCTCGCAAGCCACCAAGAAATCTCCTTGTCTCCAAGCATGCAAACTACTAGTTGTGCTATTACAACTATCAGACAGTCAATTTGATCTTCAAGATCTTGTAGGATCCAATTGCTATCCTTATCAGCTTCTTCCACTGATTGAATCTCACCCCTCTAAAAATTTACCCAAACACTCCTTAAATATATTTCCTCAACCACAAGTTGGCTGGAAGAAATAATTAACTCCTAAGCCAAGTCGAATTCTACTACAAACAAATCTTAAATGCAAAAATAGTCAGCTCTCAAATAACCTTACAAATAATTAATTCTCCATGTCGGCCTCTAGATCCACATAGGAGAATACAACACAAGCTACCAACATTAAATACACCAACTCAACCAACCAAAACTCCAAGAACTCCAGTGGGTAAATCATAACTATCAAGCACCAGTAAAACAACCAAGCAAGCCAGGCATAATCGAGAAAGCACGTCGATCGAGCACCACAAGCATCACTGAGTAGATGTTCCACCAATCACTAGAGGTTTTACTAATTTCCTTCAGTGACCGATCCTCTTCAATAAGCAAGTTCATCAGTTAAAGCTGCAACCGAGTAACACAAAACCATTTCAACACACCACCATGCAGATTTGATGAATACCCAAGAATACCACTACATCAAACACTCTAGGTTTGAAAAGATATTCTCATAGGATTGAAGAACATCTTCTAGGATTTAGCACTTAAACCCCAAACTGGTTCTTCACATACAAGTCCTTCAACTCTTCACCTTGCATACTCTTCCACTTCTTCTTCCTCTTTCTTTTCAAGTCTTTTCTTGATAATACAAGTTTGTTCTCCATACTGATCAATTCTTTGAGAATTTCTCAATTCATCTCCACTACCAAAGCTAAGGTTTCTCCTACTAAGTATTGTATCTAGCAAAGGCATTAGGGAAAGATTCATGTCATTCTTCTCAATAGTAAACACATTCTTGACACAGTCATACATAGCTCTGCAATCATACTACCAAGGTCTACCGAGCAATATGTGACAACTATTCATCTCCATAATATCACAAAACACTTGATCCTTATACTGCCTAATCTAAAAATAAAAAAGACATTGCTCCCTCACTTCTAGAGCATGAACATCTTATAACCAGCCAATCCTATAAGGATAAGGATGTCTCATCCTGTTCAAACTAAATTTTTGAACCATCTCCTCAGCTACAAGGTTATCAGTACTACCACTTTCCAAAATCACATTACAAAGTTTACCTCCTTTCTTGCACCAAGTCCTGAACAAATTACTCCTCTGACAAGGTTCCACCTTTGCACCGAGCAATGTTCTTCAAACCAACAAGCTCTTAGATTCAAGTGTATTCTGAATGTTCTCATTCACCATAACATTCCTTCGATCACCAAGCTTCTTCCATGTGCATTCAAAAGATCTATGTCCTTCTTCACCACAATTATAACAAGTGCCCTTAAAGATAACCCTACATGTCTTGTTTTTTGGCTCCATAGGTTTTGGTTCATCTTCAACAATTAGTTTGTCTTTCACCAAGTGATCAAGCTTCTCCTTCCCTTGGGGATTACCATGTTGTCTCCTCTTCAAATTATATTCAGCCTTCAGAGCATACTGATAAGCATCCTGAATTGAATCAATCTTCAACATACCAAGCTCATCTTGAATATTGAATCTCAAACAATTAACATACCGAGCTACCTTTTCTTTACCAAGTTCTCTATGTCTAGACCGAATAGTCAACTTATAGAACTCCTCAGTATAGTATTCTATAGTCAAATATTTTTGCTTTAGATTATGCAAATTCTTGAACAAATCATGCTCATAGTCAACAGGTATGAACTTAGTTTTCAATTTGGTCACCATCAACCTCCGCTGATTGATCTTCATTTCACCTTGATCTTCTCTATCTCTTTGTAATTCTTTCCACCAAAGAGTAGCATGTCCTTTCAACTTAGTCTATTCCAATCTTACTCTAAGAGGATCTTCAATTTATTGAAGCTCAAATAAATATTCTAATTCACCAATCCAATCAATCAAATCCTCAAGTCTCAAAGTACCGAAGAAAGTAGAAACTTCCATTCAGTAGCTATTACTTAACTGAGCTCCAGATCTATGCAACCAACTAGTTTTGTCTTCACTAGATGTGTCTCTCTAGTCATCTCCACTAGATCCAGTAGCTTCAAAGTATTCAAAAGCTTCCTCATAGCCATCTTCAGTAGCAAGATTCCTCAGCATACCAATAATAGCCCTCATGACCTTAGCAGTCATGTCATCCTTCATCAATTCCATGTTAGATTTGAAATCAACTTTAACCTTCTCTTTAATCTTCAATTCCATAGCATCACAGAGATCTGCAATTTCCCTATGGTCCACTCTTCTCGGAGGTGTCCTTCAAGATCTTCAAAAACCCAAGGCAACAAATCACTAACCAAGGTCCTAGTACAAACTGCCTCAACTCAGAGATTAGTTTGCACACTCAAGAACTTAAAGCTCTAATACCACCTAACATAGGGGGAAATATGGAGGATCCAATAACTGGACAGTCCAAGTATACACCAGCGATAACAACAACAACCACAATAGAATACAACAATACAATGCTTCAAAATAGAATTTCATTCAACATGCTCGACTGTAAGGCCTTCCAAGTTAGGGCCAAATATGATAACTTACAAATATATTTCTTCCATCTCCTATCTAGTCCAGCTCTTAAACACATCAGCAACTTGTGGAAACCCTAAGGTAGATATAAAATTGAGCTTGCAAGCCACCATGAAATCTCCTTGTATCCAAGCATGCAAACCACTAGGTCTGCTATTATAATTATCAGAAAATCAATCTGATCTTCAAGCTCTCACAGAATCCAATTGCTATCCTTATCAGCTACTTCCAATGATTGAATCTCACCCCTCTAAACATCTACCCAAATAATCCTTAAATATATTTCATCAACCACAAGTTAGCTAGAAGAAATAATTAGCTCCTAAACCAAGTCAACTTCTACTACAAATAAATATTAAATACAACAATAGTCATCTCTCAAATAAACTTACAAAAAATTAATTCTCCATGTCGGCCTCTAGATCCACATAGGACAATATAACAAGCTACCAACATTAAATACACAAAGTCGTCCAACCAAAACTCCAAGAACTCTAGTCGGTAAACCAGAACTACCAAGCACCAATAAAATAATCGAGCACACCATATATCACCGAGAAAGCAAGTTGACTAAGAACCATGATCATCATCGAGTACATGTTCCACTGAGCACGAGAGGTTTTACCAAGTTCCTTCAGTAATTGAGCCTCTTCAATAACCAAGATCATCGGTTAATGCTGCAACCGAGTAACACAGAACCATTTCAACACACCACTATGTAGATTTTCTGAATACCCAAGAATGCCACTGCATCAAAAACCTTTTGGATCAACTCCAACAAACTCCCACACAAATTTATATCTTGGAGTTGTTAAAACTTTCACCTATTGATAAGGAAATCTTTGAGAAGGCTCTCATTGAAACCAATGTTCCTTTAAACTTGGATGTTGACAAATTTTAGAATATGGTAGGACACCTAGTTTCTCCTCATTACCTATCTTTTCTGAGAAAGACAATATGTCTTTAAACCTTCCCCAAAACCTCCCATTAAATATTTAAGTTTTGATACATAAACATCACGTCAAAAGAGTTCTCATTGATGGAGGAGTTGGGCTAAATATTTGTACTTTAAACCTTGTCAAAGCCCTAGGGTATTCCAAAGAAGCTAAAGACCCTAAAACAATGATAACCATAAAGGCTTATGATGATGAAGAGAGATCCTCCAAAGGGATAATAGTGCTCCCTATCTGAGTGGTCTCTATTCAAAAGGAGACTATTTTCCAAGTACTTGATTTGAAGTTGACCTATAACATTTTATTGGTAAGACCATGGATACATGAAATGCAAGTGGTGTCTTCAATGTACCATCAATGCTTGAAGTTTCCATACATGGGCCAATAAATCATGGTGAGTGGATATTTAAATCCATTTCAATATTGTAATAATATCAAACCCATAAATGACTCATTATTCCCTCACAATATCGAAGGCACTACATCAAGGAAAATAGAACACGGCCAAACTTCAAAGGACCTTTCCTTAGCAAAAGGAAAAGAGAAGATGGATCAAGAAGACACTTTTGTGAAAGACAATAAAATTCCCAATGACTTAGCTACATCAAATAAGGGAAAGGAGAAAGTTAGTGAGAAAATTTCTAAAGAAAAAGAAGAGGAAATCAATTCAAAACCTTCCCAAATACAAACTAGGGAGCTCCATTACCAAAAGATGGACACCATGATGAATAATTTAAAAAAAAATATTGTAAGGTTAAGAAAAATGGTGTGGGGTAATATTCCTTATCCATGATGGATTTTAAACTATCTCCTAAATCTCATGGGAGACCTTCTAGTTCTAATTCTCCTAAAAAATACAATAACCATTTTCTAAGGGCTAGCACTTCTTCATCCATGTAAGAAGATGACAACAAAATTTTAAAATGGCTATATAAGGAAGATGAAGAATCAAATGCTAATGAAAAAAAATTCCAAAATATTAGCACCCCTACTCATCAATATGGAAAAGGTTTCAAGATTATGAAAAAGATGGGTTACTAAGGACAAGGACATTTGGGAAGGAGAAATAAAGGGGTGGTTTAATCCATAGAAATGTCTTGGAGTGATAGCAAGGATAAATTAGGATTAAGGTATCTTGAACAAGGATACACTCAAAAGAACCATCCCATATTTTATCAACAAATACTCCAATTAAACTCTCAAAGTGATGAAAAAAAAAATGGATGGGAATGGGATTCCTTATCTAGTGAATCTTGCTAAGATAAAGAGGTGGATGTCATCCACACTTATGCTCCTATGCCTAACCAAGGTAAAAGACAAGATTTAAATATAATACCAAGTTGAAACCAAGCTTCAAGTTCTAGCCAAGAAGTTCATGGAAATAATCTAAATCAAGAAGTAGAAGAATCTCAATGGGTAGGAGAGCCCTATGTACCCTCATGGACACCAACAATGGAAGAATTTGGCAATAGGTTTAACCCAAGAGATTTTTACATGGAAGAAACTCAAGAGGATTCTAGTGAGGAGGATTTTTATCCAAGTTCTTTTGAACACTTAGAAGAGGCACATGTAATATAATTGAGTGATACAATGTATGAACCATCTAACAAAGTCATGTCCCTAAACCCTATAATCCTAAACCAAGCCAATGACCCATTATTCCTCATATATCCGAAACTCATTGAATGGGATTCCATGGAGCCAAATAACCTTGCTATATTTCTTTGCCCTTGTAATTAAATGCAGTTGAACCTTCTTCTACCAAAGAGTTATATCAAGAGGAAATGATGAAGCAAAGTATCCAATTTCTCAATTGAGAAATAAAAGGAAAAAATGAAAGAAATAAAAAATTGAAAGACTCTAATGGTGAAAACCACAAGGTGGCAACAATAAACCAAAAAGAGAGAAATAAAAGACATTTTTAAAGGTGAAAACCCAATTCTTCCACCTAAGGAAGAGAGGCTAGATACTTTTCCTGAAAATTATGATGAGAGGTCACTAATTCTAATAGAGATGACATAAAAGATCAACATTGGGAGCGAATCAGAGCCAAAAGTCAAACACTTAGAAGCATCATTATCAAATGACGAGAGAAGAATTTATAAATTTCTTCAAAGAAAGGAAAATAAAATTTTCTTGGTCCTATGATGACATGCCTGGATTGGATCCAAACCTAATTATGCATCATTTCCATAGCAAATTGTGGGTTAAGCCAATCAAGGAAAATTTTAGAAAAATACACCCACACATTGTGCTTCTTGTCAAAGAGTTAGAAAAGTTACTAAAAGTGGGATTCATAAAAGCTATTGACTATGCCAAGTGGATATGAAATATTGTACCTATTTCTAAAGCAAATAAATCCATTAGAATTTTCATGTATTTATGAGACCTCAATCTCGCATGTCCAAAGGATGACTTTCCTTTACCAAACATATACGCCATAGTGGATTTGATAGTGGGTCATTCAATATTCTCTCTTATGGATGGATTTAGTGGCTACAATAAAATAAAAATTGCACCTGAAGACCAAGACAAAGTAGCTTTTACATTTACATGGGGTACATTTTGTTATAATGTTATGCCCTTTGATCTTAAGAATGTAGGAGTGACCTACCAAAGAGACATGACCACTATATCTCATGATATGATGCATAAGTTCTTAGAGGATTATGTGGATGATATAATTGAAAAATGTCACTTAAGGGAGGACCATTTACCAATTTAGATAAGATATTCACAAGGCTATAACAATTCAAGGTAAGACTAAATCTGAAAAAGTGTGCCTTTGGAGTAAAATCTGGAAAATTGCTAGGGTATATAGTCTCGACAAAAGGAATAGAGGTAGACCCCAAAAAATTCAAAGCAATAATGGAGATGGGGGAACCTAGAAACATGAGTCAAATTAGATCACTCCAAGGGAGACTCCAACCAATCAGAAGGTTCATTTCACAACTAGTAGAAAAGTACCACTCTTTTACTCAACTCCTTCATAAGGACATAGTATTTAGATGGGATGAAAAATGTGAAGAATATTTCTCATAAATAAAAAATTACCTCATGAATCCTCCAATTTTGATGCCACCAATAAGAGGAAATCCCTTAATATTTTATATTTCAGCGACAAAACATTCTTTAGTGGCACTCTTGGCTCAAGAAGATGAAAATGGAAAGGAAAAAGATATTTATTACATAAATAGAACCTTGGTGAAATAGGAGTTAAATTAAAATTTCATAGAAAGAGCATGTTTTGTGGTATTTTTTTCTTCCCAAAAAGTATGACATTATATGCTATCTCATAAGATCAAACTTATAGCAAAAATTGACCGATTAAAGTATCTTTTATGAAGAATAACTTTGACAAGAAGATTGGCCAAATGGGTCATGGTGTTAAGTGAATTTGATATAGAATATATGGATAGAAAGGAAATCAAAGGAAAAGTCATAGAGGATCAACTAGAAGAGGCACCTTTATAAGATGAACACCCTATTCAAGTGGAATTTCCAGATTCAAAAATCTGATGACTACACCTTGGCCCTTCTATCAATGGGGTTTGGATCTAATAGGGATGGCTTACCCACCTTCATCCAATGGTCATAAGTTCATAATAACTGCAACAAAATACTTTACCAAATTGGTCGAAGTTGTGCCATTATCTACCGCAATGGGAAAAAAATATCAATATTCATATTGAACCATATAATTTGAAGATATGACATACCTCAAGATACTATAACAAATAATGATAAACACTTCAAGAAAAATGAAATGAAAGAGTTGTGTACAAATAAAAATTCAAGGGATCAAATAATGAAGTGAATGGACAAGATAATGATATACAAGGGAATGAACAAGAAGAAGCCACTAATAAAAACATCTTAAAAATATTGAAGAGAACAATTAAAAATTCAGGGAGAGATTGGAATATTCAAATGAATCCTATAGTATGGGTATATAGAACAAGTGTTATAATGCCAACAGGAGCTAAACCATTTACTTTAGTATATGGAGCTAAAGCAGTTCTACCACTGGAAGTAGAGATTCCATCTTTAGGAGTTTCATTGCACATGGGTTATGTACTAACTAAGGAGGATTATAGAGTTGATAGACTTCAAGAGTTAGAGTTACTTGATGATATAAAACAATAAGCCTTGTTAGATAACTAAGATGGGGGTGAATTAGTTAAGTCTAGTTATCCTATAGTCCCATATCTCCCAGATGTATATATTAAAAATTTTCAATCAAATAATTAACTAGGTAAGATATCAACTATCTTTCTCTTCATCTACTAATTACTAGTAAATTAAGCATTGTGTTCACCATTATATCAAGTTATAGAAATGTGTAAAGTAAAATAACAATTCAACACATCATACACATATAGCATATAGATTTTTAATGTGGAAACCCTGTTAAGGGAAAAACCACCTGAGACCGGTAACCCAAAATAATTCACTCTTCTAAGGTGAGATTGGTTAGGAGCCAACCCCATTAAAGGTTACAAAACAAACTTTGAGGTGTGACCTAATTAGAGGATTTATCACTAACAGTTCTCCTTTGACCATACATTCACTACGGGGTCAAAAAGAAAACAATCAACATTCATTGAAGGTCATATTGAAATATAAAGACTATTAAGTCCCACTCAGTTAAAAGATTTATCTGTAGCAATGGTTAAAGTTATACAATAATGATCTGATTCAAATACAACTTTGATTTTGCAGATTTTTTAGATCTATGCTAAGCTCAAAATACCTTTCATCAATAATCAATTCAACACCTGATTTCCTCCAACTCTATTTTTCTTGGTATATGATGCAGGAGCATCCTAGGATTCTTAGCAATCCTATATCAACCAAAAATATGTTTGATTTGATTGTGGTTAGTAAAGTATTTTGCTCAATTTTGGAGTTTGGTTTCTCGGTTTCAGTGTTTAATAGATTGCTCGGTCACTAAAGAATGCTCAGTAACTGAAGGCGTCGGTTATTCCTAGCACTCGGCAATAACTGTGTTGCTCGATGAAGATTGGTGTGGTCGGTTCATTAGCACTCAGTTATTTCTCTTCTACTCAGTAATCAATCTTACCAACTGGTGTTCTTGCTTGGCTAAATCATGCATTTAATTTGGGTCACATTCCATGAGTTATGGAAAACTGTTGGACGTGTGAAGACCTAGATCTGGCGTGTTGCATTCTTCTATGAGGATCTGATGACCGTTGGGGTCATCTTGGGGAATATAATTTATTATAAGGCTATTTTATAAGCTGATTGATGTTTTGGTATTTAATATTTGTTCGTAGGATTTATTTGTTTCACCCAGCTGACTTGTGGCTGAGGGTGAGTATTTATAGGATGTTTGGGTAGTTGTTTAGGAGGGGGCAAGAATCTGGAAGTAGAGTTAGTAGCTTGCGAGATTAGGAATAGGAAGATTAGTTGTGAGTACAAGTTTAGATATTTCCTGGGATTCCCACCAATGATCTATACTATTGTAGATCTGAGCTAGCTAAGTGGAGAAGTAGTGGAAAAGCTTTAGATCCTACGAGATCTTGTAGACTATTACTTGCTTTCTATTTGGCCGTAACCAGGAAGGCCTTAGAGTCCGAAACATTGCATGTAATCTGTGAATTTTATGAATAAAGATTCTAGTTTCATATCAGATCTCATGTTTAAGTTGTGTAATTCCTCTATGTTATAGTTTGGCTACAAGGTCAGATAGTCTTTTATTGGATCCTCCATCCTTGATTGCATCAGGTGGTATCAGAGTAGAGTTGATCTTGTTTGTGGAGTGAAGGTTGACCTACCAAGGCTGATCTTGCAAAGTTGATCTGGTTGATGAAGTTGATGAAGTTGACTTTGGATTGAAGATGCCTCTAAGGAGAGCTCGTGAGATCTATAAAGAGGAAGTTGCTGGAGAATTTAGTCTTGATGATTTGAGGGCTTTGCAGAAACAAGTGCAAGACTTACAAGAAGAATTGAGAAAGAAGAAGACTACCTTGAAAGAGGATAGTGATGATGAATCTGAGGGAGAAGATCATTTTGAAGAAGTTGTAGAAGAAGCTCGAGATCCAGAGCAAAGTAGAATCCTGAAAGCTATGTCTAAAATTGGAAAGAGAGCTAAGATTGAAATTTTAGCATATTTTGGAAGCCTTAGGCTAGAAGAATTGATTGATTGGATCAATGAGATAGATGAGTACTTTGAGTATGAAGAAATAGAAGATCCTGATAGGGTTAGATTTGCAAAGACTAAGCTAAAGGGTCATGTAAATATTTGGTGGAGAGAAGTTCAGTTGGAAAGAAGTAGGAGAGGAAAGAAAAAGATCACTAAGTGGAACCGAATGGTTGACAAGTTGAAGAATCAATTCATTTTGGTGGATTATGAATTAGATATGTTTAATAAAATGCAAGCCTTGAAGTAGACTAACAAATTGGTACATGAGTATACCGAGGTGTTTTATTGGATCCTAATTAAGACTGGTCATTCTGAAGTGGATAAAGAGAAGGTTGCTAGGTATGTCTCTGGTTTGAGACCTATTATTCAAGAAGAGTTACTTACTATTCAGGTGACAACAATAGGAGATGTTTATCAGATGGAATTGAAGATTGAAGAGAAGTTGAATAAGAAGTTTGAAGGAAGACAAAACAATAGGAACAAAGGTGGGAAGACTGGTGAGCTAGTTGCTGAAGAGAATCCTCTGAAGACTGATGTGGGATCTAGCAGTAGTCAAGGCACTAAGAATTTAAATAGTGGATAGAGAGGAAGGTGAAAAAATGAGTTCACTGGTACTTTTTATAACTATGGTGAGGCAGGTCATAAAAGTTTTCATTGTCTTAAGAATAGAGTTGCATTAGCTGTTGAAGAAGACATTGTGAATGTTGCAGAAAAAGGTGAGTCTCTTATCACCAGGAGCTTAGCTATAAGTGTCCATGAATCAGTGCAAAGAAGAAATATATTTAGAACTAGATCTAAGTGCAAGAATAAGGTATGTAATTTTATAGTTGATGGTGGCAGTTCTGAAAACTTTGTTTGAGAAGAGATGGTTAGTAAATTGAGTCTGGAAAGAAGGAAACACCCTAACCCTTATCAGGTTAGTTGGATACAAGATGTGTCTAAGGTTAGAGTTGAAGAACAATTATTGGTTAATTTCTAAATTGGATCTTACCATGATGAGATATTGTGTGATGTATTGCCTATGGATGCTTGTCATCTATTGCTCAGTAGACCTTGGCAGTATGATATAAATATTTTGTTTGATGTTCATGCAAACACATATGTGGTTAGGCATGAAGGAGCTTGGCATAAGCTAATACCTTTACAGGAGATAGGGATTAAGGAATGTAGAGTTATCAGGTGTTGTCCATGTGATAGTGAGAAACCTCAGGAGCACAAGGTTGATGAACCTATTCTAACAAAGTCTAGTTTGAAAGAGAAGGAGAAGAATATATCTGATGAATTTTTTGAGATTAAGAGACGGATGATCTTTTTGATAGAAATGGTACAACAGATGATGACATTTATGACACAGAGGGATGCTGATGATACAAAGTTGATTGAGGATTCTGAAGAGGATGGAATTTTTATTGAGGTGGTGATGTGATCAATAGTGAGAAGAATGGTTAGAGTTGATTGTTATCAGTTGTAGATAGGAAAGGTGAGAGAAGTGGAAAGTGGGAGAACATGCTATAGGGAGAAATGAATGAAGTAAAGACAACTTGGAATGAAGGACAAGAGGAGATATGGGTTAAGAATAGATTTGGCATACCTGTTCTGATTCCCTTGAGATGTTCCTGATTCCCTTATGAGAAAATCTTCTTTAATTGGGGTTTCTGATGCAGGAGCATCCTAGGATTCTTGGTAATCCTGTATCAACCAAAAATATGTTTGATTTGATTGAGGTTAGTAAAGTATTTTTCTCAGTTTTGGAGTTTGGTTGCTCAGTTTTAGCATTTATTGGATTTCTCAGTCACTAAAGAATGCTCAGTAACTGAAGGCATCGGTTAGTCCTGGCACTCAATGATAACTATGTTGCTCGGTGAAGCTTGGCATGGTTGGTTCACTAGCACTTGGTTATTTCTCTATTGCTCAGTAATTGGTCTTATCGACTGGTGTTCTTGCTTGGATGACTGGTGCATTTAATTTGGGTTGCATTCCTTGAGTTGTGGATTGACCATTGGATGTGTGAGGACCTAGATCTGGCATGTTGCATTCTTCTATGAGGATCTTATGACCATTGGGGCCATCTCAGGGGATGTAATTTATTATAACGCTATTTTGTAAGCTGACTGATGTTTTGGCATTTAATAATTATTCGTAGGAGTTATTTATTTCACCCATCTGACTTGTGGCTAAGGGTTAGTATTTATAGGATGTTTGGATAGTTTTTTAGGATGGGAAAGGAATCTAGAAGTAGAGTTAGTAGCTTGTGAGCTTAGGAACAAGAAGATTGCTTGGAATTTTTGAGTACAAGTTTAGATCTTTCCTGGGATTCCTACTAGCAATCTGTATTGTTGTAGATCTAGGCTAGATGAGTGGAAAAGTAGTGGAAAAGCTTTGGATCCTATGAGATCTTGTAGAGTGTTACTTGTTTTGTATTTTTCCATAATAGGGAAGGCCTTACAGCCCCGCACATTGCATGTAATCGGTGAATTTTATGAATAAAGATTATAGTTTCATATCAGATCTTATGTTTAATTTGTGTAATTCCGCTATGTTATAGTTTGGTTGCAAGGTCGGATAGTCCTTTATTGGATCCTCCATCCTTGACTACATCAGTATATACTTTCTTTGACGCTCGGTGTTGTTTGCAGTTTTCCTTGGTTCCGTCTTCAACCAGTTTGACCAGTGTTGCATGAAAATAATCCTTTTCACACAAATTCTCCTGCAATATTAAGTATCATAGAATCAATAATAAATCTCATGTCTCCTTATATAGACATCATCGACCATTTTATTTCCATCCATATATTTTTCCTCTTAATCTTCACCATTTATTTTTTCGCTTTAACCTTCCTTGACAGTTGTGTCATTAACACATTTCATTCTCCTTCATTCAATCAATCTTGAATTTTGTCAATCGTTGGACCATCATAAAAACCATTATCTTCTACCTCAGAATCATAAGCAATTATCCAACTCATCATTTTAGCCAGCTATTGCAAACTCTATTCATTTCTTTCACTCGGTCAATACCTTAATGCATTAGTGATTACTAGTTAGGTTAATACTATACTTGGTATACACTACACTTTCTCGATGTATACAAAAATCTTTATTTACTAACTACATAAACTTGTTTAGTTCTAATTTTCAATACACAATACAATCATGCAATACAATCAAGTCATCAACATAGTGCCATTGACTCATCAACAAGTTACCCAATGTATACCATAACCGTATCTTTATTATCCATCTCATCTTTATGTAGATATCTCATTCCTTTACCATTTTCCTTGTTTAGATGTTAGTAACCATTATGAAAAGTACAGTCAAAACTAGTTGACATTAATGATAATACATTAACTTATTTAATTGTCTTACATATACTTTAGTAGCTTGGTGATCATCAATCACTATCTTTCAATTATCCATTCTATTGTCAAATGTTCCTTCAAGATATTCAATCAGTTGTAGGTTATCAATATCTCCCTTTGGCATTGATGGCAACACAATATAAAATATGCCATAGAATACCAAAACATTTGTCCTACAACTCTGTAAGAATATGCTATAACTCAGTAAGCTCTCCCTATCTTGTAAATTTTATATGTTTAATCACTACATAATAGTAACACTCCATACAGACTCTCCCTATAGATTTGATGTTTTTCTTGTGTATATCTTTTCTCTCCTTATTGTCTTTTCCAGATAAATATTCTTCTCTCCCTTAAAATATTTCATTTATTCTTCTCTCCCTTTGAAAACAATGCCAAAAAGAATATGAACCTCTCTACAGTATCCAAAATATTATCTTAGGTGTGTTGTTCAGATCAAGTACCTTTCATGTACTGATATACTATTTTAGTTTTTTTCTCTTCTAGCTTTCACAACCATAGGAAACCTAAAGTGTCAAGTACAATATGCATCAACATCATTTGATATTATGATAAAGTATAGGTTGATGCAACCTCCTGATCACCTTAGTGATGGATAGACATGGGGATGGACTTCTAGTCTAGTCCTCAAGTACTCAAATGTATCCTTAGGTAAGGGTTTAGTAAATATATCTAAAAATTGTTCTTTTGATTTCACAACTCCAATTTTACTTGTTTTTCTTTTACTTGTTCCCTCAAGTGGTGATACTTTATAGATATATTTTTTGTCTTTGCATGTATCACATGATTCTTAGAAATGTTTATATCACATGTGTTATCAAAATATATTATCATTGGGTCAGTGATCTCTTCATTCATACCTCTCAAAAGTTGTTTTATCCATGCAATATTTGAACAATTAGTGACAACAACAACATATTCTGCTTCAGCAGTGGACTAAGAAATGCATCCTTATTTTTTACTTATCCAAGTAACTAATCTTTCTTCCAAAATGAATACTCCACCAGTAGTGTTGTTTCTATCATCAATGTTTCTAGCCCAATCTGCATCTATGTAAACTTTTAGTTTAAATTTTCCCTCTTTCTTGTACCATAAACCATAGTTTTTAGTGTTCTTCAAGTATCTCAAAATTCCTTTTACAAATGTCATATGTGATTCTTTAGGATTAGCAAAAATCTTGCTACAATTCCAACTGCATCTGCAATATTTTGTTTACTATGCACAACATACATCAATTTACCAATCATTGATCTATATAATGCCCCATTTACCTCATTCAACTGATCATTCTTTGTTAATTTGCATCCAGTGACCATAGGTGTACCAACCAAGTTTGAATCTTCCATACCAAAGGTCTTCAACCCTTCTTTTATGTACTTTGATTGAGTGATATGTATGCCTCCACTTTGTTGTAAAATTTGTAAAACAAGAAAGAATTTGAAATAATCTTTCCAAACATAGAAATTTCAAATTCTTTTCTCATTTCATCACCAAATGATTTTCATAGATTATTATGCCCTCCAAATATAATATCGTCAACAAATTTTTTAGCAATAAGAATCTTGTCATCAGTTTAACCTTTCAAGTATAAATTGTTGTTATCACTTGTTCTAACAAATCCACTACTAATAAGATAGGAAAGTATGATGAACTACAACTGATTTGGAACCAGAATGAAGAATCTGTAATTTGAGATTACTAAGGAGTTGATGATTAGATATGCAAGATGATTAAATTAGTATTATGTTGTCATTGATGTCAACTAGCTTGACAATACTTATCTTGTAAGTTACTATACCGACACATCTAAAGAAAGGTGAAAGAGATGAAGAACATAAATATCTACATGAGGAAGATGTATATGTCAAATAAGGATAAGGAATACACTAAGTAACTTGTTGATGAGTCTATGAATTAATGATATTGACTTTATTATGTTGCATTCATCTATGATGAAGAATTGAGCTAAAAGACACAAAGCAATATTGTTGGTAAATAAAGTATTTCAATATACACCAAAGGAGTGTAGTGTATACCGAGCATAGTACTAACCAAGCTTGTGTTCACCAATGCATTTCTTTATTAACCGAGCAAAATAGAAAGGAATTAAATGATCAGTTTAGCCGATAAATTGATGAGCTATAAAGTACCTCGATTTCAGGGTAACATATAAGGTTTGTTATGAAGATTGACGACTAACATAATTCAAGGAAGATCTTATGGAATAGATTGAAACATGTTACTAACATATCAGCTAAAGAAGGATAAAGTGGAAAAATCTATGAATGAGATTAAGTGGCAAAATCTAATGGAGGAAAAGAAAATGATTTACTCATTTATATAAGAGACATTGGTTTCATTATTGAAACATCGCCGAAAGAAGAAGATACTGTAGAATTATCATGTGAAGGAGTTTTCATGCATTATGATCATACTAGTTAATAAGAATCAAGCTGCAGAATAGTTACTGAGCTACAAAGAGTAATTACCGACGGACTATAAGTTGATATGAGATTGAATCTGAAGTGATATATTGGTCAGAAATATTTGAATGAGTTGAACATTGATCTGTAAGCTACACATTGAAGTTGTTTCAAGGCAGATCATTTACTGTTACATATTTAACCATTGTACACAGTCAAATCTCTTAACCGAGTGGACTAAGAAAGTCTTTTTGGTGTTCATTCATCGAGTGAACATTGTTATCCTATCAATCCCAGAGTGACTACTGGTTGGACGATAACTTCTGGTCTAAAATCCTCTAACAAGGTCACACCTGATAGTGTGTTTGTAACCTTTAACAGGGTTGGTCTTCACCGACCTCACTTTAGAAGAGAGAACAATTTTGGGTTGCCGGTCCCAGGTGGTTTTTCCCTTCACAGGGTTTCCATGTTAAATCTCTTATGTTATGTGTTGATTGTGATATTTGTTTGTTATCATACTTTTCATATTACATGTTAGATTTGATCAGTAAATTGTATAAACTTTAGAATGGTAATTGGTAAATGAACAAATAGTGAAAGTATTTTATGTTTACCAAGTAGCAGAAATTGAAGAGTTTGTTTTGGATTATACATTTTGATTTGGGACTCTGGATAACTGATTCACCCCCCTCTCAGTTATTCTATTAATTGGTATCAAATCTTTGGTTGCTTAGAATAGAGTTTTAAGGACTCCAGCACAAAGGTCTCAAGATGTATAAGAGGGAAGTGCCAAAGCTGAACAAAGACAACTTCGCAGTATGGCAAAGCTGGATGAAGTTGCACATATCTAGAATTGGGAATTTTGCACTAGAACTGATGGAGAATGGCTACATTGAACTAACACCAAGTCCCTTGACACTTGATCAACTGAAAGAAAGGCATCAAAACAACATTAGTATGATGGAACTTGTTGCTTCTTGTACCGATGCCAAATTTGAAGACATCAACGATTGTAATAAAGCTAAGAAGATGTGGGATAAACTGAGTCTAATATATAGTGGAGATTTGAATGTTAAGAGAGCCAGAGCAGAAAGCCTAAGAGGTCATTTTGATGATATGAAGATGAAAGAATGTGAGAACATTGTGCAGTACACAAATAGACTAAAAGATGTCGTACATGCTATTAGAGCATCAGATGGAGTTATTGATGATGAAACAGTAATAAGAAAGATTCTCAAAACTTTGCTGCCAAATTATATGATCAAGATCTCTGCAATTCATGAAACAAGAGCTACATCGAACCTCACCCTTGACACACTGATCAGTAAGTTTACAACTTTTGAATTGAATAATTTTGACAATAGTGTTGTATCGTCTGTTGAATCCGCTTTCATGACTTCTTTGAAGATTGGTAAGTCTAGTAGTATGAATAGTAAAAATAATGATAGTGACAGTAATACCTATGATGAACTTGATGAGCTTGAATCTCTTATGGTCAGAAGATTACCCAAGGGTAAAGGAAGGTATAGAGGCAAGTTACCTTTAGCATGTTTTAATTGTAAAGAAGTTGGCCACATTGCTGCTAGATGTCCAAATAAGAAAGACGATGATAGAACCAAAGACCGATCCGAAGGAAGCTATGGGAGAAGAGTTAACAGAGGCTATCAACACAACAACAGAGACAATCGAGATAACTATGGCAAAGGGAAAAATGTATGTTACATAACCGAAGAATTTGAATATGAATCTGACACTGATGATGATGTAGAAATAGTATTTGTTGCTATGAAAGATGATTCAGAGGAAGAAGAGAAACATGAAGAAACATCACTGATCTCTAAAGTAAGCAGAAATGATAAATGGATCATAGATAGTGGCTGTACACATCATATGACTGATGATATAGAGAAATTTGATTTACTTGATGAATATGATGGTGGAACTGTAAAGATGGGAAATGATGCACCTTGTATGGTGAGAGGTAAAGGTTCATTGATGATTAATGATAGAATAAAATGTGAAAATGCATACTGGGTAGATGGACTCAACTATAATTTGTTAAGTGTGGCACAGTTGAATAACTTAGGCCATCAAATAGCTTTTGAGAGCAAGAAGGTAAGAATCTATGATGATGGAGGAAGACTTGTCGGAACTAGTACATAATCCAGAGGTAATTTATTTTACCTTGATATTGATCAGTCTTCTTGTTTATTAATGAAGGATGAAGATGCATGGTTGTGGCATAAGAGGTTATGTCATGTGAAATTTGATAACATGATCAATATTAGTAAGAAGAAAAGAGTTAGAGGGTTTCCTAACTTGTCAAAATCGGATCATGCTATGTGTCATGAATGTCAGAAAGGTAAGATGACTAAGTCTAGTTTTAAGAGCAAAGACTACTCAACAAAGAAGATACTTGAGTTGGTTCATACTAATCTATGTGGTCCTATGAGAACTCAGAGTTATTGTGGTGATAGATACTTTATTCTTTTTGTTAATGACTATACTAGACTGATGACTGTTATGTTCTTAAAAGAAAAATTTGAAGCTTTTAAGATGTTTAAATGGTATAAAGCAAAGGTAGAAAAAGAGATAGGTAAAGAAATTAAATGCTTAAGATCTGATAGAGGAGGTGAATTTATCTCTGATGAATTTACTAATTTTTGTAATGAGAATGTTATTAAAAGATAGGTCTCTGCACCAAGGACACCTTAGCAGAATGGTATTGCTGAAAGAAGGAATAGGTCAATCATTGACTATGCAAGAACACTAATGCTGCAAAAGAATATTTCTCAGACATATTGGAGAGAAGCTATCAGCACAGTTGTATATGTGCTTAATCGAGTACAACTGAAGAAGGACTCAAACCGAACACCTTATGAGCTATGGTTTGGACACAAACCTAATATAAGTTATTTTAGGATTTTTGGAAGCAAATGTTTTATTCTGAAAGATGAGAGAAATGGGAAATTTTATTCTAAAGGTGATGAAGGAATATTCTTAGGATATTCTACCAAGAGTAAAGCATACAAATGTCTGAATAAGGTTATAAATAAGATAATTGAAAGCACTAATGTTTGTGTTGATGAGTTTGATGACAAGAACACAAAAGAAAGTAGAAGAGAACCAGAAGACTATGGTAGATTCACTTACATTGAACTTCTTGATTATCTATCGAAGTCACAGCCTATGATAACCAGTCAATAGGAAAATAACCCCGAGGAATAGGAAAGGGATACCGATGAACAAGATGGTGCTACCGAGAAAGAACATGAACTTGAATAGGATGAACAAGAAATAAGAAACCGAGTACTGGCTAGTTTTGTCAGAAGACATCATCTCGAGACACAAACATTGGAGATAGACACACTAGGATGCAGACAAGAAGGAAAGAAAGATAAGGTACATGTTTAGTTTGTGAATTTGAACTGAAAAATGTGAAATTTGCATTAGAAAATGAAGAATGGGTTAATGCAATGAAAGAGGAGATAGAACAAATAGAGAACAAAACTTGGTCCCTAGTACCCTGACCTAAAGATAAAAATGTTATCGGTACTAAATGGATATTCAGGAACAAGCTGAATGAAAATGGTGAAGTGACAAGAAATAAATCTAGATTGGTATGCAAGGGATATGCACAGGAAGAAGACATTGACTATGGTGAGACATTTGCACCTGTTACTAGATTAGAAGGAGTTAGAATGCTACTTGCATATGCTCCACATAAGAAATTTAAGGTTTATCAAATGGATGTGAAGTCAACATTTTTGAATGGTATACTTGAAGAAGAGGTCTACATAGAACAACTTGAAGGATTTGTTGATCCAAACAATAAATACATGGTATGTAGATTACATAAAGCTTTATATGGTTTGAAACAAGCACCGAGAGCATGGTATGAAAGACTGCATACTTACTTGTTAAGTATTGGATTTGTAAGAACTAGTGAGAACAACAATTTGTACATGAAAGGTGATTCTGATGACACTATTATTATTGCTGAAATTTTTGTTGATGATATTATTTTTGGAGGTCAAGATGATGTATGTAAATCTTTTGCTGATGAAATGAGAAAAGAGTTTGAGATGTCTATGTCCAGAGAGATTAAATTCTTTCTAGGACTACAAGTGATTCAACATAATGATGGGATATTTATCTCACAGTCTAAATACATAAAGGAAGTCTTGAAGAGATTTGGCATGGAATATGCAAAGCCTGTGGGAACACCGATGGCTACTGGAAGTAAGTTGACAAAGGAAGCTGAAACTACAAAGGTAAAACAGACACTTTACCGATCCATGATTGGTAAGTTAATGTATGTAGTTCACAATAGACCAGATATAGCACATGCTATGGGAATTGTTGCTAGATATTCTGCTAACCCTAGAGAATCACACATGATTGCTACTAAAAGAATCTTAAGATATCTGAAAAAGACAGAGGATTATGGTTTATGGTATCCTAAGGAAGAAAAGTTTGAACTTAAGGTATATACTGACACTGATTGGGTAGGAAATGTGGATGATAGAAAAAGTACATCGGAGGAGCATTTTTCTTTGGTGAAAGACTTGTAACCTGGATAAGTAAAAAGCAAGCTTGCATTTCTCAGTCTACAATTGAAGTAGAGTATGTTGCTGCTGCTACTAATTGTTCAAATATTGCATATATCAAGCAAGTATTGGAAGGAATGAATGAGGTAATCATTGACCCAGTGATTATATACTATGACATCACAAGTGCAATTAATATTTCAAAGAATCTTGTTATGCACTCTAAGACAAAGCATATATCAATTAAGTATCATTACTTAAGAGAACAAGTGCAAGAGAAGCAAGTGAAGTTAGAATTTGTTACATCTAAAGAACAACTTGCATACATTTTTACAAAGCCTCTACTAAAGGACACATTTGAATATTTGAGGACTAGACTTGGGGTTTGTCCCCTATCTATTGGTCACTAATGTGATCTGGATGTTGCATCAGCCTAAACTTATCAGAAGAGCACACATGTTGATGCAACATAGTTCACACTTTGGATAATGTTCAAGGTTGTGATTAAGTTTGGAGAAGTGAAACATATTGAGATATCAGTATACAAAGATATAGATACTATATTGGACAAAAAAGAGTTACTTGGCTGGGTGAACCACAATAGTGGGTTACACTTTTTGCCTGAACAGACACTGAACTCTACATTTTGAAAAAAAAAATTCAGATTCGGATTGATATTGTCGTTAAAGCATTTGAAATTGGAAGATGAAGTAAATTAGAGTCTTTTAGGATCTTCTATCTAGATTCTAAATATATTTTTTATTTTTATTGTTGAATTGATTTGAATGGTTTTTTCTTTCTCCCACAAAAACTAGTATGTTGCTGAAAATGTCATTTTCAAAGAGTTACATTATTTTCATAGAGCATAGTTTTTATTCTAAAATAGATATCAATGTGCTTCTTTCAAATTTAGTTTTCTAACATCCATATGAAGGGAATGCAATTTTTTTGATGACATTATCATGATTATTTAATATTTTATTAATGTTTGAAGTTGACTAAACTGTAATTTTGACATGCCTTGACTACATAGCTTATAACTTGTCGTGTATTTTTCCAATTTCATTTTTTATTTTTTTTTATAGAAAGAGAACTTCAATACCTAGGGCATAGATATTTTTTAGAATTTTTTTTCTCTCATTTACTATTTTTCCATAAGCATAAAAAATAGAGGTAGACATACGGTGAAATATTTATGTTTAGTAAAACTAAAAATAAAGAGTCATAATAAACTTAATATATATTAACATTATAATCATTAGAAAGATTTTTCTTAGTATTACCTTACTACATAGATAGTTTTTTCAAATGGATTCATTTGATCTTCCAAAAGATAAATTCGAAGTGATTTTTTGTCAGGATTTTAATAGGTGTGAAGGAGACTCCATTGTAGGTACAAATGAGGAGTATAGATGTTATATCAATATTTTTCTTATCTAATAGGCCTTGAGCTCACCATTTTTAATTAAATCCTTCAAGTGGAACCTCTCAAGGCTTAAATCATCATATTTTATTAAAAATTTGTTATTTCAACAAAAATCAACATGTCTAAAAAAGTGTAACCCACTATTGTGGGGTCACCCGACTACTACAGAGCTGATTGTTTATTTATTTGTTTCTTTTGGCATTTATATCAAAGGTAGAGATAAATAATATGAAAAGGAAAGGGAGAAATATGCACCGATGAGAATTATCTAAGGGAGAGATACTGAAAGGAAGAAACAACAATAGGAACCTAAGAACTGAAAAGAAAATCTACAAAATGACATAGTTGTATTTTGTAATGTTGTTGAAGTAACGTAGTGATTAAACATATTAAGCTAGGGAGAGCTTAGTATAGTATTGGTTTACAAAGTTCTAGAATACATGTTTGGTATGTGTATGGTACACTTCATATTACTTGAGTTGCCATCAATGCCAAAGGGAGAGATTAATGAACTACAATTGATTTGGAACCAGAATGAAGAATCTAAAATTTGAGATTACTAAGGAGTTGATGATTAGATATGAAAGATGATTAAATCAATATTATGTTGTCATTGATGTCAACTAGCTTGACAATACTTATCTTGTAAGTTACAATACCGACACATTTGAAGAAAGGTGAAAGAGATGAGGAACAAAAATATCTACATGAGGAAGATGTATATGTTAGATGAGGATAAGGAATACACTGAGTAACTTGTTGATGAGTCTATCACTTGATGATATCAACTTTATTATGTTGCATTCATCTATGATGAAGAATTGAGCTAAAAGACACAAAGTAGTGTTGTCGACAAATAAAGCATTTTAGTATACACCAATGGAGTTTAATGTATACCGAGCATAGTACTAACTAAGCTTGTGTTCACTGATGCATTTCTTTGTTAACCGAGAAAAACAAAAAGGAATTAAATGATCAGTTTAGTTGATAAATTGATGAGTTGTAAAGTACCTTGGTTTCAGGGTAACATATAAGGTTTGTTAGGAAGATTGATGACTAACATAATTCAAGGAAGATCTAATGGAATAGATTGAAATGTGTTATGACACGTCAGTCGAAGAAGGATAAGTGGAAAACTCTATGAATGAGATTAAGCGACAAAATCTAATGGAGGAAAAGAAAATGATTTACTCGTCTATATAAGAGACATTGGTTTCATTATTGAAACATCATTGGAAGAAGAAGATACTATAGAATTATCACACGAAGGATTTTTCATGTATTCTAATCATACTAGTTAATAAGAACCGAGCTGCAGAATAGTTACCGAGCTACAAAGAGTAATTACCGACGGACTATAAGTTGATATGAGATTGAATCTGAAGTGATATATTGGTCAGAAAGATTTGAATGAGTTGAACATTGATCTGTAAGCTACAAATTGAAGTTGTTTCAAGGCAGATCATTTACTGTTACATATTTAACCATTGTACACAGTCAAATCTCTTAACTGAGTGGACTAAGAAAGTCTTTTTGGTGTTCATTCATAGAGTGAAAATTGTTATCCTATCAACCCCAGAGTGACTACTGGTTGGATGATAAATTCTAGTCTAAAATCCTCTAACAAGGTCACACTTGATAGTGTGTTTGTAACCTTTAATAGGGTTGGGTCTTCACCAACCTCACTTCAGAAGAGTGAACAATTTTGGGTTTCCGGTCCTAGGTGGTTTTTCCCTTCACAAGGTTTCCACGTTAAATCTCTTATGTTATGTGTTGATTGTGATATTTGTTTGTTATCATACTTTGCATATTACATGTTAGATTTGATTGGTAAATTGTATAAACTTTAGACTGGTAATCAATAAATGAACAGATAGTGAAAGTATTTTATGTTTACCGAGTAGTAGAAATTGAAGAATTTTTTTTGGATTATACATTTTGATTTGGGACTCTGGATAACTGATTCACCCCCCTCTTAGTTATTCTAACAATGTAGTCTTTCATACCATGGTCTTGGTGCTTGTTTCAATTAATATAACACTTTGTGCAACTTACATTTCATGTTCTTTTGATTTGGATCAACAAAACTTCAGATTGTTCAATGTATACCTCTTCCTCAAGTATTCCATTCAGAAATACAGATTTGACACCCATTTGATAAAATTTAAAACCTTTGTAGGCAACATATGCAAGTAATATTCTAACTCCAAGTCTAGAAACTGGTGCAAAAGTCTCACCATAATCAATACTTGCTTCTTGTGCATATCCTTTGCATAAAAGTATTACTTTATTCCTAGTGACTTCTCCATTTTCATTCAACTTGTTTCCGAATATCCATTTGGTGCCAATTATATACTTACATTCGGTCTCGGTACCAATGTCCATGTTTTTTTTAGTATCTTTTCTATTTCTTCATTCATGGCTTTAATCCATTCATAATTTTCAAGTGCATCTCTAATAGTTTTAGGTTCAAATTCACAAACTAAGCATGTGTTGTTTCTCAACATACTTCGTGTCATCATGCCATCTTTCTTGTCTCCAACAATCTAATTTTGCGGATGGTGTCTCCTCACAAATTTTGTAAGTACAGGTTCAATTCTTTGTTCTTTATTGTGTTCTTCACTCGGTTTAGGATCATGATCTTCCTTGGTAATTATTTCCTAATTCTCAGTCTATATAGGCTGATGCTTGGTATCATTACCTTATTGCTCAATAATGCTAGGATATTGCTTGGGTAGAGTGTCAGGTTTCTCAATGTATGCAAATCTACCATAATCTTTTGGTTCCTTTTTGCTTTCTTCATCATTTTTCTCATCAAATTCATCAACCCTCATATTTGCACTTTCAATAATTTTGCTAGTAGCCTTATTCAAACATTTGTAATCTTTTATTTTAGTTGAATATCCTATGAATATTCCTTCATCACCTTTTGAATCAAATTTCTAATTTCTATCATCTATCAGAATGTAACATCTACTTCCAAATATTCTGAAATAAGTTACATTCAGTGTGTAACCATACCATAACTCATAGGGTGTTTTGTTTGAATCTTTCTTCAGTTGTTCTCGGTTCAATGTGTATAGAGAAGAACTAAGGGCTTCTCTCTAGTATACTTGTGCAACATCATTTTCAATCATTAGTGTTCTAACACAATCAACAATAGATCTATTCCTCCTTCCAACAATCTCATTCTGTTGTGGTGTCCTCGGTGTAGAAACCTATCTTTTAATTCCATGCTCATTAAAAAAGTTAGTGAAATCATCAAAAATAAACTCACCACCTCTATTTGATCTCAGACATTTTAACTCTTTTACACTTTCTTTTTCCACTTTAGCTTTAAACCATTTAAACATCTTAAAAGCTTCAATTTTTTTTTTCAAGAACATGACAGCCATCATCCTAGAGTAGTCATCAACAAACAAGACAAAATATATGTCTCCATAATAACTCTAAGTTCTTATAGGACCACACAAGTCGGTATGAACCAACTCCAAAATAGCATTAGATGAATAGTTTTTACTCTTAAAACTAGATCGTGACATTTTTCCCATTTGACATTATTTACACATGACATGGTCAGGTTTAAATAAGCTCAGTAAACCTCTAACTCTCCTTTTCTTACTAATTTTAACCATATTGTCAAAATTCACATGACATAGCCTTTTGTGTCATAACCATATATCTTCAATTCTAGCCAACAAATAAGAAGTTTGAACATTATCAAGATAAAATAGATTACCTTAAGATTGTTCACTAGTACCGACCAACTTTCTAGTCTAATCATATATTTTCACCTTTCAATTCTCAAATGCAACTCGGTGACCTATGTTATTCAGTTGTTCTACACTCAATAGATTATAATCAAGTCCCTTGACCCACTATACATTCTCACATTTGATCTGATTATTCAACAATATAGATCCTTTTCTTTTTATTAGACAAGGTGTATCACTTCCCATTTTTACAGATCCACCATTATAATATTCAAGGTATTCAAATTTATCTTCATCACCAATCATACGATGTGTACAACCACTATCAATAATCTAAGTATCATTCTTGCTAACTTTTGAAATAAGTGTTGTTTCAACATACCTTACTTCTTCTTCTGAATCTTCTTTCAAAGCTAAGAATACCACCTCAATGTCTTCATTAGTGTCAGTGTCAATTTCATCATCATCATATTCAAAAAGGTAACATGCCTTCTTTCCTTTGTCTTTGTAATCATGGTTACTTCTTCTATCATACTGTCAATTGCCTCTATATTCTCAGTTACCTCTCTTGTCAAATTCTCTTTCACCAGATCTTTCATTGTCTTTATCATATTCTTTCTTGTTAGGACATCTAGCTACAATGTGGCCAATTTCTTTACAATTAAAGCATACCAAAGGTAGTCTTCCTTTATATCTTACTTTACCTTTCTAAAGTCTTCTAGCCATTAACGCTTCAAGCCCATGAAGTTCATCCTCATTACTATCACTATCACTCTCATTTCTTATAACACATTTACTACTTGATTTACCAATTTTCAAGGATGACATAAATGTAGACTCAACATTAAGAACAATACTATTATCAAAGTTACTCAACTCAAAAGAAGTCAGTCTACCGATTAGGTCCTATCAAGTGTAAGATGATTTCCCAGAGTTGATCTTATCTCATGAATTGCAAAGACACTAATAGCGTAAGTAGGCTGCAAGGTTCTAAGAATTTTACTTACAATAGTGTCTTCTTCAATAATACCTCCTACTCCTTGGATAGCATTGACAATCTCCTTAATTTGGTTGTTGTACTATGAAATGTTTTCTCCTTCTTTCATTTTCATGTCATCAAACTTTCCTTGAAGACTTTCAGCTTTAGCCCTTAGCACATTTGCATCTCCTCCGTGAACTAGTGCAAGCTTGTTCCACATCTGTTTAGCAGAAGTATATGTCTTGACATCTTCAAATTCAGCATCTAATAAGGAAGTAGTAATCTCTATCATTGAAATATTGTGTTCATGTCTATCTCTCATCTGATTAATAGTCAAGGGTCTAGTAGGCTAGATGAATTTATTATCCAAGTAGTATATAGTAGATTCTCCAATTCTAAATAGATGTAATCTCATCCTTCTTTTCGATGTTGAGAAGTTATCTTTTTTCATCTTTGACACCTCTCTCTTATACATCTTGTGATCTTTAGCTTAAGTCCTTCAAAATTTTCTTTCCAAGCACTCTGTGCTCTCATACCAATTGTTAGATAACTAAGAGGGTTGGGGGGGGGGGGGGGGGTTGAATTATTAAGTCTAGTTATCCTACAGTCTAAGATCTCCCATATGTATATATTAAAACTTTTCAATCAAATAATCAACTCGGGAAGATATCAACTGTGTCTTTCTCTTCATCTACCGATTACCAGTAAATTAAGTATTGTGTTCACTGATCTATCCAGTTATAGAACCATGTAAAGTAAAATAACAATTCAACACATCATACACATATAACACATATTTTTAATATGGAAACCCTGTTAAGGGAAAACCCACGTGGGACTGGTAACCCAAAATAATTCACTCTTTTAAAGTGAGCTCAGTTAGGAGCCAACCCTATTAAAGGTTACAAAACACACTATGAGGTGTGACCTAGTTAAAGGATTTATCACTAACAGTTCTCCTTTGACACCTCTCTCTTATACATCTTGTGATCTTTAGCTTAAGTCCTTCAAACTTTTCTTTCCAAGCACTCTATGCTATGATATGAATTGTTACATAACTAAGAGGGGGATTAAATCAGTTAAGTCTAGTTATCCTATAGTCCTAGATCTTCTAGATGTATATATTAAAATTTTTTAATCAAATAATCAACTCAGGAAGATATCAACTACGTATTTCTCTTCATCTACCAATTACTAGTAAATTAAGTTTTGTGTTCACCAATCTCTCTAGTTATAGAAATATGTAAAGTAAAATAACAATTCAACACATCATACACATATAACATATATATTTTTAATGTGGAAACCATGTTAAGGGAAAAACCAACTGGGCCTAAATAATTTACTCTTCTGAGGTGAGCTCGTTTAGGAGCCAACACTATTAAAGGTTACAAAACACACTATGAGGTGTGACCTGGTTAGAGGATTTATCACTAACAGTTCTCCTTTGACCATACATTCACTATGGGGTCAACAAGAAAAAAATCAACATTAATTGAATGTCATATTGAAATATAAAGATTATTAACTCCCACTTGGTTAAGTGATTTATTTGTAGCAATGGTTAAACTGATACACTAATGATCTGATTCAAATACAACTTTGAGTTTACATATTTTTAAATCTATGCTATTCTCAAAATACCTCTAATCAATAATAAATTCAATATCTTCATTTCCTCCAACTTTATTTTGCTCAGTATTTACTTTCTCTAATGCTCAACGTTATCTGTAGTTTTGTTGGGTTCTTTCTTTAACCTATTTGATCAGTGTTGCATGAAAACAATCCTTTTCACTCAAATTTTGCTATAGTATTAAATATCCAAGACTCAATAATGAATCTCATGTCTCCTTATATAGACATCATAAGCCATTTTTTTTTCATCAATAAATTTTTCCTCTTAATCTTCACCATTCATTTTGTCGCTTTAACCTTCCTTGATAGTTGTGTCATTAACACGTTTCATTCTCCTTCATCAGATCAATATTGAATTTTATCAGTCATTGGATCATCATAACAAACATTATATTCTACCTCAGAATCGTAAGCAATTGTCCAACTCATTAGTTTAGTCAATTGTTGCAAACTCTATTTATTTTGTTCACTCGGTCAATACCTGAATACATCAGTGATTACTAGTTTGGTTAATACTATACTCGGTATACACTACACTTGCTTGGTGTATACATAAATCTTCATTTACTGACCATATAAACTTGTTTAGTTCTGATCTTAAATACACAATAGAATCATGCAATACAATCAAGTCATCAACATGATGCCATAGACTCATCAATAAGTTACCCAATGTATACCATAACCGTATCTTTATTATCCATCTCATTTTTATGTAGATATTTCATTCCTTTACCATTTTCCTTCTTTATATGTTACTAACCATTATGAAAAGTACAGTCAAAACTAGTTGACATCAATGACAATAGATTAACTGATTTAATTGTCTTACATATACTTTAGTATCTCAGTGATCATCAATCACTATCTTTCAATTATCCATTATATTGTCAACCTTTCCTTCAAGATATTCAATCAGTTGTAGGTTATCAAGCCTTTGATCATCTCAAAGTGTATCAAAACAAAATATCAAAAACTATAATAAGTACATCAAACCAAGAGAGTTTCAAATAGGTGATTTGGTATTGAGAGAAAACCCTAAAAACAAGGTAGAAAGGGAGAAGAAAGGAAAAAGCGAAGAAAACTAGTTTGAACCTTTTGTCATTACTTCTTCTTTTGGAATGGGTACATACAAGGTAGCTGATTGTGATGGAGATGAACTAAAAGAGCCCATCAACAACATACACCTAAAAAGGTTCTACACCTAAAGCAAATGAAAGAGTATAAGTGAAAGAGTATCAGAATATAAAATGAGGGAGCATCCTATTTATTTTTGTATAGTGAAAAGTGGTCCTAAAAAAATTCAAAAACAATGGAAAATGATCTTGAGAAAAGAAGAAAAAAATTAGAAAAGCAGAAAAGTCCAAAAAATAGCAAAAAGAGTTCCTGAAGAAATAAAAAATAGGGGAAAATTAAGCATGAAGAAATCCAAAAACATTCAGATATGGATCTTGAAAAAAATGTTGTCTTGGTGAAAACCTAGTAAATAGACATCTTGATGATAAAAATAATTGAAAAGAGAAAAATACAAAAAAAATGAAAAAGAAAAAGTGCCTTGGTGAAAACCTAGCAAATAGGTGCTTTGGTAGCAAAAAAAGATTATAAAAGAGAAAAATAGCAATAATTTCAATCGATGAAAATTTGGTTCACAGGCACCATTGAAAGTCAAGTGAAGTCACATTTCTAGCCATCCTTGTATAAATTACATTTTTCAGCATTTGTAAAAATTGCATAATAAACCCCAGAGTTACATTTGTAAAATACCCAAGGCTTTCGTCATAGATCTAAAAAGTGTCAAAGTCCAACATCGCAATGGAATCAAAATGGTGTAGGAGCACCTAATCCTAGAGGTCACTATGAGATATATAAGGTTTTTGTGTCATTTAAAGTCAATTATATGATGTATTGATTCATTTTGAATCCATTTGTAAAGGTGTTGACAAGAAATGTAAGCATGTGCACAATATTGCTCAAGTTGTCAAATAGGTCATGTTTAGGTCTACATGGTTAAATTTGTTTAAAAGACCCATGGAAGGGTAAAAGAATTATAAAAGGTCTTAAATATTCCATTTGGATATGTATAGAGAGGTTTGAAAAATATTTAAAGTCATTTTGTAAAAAATGTAAGTTGCATAAAAAGTTCTAAAATGCAACATTGAGAAAGTTGGTAACATTGCAAAAAATGATGTAAAAAGGTAGATGGTTCATCTAGGAGTTGTTTATGAAGTTAAAAACTACCAAATATCTTATAAATATAATATTGGAGAGAATAGATAAGGAGAACATTTTGGAACAATTGGGTGTGTTTGAATCCTACATTTTGATTAGTTATTTTGTGTTAAGTTTCTGTTTCCAAGCCTTGTATGACCATGTATGGCTTGGAAACCCTATAATATAGTAATTGATAGATACAAGGATAGATAATCTTTCTTATGCTTTTGGTTTGGTTCAATTTTACAAAGAAATGAATAAGTTATGCACATTTTGGTCGAAGGTTTTGTTTGCAAATTCAAGATCTCCTGAGAATAGTAGTGTTGCAGTGTTTGGTACAAACACATATGAAAGCGTTAAGACCTCTAATCAGATTCATTGGAATGATATGTGAATAATATTTTATTTTCTTTTGGTTTTAGTTGTTTTTGTTTAGATTTTCAGAAGATATGAATGTTTTGGTGAAAACTGGTTTTAAACTCTGTTAAATGGAGTTACAGGCAATGGTTTGTGATTATCTCATGATTCAACCATGGAAAAATTTAATAGATTGCAGATTCTGAAACTAGATTCATAAATATTTCATATGGAATTGGTCTTTTTTTTTTTGGTTATGTATTGTGAAAGATATTTGATGCCCTAGCAGACAGGGCTTGTGAATATTCTAAGAATGCATCTAGAAGTGGCAGTCCAAAATAGTTATTAGTTGAAGGATCAAATAGAATCATAAGACCTTTTCATTTTTGGAAATGGTAGTTCTTGATGTTGGCTAAAAACTTTATTCTTTCTAGAAAAAAATATATTGTGATTTGATGGGTCAAATCAATCAATCTTTAAAGATTGTCTTGAAGACAACAATGTTATCAAATCAAGAGACAAGATAAGTGATGGTGTTTGAAGCTTGCAAGGATAATGTATTGAAGTTGTTTATGCGGATGGAACCATTTGATATGGTTCATATTGTGTATTGGAATGAGGAATTTTAATATGTTTATGCCTCTAAAAAGTTGTCTAATTAATTGAAGAATTGTATTGATGCATTGGAGATTTGGATAAACCTTGTAGAGGTTTTTAACCCTGTGATGAATTGGGTCCTCTATTGAGACCTTAGAGTTGATTTTCTCTTTAAATTGTTGGATTTGTGGGATGCTCTACATCACAAAATAGGGGAAAATTTATCCTAAATTAAAAGGATTTTTCAAACATATATCAATTGACACAAATCAATGCATCCAACCACAAGCATAACACCTAGATGATCAATTTGAATCCTAATCCAAATGGTGATCTCGCAATGGAATTTTGAAAAACAAATGGAATTTTTTTTGAAGTGTTTACTGGATTGGTGAAATCATGTCTTTTTAGAAAATGGATGAATTCTTCGACAATATAAGCAATGATAAAAGAATTATATGTTACTGATTTCTGCATGAGTGTTCTAAGATCAAGGTTTTAAGTTATGTATCATTTGTCTAACAACATGAGCATCAAAGAATCATAGAGGACATGTACATATGAAAAAATTGAGATCTCTATTTTTTTACACAATAGGAAACCTTGGACATTTTGATCTTCAATATCATAATGGAAAAATCCACTTGCAACATTGAATCTGATGAAAGTGGTATTTAGACTATCATGGTTGAAAATCTAACTAGTGACAGTTGTACTAGATTTAGGCATGTGACTTGGAAGGAAAGAGGTATTCATATCATCATGCTTGAACCAGTGAGGATTGTACTAATTTTAGTTTCAAAATACTCAATGATGAAAATAAACATCCTAACTTTGAATAGAGACAACTAGTTGCATCCATAATAGATTAAATGCATTTAGATTGCATGGATCCTTTTCTCAAAAAGTTGTCATGAAAGATGAAAGGGGTGGAGTTAAACTAAAATTGAAAAATTCACCATTACTTTATATGATCGAATGTGTTTGATATAAAAAAAAATCAAATTTACATCTTAGTTAAAGTGCATTAAAGTAAATTGCATTTACTCATCATCCACTAACCATTAATCATTAAAGTGCATCAAATTAAATTTCATTATCTATCATCCTTAATCATTAGATTACATTCACTTAAGCTCATTGTATTGATCATTAAGTTAGATTACATTAGTTAAAGTGCATTAGGATAATTAATCATTAAGTGCATTAGATTAAATTGCATTATCTATCATCATTAACCATTAGGTTCGTTCATTATCCATTAATCAATATCATTAAGTTAGATTGCATCCATTTAATTATATTCATGATACATTAACCATTATTAGTTATATTGCATTGGGATAATTATCATATTAAGATCATTATTTATAAGGTTCATTAATCATTATGTTAGCTTGCATTCATTATTCATTAGGATAATCATATAATTGCATTTAAGTCTATAAAGATAAAGATCATTAAGCATTATTCATTATCATTAAATGCATTGAGTTCATTAGGCTCATTTCATTTAAACCATACATCACATTATTAATCATTATCCATTAAGTATTCAATTTCATTTAGAAACATGTACATGTATCATATTAAATCCATTCATTGCATTAAGTATGGCATATACATTAAATCGTATTAACCATTAAATATCAAATTGGTAGACAATTAATCATTAAAGCATATCATAAATGCATCCATTTAATCTAGATGTCATAAATAAGACATACATCCATCCAAAGCAAGTAAATTAAATGCATTCACATCATATTTTACATTAGAAAAGCATCATAAGAAGAGCATATGGAAGTAAGATCATGTAGAGTTGCATATCATAAACCAAAATCAAATCCAACACATAATCACATCATATAAATCAAAGTCCATGGTATAAATCATTGTCTAAAACATCAAATGTCCATCAATAAAAACAATCAGAATCTATCAAAGAGTATAAGACTATACAAAATCTCAATCAAAATCTCATGATATAGGGTACATCAATAAAAAGTGTCCACGATGTAATTAACTAGTACTGCTACCTGATGAAGGGTGCTCCCCTTAATACCACAAACACATAACAGAAATAGAGAAACAACAACAACAATATGCAAGAACAAAAAATTGGCTTCTTATTAGCTCCACAAATGTGGAATTACAAACTTTTAGAATTATAGTATGCAAAGCCACATGGGCATTCCCCTACAATATTCTATAGGAAAAAGCCTTGAATCAATACCGAGATCTACTATGCAGAACTACCCCAGACAACACTACAGGCCTTCTTTATATAGGCATTTTTCACCGCCTGAGAAGGTTCCAAAAATTTAGCCCTAAGGGCTGACCAAACTTAGAATTATTTTATTTTTTAATTTATTACATCAAAGTCAGCTCAAAATAACTTTTGAAACCCAAACAGAAATTTTGAAGGAAAATTATTTTCCACCATTTCAGGTGACCCGACTTTCGGAGACCATAAGTCATCACTAGTTGACCCGATTGACTATTATAACCCCATTTCAAAAAGGCTACGAAGTGCTCTACAAGTCTAACTTGTGAAAGCGCCTATCACCCAAATTTTTGACCTCATCTGAGGCCTCTAAAGATTTCAAAATTGAGTTCAAAGTTTCTGTACGCTACTACCAATACCGAAAATCTTCAATATCTTCAAAACTAGACCTGATCTAGCCATGAAACTTTACTCACAAGCTGATATGACTGAGATGAACCTCCACATGTAAAATCAGAACATTCTGAGATTTATGACCAACTTATTAAAAACAACAAGTTTCCATAAATAGTAGCTCTGCACAAGATAGCCCTTATTGTATACAAAAATACAAATATTTTTGGGTGATGCAAGATTGCACTTACACCCTGGATGGTCCTCTATCAGACACCCAAGGTAATTTGAGAAGTGACCCTATCATGACTTAGGTGTGCAGAGGAAAACTAAGATAGTTAACCTCCTCCTTTATTAGCCATGATGAATCTTCAACAGGTCGTCCTTTCCATTTGACCAAATACTCTTCATATGTCCTCTTCCTTGTGCTTCTACCAAAATGACTATCTAGTATGTCTTCAATTTCCTTAATATCTGAACTGGTTGCTAGAATACTCCACTGTGCTGCTGTAACCTCATCTTCAACACCTCCCTCATGATACTCTGTCAAATCTGAAAAGTTAAACACTAGTGAAATATTCAGCTCCGTAGGCAATTCTACCTCATATGCATTTCCTGAATCATGCTTCTTCAGTATCTTACATGGCCCAAACTTCTTCATTTTCAACTTGTTATATGTACGAACCAGAAATCGCTCCTTCCGTAAATGAACCATGACTTCATCTCCAACATGAAATTCCTTATGCCTCCTTTTCACATTTGCTTTAGCCTTATACTGTGCATTCATCTTGGTAATATGCTTCCTCACCTCCTCATGGATGTTCTTCAAGTGTTCAGCAAAATCCTCAGCTTCAGCACTACTTATTTCTCTTTTATCTATCTTTCTCAATTCTGATGCATTTCTGGGACTACTCCCATATACAATCTAGAATGGTGATTTACCAGTGCTCCCGTTGACAAAATTATTGTATGCAAATTCTACCTATGGTAAAATCAAATCCCATCCTATTGGCTTATCTCCAACCAAACATCTAAGAAAATTTCCCAAACTCCTATTCACCACCTTTGTTTGTTTATCAATTTGTGGATGATGTGATGAATTGAACTTCAAATTTGTCTTCAACTTCTTCCACAATGTACGCCAGAAATATCCAATGAACTTAGTGTCTCTATCTGAAACTATGGTCTTTGGAAAACCATGTAGTCTTACTACTTCTCTGAAAAACAATTCTACTATATGAACATCATTAGTCTTCTTACAGGGAATGAAATATGCCATCTTTGAAAATCTATCAACCACCACAAAAATTGAATCATGTCCCCGCTGTGTCCTTGGTAAACCAAGAACAAAGTCCATACTGATATCCTTCCAAGGCTTCTCTGGTAAAAGTAATGGCTGATACAACCCTATATTTTGCTTCACTCCCTTCGCCATCTGACATACTCTGCAACTCTGTACAAACTTCTTGATATCTTGCTCCAACTATGGCCAATAATAATTTTCACTAACCAAAGAAAGGGTTTTATCTCAACCAAAATGTCTAGCCAATCCTCTGCTATGCTTCTCCTTGATGAGATTCTCCCTCATAGAACTTCATTGAATGCACAACTGACTCCCACTGAATAGCATATCATCTTGGATGATAAAATCCAGCCATTTCATCATGTCTAGAGTAACAGGTTCTTTACAAGCTTTCCAAGCTTCACCAAAATAAGGATCCTCTGGATACAAATTCTTGAGTTCCTTTAACCCAACCACCTCAATCTGCATCTCTGTCAGCAATAGTTGCCTTCTGCTAAGCGCATCTGCAACCCTGTTAGACTTTCCACTTCTATGTTTCAAAATAAATGTATAACTCTGCAAAAACTCAACCCATTTCAAATGCCTTTGATTCAATTTTCCTTGACTATTCAAATATTGCAAAGCTTGATGATCAGTATACAAAACAAACTCTTTAAGAAGTAGACAGTGTCTCCACTTCTTCAATGCCTAAACTATAGCATAAAATTACTGATCATAAACAGAATATTTTCTCTTGGCATCATTTAACTTCTCACTGAAATAAACAATAGGTTTGCCTTCTTGGCTCATAACAACTCCAATTGCAGTACCGCTAGCATCACAATCTACTTGAAACACCCTATTAAAATCTGGAAGTGCTAAAACAGGTTGTTCTGTAACTTTTTTTTTCAACAATTGAAAACTCTTTTCTGCCCCATTAGTCGACTTAAACTCTTTCCTATCCCCTCTCATTGTTTCAGTCAAGGGACCACAAATACTGCTAAAATTCTTGATAAATTTAATGTAAAAACAAGCTATACAATGAAAAGATATTAATTCGGTAGCACTCCTTGGAGTAGGCCATTCAAGGATAGCCTGTACCTTCTTTGGGTCCATTTTTAGACCTTCTGTTGAAACTAAAAATCCCAAATACACTAACTCTTTCTTCACAAAACTGCACTACTTCAAATTAATCAACAATTTCTCATCTCTCAGCTTCTCAAACACCATATGAATATGCATCATATTTTCCTCCAATGTCTTGCTAAAGATCAAAATATCATCTAGGTAAACAATGACAAACTTACCTAGAAATTCTTTCAGAACCTCATTCATGAGCCGCATGAAAGTGCTCAGTGCATTGGTTAGTCCAAAAGGCATGACTAACCACTCATACAGTCCTTCCTTTGTCTTGAAGGTAGTCTTCCATTCATCTCCTTCTTTGATTCGAATCTGGTGATATCCACTCTTCAGATCTATCTTTGAAAAATACACAGCTCCACTCAAACAATCCATAATATCATCCACTCATGGCAATGGAAACTTATACTTGATTGTGATCTTGTTTATTGCTCTAGAATGTATACACATCCTCCATTCTCCATTCTTCTTTGGTGCTAATACTATTGGTACAACACAGGGACTCAGACTCTCTCGAATCAAACCCTTCTGCAATAACTTATGTACTTGTCTGTTCAACTCTTTACTTTCTACTGGTGTCATTCTATGTGCTACCTTGTTTGGCAAATTGGCTCCTAGAATCAAATCCATCTTCTGACTGATCTTCCTTACTAGTGGTAATCCATCAGGTACATTATCAGATACAATATCTTGAAACTCATTCAATAAATTTGTAACCTCTACGGGTACATCCTCTCCTTCCTCTTTACCAGCTTTTGGAATTAAAAGAAAACACACATGCTCATGCCTCATACCATCTAGGAATTTTATTCCATCAACAAAAGTTATTCTTGCATTAGCACATACCTTTTCTTTCATCTCCTTCAATGGCTTTAGCTTATGTCGCACTCCATCCTTTGTCAGGGAATACGTATTCGCATGACCATCATGTATATCACATCTATCAAACTGCCATGGCCTACCCAACAACATGTGACATGCATCCATAGGTATGATATCACATAGTACCTCATCATGGTACCTACCAATCTTGAGCTTTACTAGGAACTATTCATTGACCATGACCTTGTGGTCATCCTACACCTAGGCAATTCGATATGGATGTGGGTGTTTCTATCTCTTGAGCTTCAACTTTGTGACCATTTCTTCTGACACCAAATTGTCAGTGCTTCCACTATCAATAATCACATCACAATATTTACCCTCACACTTGCATCTAGTGTGAAACAGGCTCCTCCTTTGTTCAGGTTCATTCTCACCGCTCAATAGGACTCTTCTGTTAATCAACGTTTCTCCTCTTTTAGCATCTTCATAATTTGAGGATCTTGCATCTTCATCTACATGTGCCACTCTGGCCTAGCCTTCATTCCTCCTATCTGTCCTTCCTTGGTGTTGAGGACATTTAAATGCCCTATGACCTTCTTCTCCATAGTGAAAGCATGTTCCACAGAAGCCTCCTCTTCCTGAACCTTGTCCGCTTCCTCTTCCTCTCTAATCTCTATTGTTCTGATCTTGGAAACAATTAAAATTGTTTCCTCTCTAATTTTGACTACTATTGGCCTCATCCTTCTTTTTCGGATCTTCATTTCAGCCTCCAAATGACCGTCCACTAGATCGTCCACTACGACCCCTTCCATTTTGTCTGCTCTTGAACTTCTTGTTCAAATTTTCCTATACTTTTAGGGCAAATTGGTATGCCTCCTCAATATTGTTCATTCGAACTAGATTTAGCTCCTCCTGAATGCTCGACCTTAACCCATTAAGGTAACAGGCAACTTTCTCCTTTTTAGCTTATCCATGGCCTGTTCTAATGACGATTTGATAGAACTCCTCTACATACTCCTGAACAGATCTTCCTGCCTGCTTCAAACTTTGTATTTTCTTCAGTAGGTCAAGCTCATAATCAACAGAAATGAACTACTGCTTCAATTTATCCACCATTCGATCCCATCTTGTGATTTTATCTTTCCCTCTTCTATTTCACTCGAATTGAATCTCTTGTCACCAGATCTTCACATGACCTTTTAGTCTGGCCTTCGCGAATTTGACCCTATCAGGATCGTCAATATCTTCATACTCAAAATATTCTTCACATTCATTGATCCAGTCGATCAGCTCCTCTAGGTTAAGATTTTCTAGAAATGCAGGAACCTCAATCTTAGATCTTTTTCTGATCTTGGAAATCACCCGAAAAAGTCTTTCTTCCTCTTGGTTCACAACTTCGACTTCTCCCTCTTGATCTTCTTCTTTGACTTCATCCTCGCTTTCATCTCTGACATTAAGATTCATTCCTCTGTGAATCTCCTCTTGCAATTCTTGCACTTGTCTCTAGAGCACTCTAACCTCAGGTGTTACAACACCAGCTCTTCCGCCATGTTCCCTTCATGGAGGCATTTTCACGATGCCCGTTGAAACCTTAACCACGGTCTTGGTGCAAACTGCCTCACAGTTGCAATTTATTTACACACTCAAGAACTCCTGCTCTGATACAACTTGATGAAGGGTGCTCCCCTTAATACCAAAAACACATAACAGAAATAGAGAAACAACAACAACAATATGCAAGAACAAAAAATTGGCTTCTTATTATCTCCACAAATGTGGAATTACAAACTTTCAGAATTATAGTATGCAAAGCCACATGGGCATTCCCTTACAATATTTTGTAGGACAAATCCTCGCATCAGTACCCAGATCTACTACCTAGAACTGCCCTAGACAACACTACGGGCCTTCTTTATATAGACATTTTCCACCGCCCGAGAAGGTTCCAAAAATTTAGCCCTAAGTGTTGACCAAACTTAGAATTATTTTATTTTTCAATTTATTACATCACAGTCAGCTCAAAATAACTTTTGAAACCCGAACAAAAATTTTGAAGGAAAATTGATTTCTGCCATTTCAGGTGACCTGACTTTCGGAGACCATAAGTCATCACCAGTTGACTTGATTGACTATTATAACCCCATTTCAGAAAGGCCACGAAGTGCTCTACAGGCTTGAATTGTGCAAGCACCTGTCACCCAAATTTTTGACCTCATCTGAGGCCTCTAAAGCCTTCAAAATGAGGTTCAAAGTTTTTGTACCCTGCTGCCAATACCGAAAATTTTCAATATCTTCAAAACTAGACCTGATCTAGCCATGAAACTTTACTGGTGGGCTGATATGACTGAGATGAACCTCCACATGTAAAATTAGAATATTCTAAGATTTATGACCAACTTACTAAAAATAGCAAGTTTCCATAAATAGCAGCTCTGCACAAGATAGCCCTTATTGAATACAAAAATAGAAATATTTTTGGATGATGCAAGATTGGTCTTACACCTAGGATGCTCCTACATCAGAAACCCAGTGTAATTTGAGAAGTGACCCTATCATGACTCAAGTGTGCAGAGGAAAACCAAGATGGTTAACCTCCTCGTTTGTTAGCCATGATGAATCTTCAATAGGTCATCCTTTCCATTTGACCAACTACTCTTCATATGTCATGTTCCTTGTGCTTCTACCAAGATGACTATCTAGTATGTCTTCAATCTCCTTGATATCTGAACTGGTTGTTGGAATACTACACTGTGCTGTTGTAACCTCATCTTCAACACCTGCCTCATGATAGTCTATCAAATCTAAAATGTTAAACACTAGTGAAATATTCAGCTCCGTAGGCAATTCTACATCATATGCATTTCTTGAATCATCCTTCTTTTGTATCTTACATGGCCCAAACTTCTTCATTTTCAACTTGTTATATGTACCAACTGAAAATCGCTCCTTCTGTAAATGAACCATGACTTCATCTCCAATCTAAAATTCTATATGCCTCCTTTTTACATCTGCTTTAGCCTTATACTGCATATTCATCTTGGTAATATGCTTCCTCACCTCCTCATGGATGTTCTTCAAGTGTTCAGTAAAATCCTCAACTTCAACACTACTTATTTCTCCTTTATCTATCTTTCTCAATTCTGATGCATTTTTGGGACTACTTCCATATACAATTTGGAATGGTGATTTACCAGTGCTCCTGTTGACAAAATTATTGTATGCAAATTTTTCCTGTGGTAAAATCAAATCCCATCCTGTTGGCTTATCTCCAACCAAACATCTCAACAAATTTCTCAAACTTCTATTCACCACCTCTGTCTGTCCATCAGTCTATGGATGATGTGATGAACTGAACTTCAAATCTGTCTTCAACTTCTTCCATAATGTATGCCAGAAATATCTAACGAACTTAGTGTCTCTATCTGAAACTATGATCTTTGGCAAACCATGTAGTCTCACTACTTCTCTGAAAAATAATTCTCGTATATGAACAACATCATCAGTCTTCTTGCAAAGAATGAAATGTGTCATCTTCAAAAATTTATCAACCACCACAAAAATTAAATCATGTCCCCATTGTGTCCTTGGTAAATGAAGAACAAAGTCCATACTGATATCCTCCCAAGGCTTCTCTAGTACAGGTAATGGCTGATACAACCCTGTATTCTACTTCACTCCCTTCACCATCTGACATACTCTGCAACTCTGTACAAACTTCTTGACATCTTGCTGCAACTGTAGCCAATAATAATTTTCACTAACCAAAGCAAGGGTTTTATCTAGACCAAAATGTGCAACCAATCCTCTGCTATGCTTCTTCTTGATGAGATTCTCCCTCATAGAACTTCGTGGAATGCACAATTGACTCCCTCCGAATAGCATATCATCCTCCATGATAAAATCTAGCCATTTCATCCTATCTAGAGTAACAGGTTCTTTACAAGCTTTCCAAGCTTCACCAAAATCAGGATCCTCTGGATACAAATTCTTGAGTTCCTTGAACCCAACCACCTCAATCTGCATCTCTGTCAGCAATAGTTGCCTTCTGCTAAGCCCATCTCCAACCCTGTTAGAATTTCCACTTCTGTGTTTCAAAACAAATGTATAACTCTGCAACAACTCAACCCATTTCAAATGCCTTTGATTTGAGTTTCCTTGACTATTCAAATATTGAAAAGCTTGATGATCAGTATACAAAACAAACTCTTTAGGAAGGAGATAGTGTCTCCACTTCTTCAATGCCTAAACTATAGCATAAAATTTCTGATCATAAACATAATATTTTCTCTTGGCATCATATAACTTCTCACTAAAATAAGTAATAGGTTTTCCTTCTTGGCTCATAACAACTCCTATTGCAGTAGCACTAGCATCACAGTTGATTTGAAACACCTTATTAAAATCTAGAAGTGCTAAAACAGGTTGTTCTATAACTTTTTTTTTCATCAATTGAAAACTCTTTTCTGCCCCATAAGTGCACTTAAACTCTTTCCTATCCCCTCTTATTATTTTAGTGAAGGGACCACAAATACTGCTAAAATTTTTAATAAAATTTCTGTAAAAACTAGCTAGACCATGAAAAGATCTTACCTCGATAGCACTCTTTGGAGTTGGCCATTCAAGGATAGCCTGTACCTTCTCTGGGTCCATTTTTAGACCTTCTTTTGAAACTAAAAATCTCAAATACACTAACTCTTTCCTCACAAAATTGCACTTCTTCAAATTAATCAACAATTTCTCATCTCTCAGCTTCCCAAACACCATACGAATATGCATCATATGTTCCTCCAATGTCTTGCTAAACATCAAAATATCATCTAGGTAAACAATGATAAATTTCCCCAAATTTTTTTTCAAAACCTCGTTCATGAGCCGCATGAAAGTGCTCGGTGCATTGGTTAGTCCAAAAGGCATGACTAACCACTCATACAGTCCTTCCTTTGTCTTGAAGGTAGTCTTCCATTCATCTCCTTCTCTGATCTGAATCTAGTGATATCCACGCTTCAGATCTATCTTTGAAAAATACACAGCTCCACTCAAACAATCCATAATATCATCCATTGATGGCAATGAAAACCTATACTTGATTATGATCTTGTTTATTGCTCTAAAATCTGTACACATCCTTCATTTTTCCATTCTTATTTTGTGCTAATACCGCTAGTACAGGACAGGGACTCAGACTCTCTCAAATTAACCCCTTCTGCAATAACTCATGTACTTGTCTATTCAACTCTTCACTTTCTACTAGTGTCATTCTGTGTGCTGCCTTGTTTGGAAAACTAGCTCCTGGAATCAAATCCATCTGATGACTGATCTTCCTTACCAATGGTAATCTATCAGGTACATTATCAAATACAATATCTTGAAACGCATTCAACAAATCTGCAACCTCTACAGGTACATCCTCTCCTTCCTCTTCACCAGCTTTTGGAATTAAAGAAAAATACACATTCTCATGCCTCATACCATCTAGAAATTTTCTTCCATAAAAAAAAGTTATTCTTGCATTACCACATACCTTTTCTTTGGTCTCCTTCAATGGCTTTAGCTTATGTCACACTCCATCCTTTGTCAGGGAATAGGTATTTGCACAACCATCGTGTATAGCACATCTATCAAACTGCCACGGCCTACCCAACAACATGTGACCTGCATCCATAGGTATGATATCACATAGTACCTTATCATGGTACCCACCAATCTTGAACTTTACTAAGCACTGTTCACTGACCGTGACCTTGTGGTCATCCTGCACCCAGGCAATTTGATATGAATGTGGGTGTTTCTATCTGTTGAGCTTCAACTTTGTCAACATCTCTTCTGACACCAAATTGTCAGTGCTTCCACTATCAATAATCACATCACAAAATGTACCCTCACACTTGTATCTAGTGCGAAACAGGCTCCTCTTTTGTTCACATTCATTCTCACCACTCAGTAGGACTCTTCTGTTAATCAATGTTTCTCCTTTTTCAACATCTTCAAAATTTGAAGATCTCGCATCTTCATCTACATGTGCCACTCTGGCTTGGCCTTCATTCATCCTATCTATCCTTCCTTGGAATTGAGGACATTCAAATGCCCTATGACCTTCTTCACCACAGTGAAAGCATGTTCCACGGAAGCCTCCTCTTCCTGAACCTTGTCCTCTTCCTCTTCCTCTCTGATCTCTATTATTCTGATCTTGGAAATGATTGGAATTGTTTCCTTTCTAATTTTGACTGCTACTGGCCTCATCCTTCTTTTTTGGATGTTCATTTTAGCTTCCATATGACCATCCACCAGATTGTCCACCGCAACCCCTTCCATTTTGTCTGCCCTCAAACTTCTTGTTTAGCTTTTCCTCTACTTTTAAGAAAAATTGGTATGCCTCCTCAATACTATTCATTCGAACCAGATTCAACTCCTCCTAAATGCTTGGCCTTAACCCATTAAGGTAATGGGTTACTTTCTCCTTGTTAGCTTCTACATGGCCTGTTCTGATGAGGATTCGATAGAACTCCTTTGTATACTCCTGAACAGATCTTCCTGCCTCCTTCAAACTTTGCATCTTCTTTAGTAGGTCAAGCTCATAATCAACAGGAATGAACTGCCACTTCAATTTATCCACCATTCGATCCCATCTTTTGATTTTATCTTTCCCTCTTCTATTTCACTCCAATTGAATCTCTTGCCACTAGATCTTTGCATGACCTTTCAGTTTGGCCTTCACAAATTTGACCCTATCAGGATCTTCAATATCTTGAATACACAAAATATTCTTCACATTCATTGATCTAGTCAATCAACTCCTCTGGGTTAAGATTTCTTGAAAATGCAGGAATCTCAATCTTAGGTCTTTTTTCGATCTTGGAAATGGCGCGAAAAAATCTTTCTTCCTCCTGGTTGAGAACTTCAACTTCTCCCTCTTGATCTTCTTCTTCAGCTTCATCCTCGCTTTCATCTCTGACATTAAGATTCATTCTCTATGAATCTCCTCTTACAATGCTGGCACTTGTCTCTAGAGCTCTCTAACCTCAGCTGTTACAACACTAGCTCTTCTGCTACGTTCCTTTCATGGAGGCATTTTCGTGATGCATATTGAAACTCTAACCATGGTCCTCGTGCAAACTGCCTCATAGTCGGTGATCTGTTTACACACTCAGGAACTCCTGCTCTGATACCACTTGATGAAGGGTGCTCCCTTCAATACCACAAACACATAACAGAAATAGAGAAACAACAACAACAATATGCAAGAACAAAAAATTGGCTTCTTATTATCTACACAAATGTGGAATTACAAACTTTCAGAATTACAATATGCAAATCCACATGGCCATTCCCTTACAATATTCTGTAGGACAAAGCCTTGAATCAATACCTAGATGTACTACCCATAACTACCCTAGACAACACTACGGGCCTTCTTTATATAGGTATTTTCCACCACCCGAGAATGTTCTAGAAATTTAGCCCTAAGGGCCGACAAAACTTAGAATTATTTTATTTTTCAATTTATTACATCAAAGTCGGCTCAAAATAATTTTTGAAACCTGAACAAAAATTTTGAAGGAAAATTATTTTCTGCCATTTCAGGTGACCTGACTTCCGGAGACCATAAGTCATCACCAGTTGACCCGATTAACTATTATAATCCCATTTCAGAAAGGCCACGAAGTGCTCTACAGGCTTGACTTGTGCAAGCACTTGTCACCCAATTTTTCAACCTCATCCAAGGCCTCTAAAGCCTTCAAAAGTAAGTTCAAAGTTTCTATACCTTGCTGCCAATACCAAAAATCCTCAATATCTTCAAAACTAGACCTGATATAGCCATTAAACTTTACTGGCAGGCTGATATGATTGAGATGAACCTCCACATGTAAAATTAGAACATTCCAAGATTTATGATGAACTTACTAAAAACAACAAGTTTCCATAAATAGTAGCTCTGCACAAGATAGCCCTTATTGAATACAAAAATAGAAATATTTTTGGGTGACGCAAGATTGCTCTTACACCTAGGATGCTCCTGCATCAGACACCCGGGGTAATTTGAGAAGTGACCTTGTCATGACTCAGGTCTGTAGAGGAAAACCAAGATGGTTAACCTCCTCCTTTGTTAGCCACGATGAATGATGCAGAGGGAAGGTGATGAAATCAAATGCCCAAGAAACTTGAGAGGTTTAGGCACTGAATGTTTAAATAAACTAACTTGTTAACGATTCCACAACTCTACACAATGATATACTTTTCTATATGGGCTTTCAATGGCTTAGATTTAGAGGTCTTAAGATTTCAATCCAACTCTCCAAACACACAAAATTATTTCAAATTTCTACAGAGAATTAAAAACCAGTCAACTAATTCCATAGTAAACTTGTAACAAAAGTCACACAACCTTCTCTTAAAGCCAATGACCAGTTGACAAATTTCCCATACACTTTTATATTGTTCAATAATATATCAAACTCTTTTGTCTTATTGCTGGACAAACATCCCCTGTTCAATATTGTTGCAGATCTTCAAATTTATTTGTTAAGAACAAATGTTCCAAACTCAATAACAATGCTCCTTCAAAATCTGATCAAATGCATCACTTTGGAAATCAATACTCAGCAAACAGATATATGTAGATATTCAGGAGCAGATAATATCTAAACTTGGTTCCAACAAATATTACAAACTTTTCCAATAAACCAAATACATGTATGAGTATTATGTTCATTCATAATATGAAGAGCCCGATTTTCACCACAAATCTATTCTATGATCACATTAAGTTTTGCATACACTTCATGATTGAATCATCCTTCTACGCACTTAACAAGCTATGTTTTAAAGTATGAAACCGATACTCTATTTCTAAAATACTCTAGTTCAAAAATGAAATGCCAATTAATCGACCCCTAATACATTCAGTCTCAAATCGAAGTTTTCTTCTTGCTTTGAATTGAACAGTTACACATTTAACTAGCCACAATGCTCGACAACTTAGGAATACACAAACCTATTTCAAACTACTATCTTCTCGGGCTTCCTCACACACCTGACTCCATCCTCACAACAGTACCACTTCCCAAACAAAGCTTAAATGCTTCCAGTGGTAAATCAATCACTGTCAAACCTGCAATCACCATTCACTCTTTCCACATTTATAATAAACTCACTCCTTTCGTGCGGTCTGTATATACGTTAGCATCAAATAATAATACAAATTAGTAAAGCTCATTCCATGAACTAGGCCTATTTGTTCATGGAATGACCATGTCTACTTCTAAATCTGCTACAACTGTACTTAAAAGAAATTAACCACTATTTTTAATCAGTTGATGTAACAGTCACTATGGCAATGTTAAGACTTTGCAAAAGTAAATTGAAACATTCAAGAACTTTGTTACTGCATATAGCCGATTCCTAAACAATTTCAAAGTTCAAAAGAAAAACAAAATGAACTTTGCAGAAAAAGGAATTTTTTTATTTACTATTTGCCAAACTCGATTACATCTGTTCTCCCCCTGTTCCGTAACCGAAGAAATTAAAAGATTGAAATAAGTTAGCAAAACTATCTCAACCAACTTTTAGTTGAGGTAAGAACAGAACTTAAACAAACACAAAACTCTAACTTCTCTGAAACACATTCTTACCCGATGAAAACAAAAATAATCATTAAACCCATTCCTAACCTATTCTAGATGCTTTAGAATATTTATTTAATCATGGAAACTTTTGGTCCTTATACAATCTAGACTTGTAAAACTTCTAGAATTAGATTCCCATTACATATAAGAAAAATCCATTAGAGGCTTAAGTATGGCCCAATTAACTTGTTGATCAGAATCATGACCAAAATCTCCCAATGTGTAAGGTGCTCCTGCACCATGTTCACCACCTGTGAAAGGATTCTTGTCCCAAGAATCAATCCTTGCATTGGATGTCTGAGTCTGGACCTGTACTTTTTGAATATGGTACCTTGGGGAAGGAATGAAGTCCCCTAAGGTCACTACCCTTCTCTTGTACCCTGCACAAACCCTAAAAGTATTAGTACCAAAAATCTTTTGTGTAGTCTCTGATTTTGAATCAGATTGTAACCTTGTTGCTTGTGCAGCCTGCCCACTATCCTTCCACATCTGAATATGCTTGTTTACTGGCTGCCCCTCAATAGGACATGTAACTATACCTATTAGGATATGGTTCAAATGCCAAATGTCTTCCTTTCTAGTATTGTTCAACACTGTCCTATTCAGTCCATTGTTGGGTGCTTGTTTCTCATGCCAACCTGTATCATCTTCAATGTTTCCTTGCTTATGAAGAGGGATATTATCACCAAAACACATTAGTATCTTGTCCTTATCCTTGCAAGGCAGTGGATTCAACTTAAATTTCTCTTTCCCTTTATGAACAATATAAGTATTAGAGTAGCCATCATGAATTGTCCTCCTCATACATTGCCATGGTCTACCTAATATCATGTGCCCACAATTCATAGAAATTACATCACACCAAACTTGATCATGAAATGGTCCAATTGAAAAATTGACAAGAGCCTTCTGACTAACCTTTACATTCAACTCTTGGGTCACCCAAGTGGCACTGTAAGGATTAGGATGTTCTACCAATGCCAATCCCAACTTAGAAACCATATCAATTGAAACCAAATTGCTATGTGCCCCTGAATCAATAATTAGAGTACATACCTTGCCTTGGACTAAACATCTAGATTTAAATATACCTTCTTGTGCTGATGTTGGTAATGGTTCCCCTTTCCTCATGACAAGAAATTCTCCTATAATAGGGTTTGCTGCTTTAGGTTCCTAAGTTTCCTCTTCTTCAATTAGATGTACCCTCCTTTCCTTACCTTGATCAGGATCTATCCATTTAGGACACCTAAAATCTTGATGTCCAACTTCATTGCAATGGAAGCATCTACCTGTGAAGATGCCACTTCCTCTTCCTCCTCCATTTATTCTACCTCTTTGGGTGTGACCTCCTCTTGCCTCAGAAGTAGTTCCTTTATCCTTTTCTTCCCAAACTTGATTTTTCCTTCCTCCTCTTCCCCTCATTGAAGAACCTCCTCTATTGCTACTATTCTATCTCTCACTCTTCCTCTTCAATTTCTCCTCTATTCTAAGAGCCATCTGGTAACATTCCTTCACACTTCTAGGGTTAGAAGCCACAAATTCATCTTGGATATTAAATCTTAAACCACCTAGATATCTAGCAACCTTAACCACTTCATCTTCTTCCAATCCATATCTTATACTTAATTTATAAAATTCATCAGTATATGCTTTAACATCTAAGTCTTTTTGTCTTAACCCTTGCATTTTCTTATGCATTTGTACATCAAAATCTTTTGGAAGAAAGTTACCTTTCATCTTTGCTATCATCCTATCCCAAGAGATAATCTTTGCCTTACCTCTTCTTCTTCTATCAGCCTCCTCATGATCCCACCATAGGAGTGCATGCCCTTTAAGTTTTGTTTTTGCTAATCTGACCCTTTGTTCATCTGGTACCTCTTCACTTTCAAAGTGGGCATCCATTGATGCTATCCAGTCCAAAAGATCTTCTTCTTTCAGAATTCCATCATACATAGGGATATCTGCCCTCACCTTATGCTGCTCATTCTTCAAAGCCTTCATTATCCTGATTTTCCTCTGCTCTTCAGGATCTACTTGTTCCTCTTCTACTTCTTCTTCCCCTTCCTTCTGGGCTTCTTCCTCTTCTTCACTATCAACACCTTCATCTACTTCCCTTCTTTGATTGGATTCCAGTGCTTCAAGCCTGGCCAAAAGTATATTATGAGATTCCTACAACCTTGTGTTCTTCTCCTTCAACTCCTGGAGCTCCTTGGTAGTACCTGCATTCCTTGGAGGCATTTTTACAAACAATAGTTAGACTTCCTTTAACAAAGTGTTCCTCTATCCCTTTAAGGATCTACTAGTGTGCTCTAATACCACTTAATGCAGAGGGAAGGTGATGAAATCAAATTCCCAAGAAACTTGAGAGGTTTAGGCATTGAATGTTTAAATAAACTGACTTGTTAATGATTCCACAACTCTGCACAATGATATACTTGGCTATATGGGCTTTCAATGGCTTAGATTCAGAGGTCTTAAGATTTCAATCCAACTCTCCAAACACACAAAGTTATTTCAAATTGCTACAGAGAATTAAAAACTAGTCAACTAATTCCACAGTAAACTTGTAACAAAAGTCACACAACCTTCTCTTAAAGCCAATGACCAGTTGACAACTTTCCCATACACTTTTATACTATTCAATAATATATCAAACTCTTTTGTCTTATTGCTAGACAAACACCCCCTGTTCAATATTGTTGCAGATCTTCAAATTTATTTATTAAGAACAAATGTTCCAAACTCAATAACAATGCTCCTTCAAAATCTGATCAAATGCATCACTTTGGAAATCAATACTCAGCAAACAAATATATGTAGATATTCAGGAGTAGATAATATCTAAACTTGGTTCCAACAAATATTACAAAATTTTCCAATAAACCAAATACATGTATGAATATTATGTTCGTTCATAATATGAAGAGCCCGATTTTCACCACAAATCTATTTTATGATCACATTAAGTTCTGCATACAATTCATGATTGAATCACCCTTCTACGCACTTAACAAGCTATGTTTTAAAGTATGAAACCAATACTCTATTTCTAAAATACTCCAGTTCAAAAATGAAATGCCAATTAATCGACCCCTAATACATTTAGTCTCAAATTGAAGTTTTCTTCTTGCTTTGAATTGAACAGTTACACATTTAACTAGCCACAATTCTCGACAACTTAGGAATACACAAATCTGTTTCAAACTGCTATCTTCTCGGGCTTCCTCACACACCCGACTCCATCCTCACAATAGTACCACTTCCCAAATAGAGCATAAATGCTTCTAGTGGTAAATTGATCACTATCAAACCTGTAATCATCATTCACTGCTCTCACATTTATAATAAACTCACTCCTTCCGCACGGTCTATATATACGTTAGCATCAAATAATAATACAAATTAGTAAAGATCATTCCATGAACTAGGCCTATTTGTTCATGGAATGACCATGTCTGCTTCTAAATCTACTACAATAGTACTTAAAAGAAATTGACCACTATTTTTAATCAGTCAATGTAACAGTCACTATGGCAATGTTAAGACTTTGCAAAAGTAAATTGAAACATTCAAGAACTTTGTTACTGCATATAGTTGATTCCTAAATAATTTTGAAGTTCAAAAGAAAAATAAAATGAACTTTGCAGAAAAAGGAATTTTTTTATTTACTATTTGCCAAACTCGATTACATCTGTTCTCCACCTGTTCTGTAACCGAAGACATTAAAAGATTGAAATAAGTTAGCAAAACTATCTCAACTAACTTTTAGTTGAGGTAAGAACAGAACTTAAACAAACACAAAACTCTAACTTCTTCAAAACACATTCTTACCTGATGAAAACCAGAATAATCATTAAACCCATTCCTAACCTATTATAGATGCTTTAGAATATTTATTTATTCATGGACACTTTTGGTCCTTATAAAATCTAGACTTGTAAAACTTCTAGAATTAGATTCTCATTACATATAAGAAAAATACATTAGAGGCTTAAGTATGGCCCAATTAACTTGTTGATTGGAATCATGACCAAAATCTCCCAATGTGTAACGTGCTCCTACACAAATCAATCTTCAACAAGTCATCCTTTCCATTTGACCAAATACTCTTCATATGTCCTAATCCTTGTGCTTCTACCAACACGACTATTTAGTATGTCTTCAATCTCCTTCATATCTAAACTGGTTGCTGGAATTCTCCACTCTGCTACTGTAACCTCATCTTCAACACCTCCCTCATGATACTCTGTCAAATCTGAAATGTTAAACACTAGTGAAATATTCAGCTCCGTAGGCAATTCTACCTCATATGCATTTCCTAAATCATGCTTCTTCAGTAGCTTACATGGCCCAAAATTTTCCATTTTCAACTTGTTATATGTACCAACCGAAAATCGCTCCTTCCATAAATGAACCATAACTTCATCTCCAACATGAAATTCCTTATGGCTCCTTTTCACATCTGCTTTAGCCTTATACTATTTATTCATCTTGGTAATATGCTTCCTCACCTCCTCATGGATGTTCTTGAAGTGCTCAGCAAAATCTTCAGCTTCAGCACTACTTATTTTTCCTTTATCTATATTTCTCAATTCTGATGCATTTCTGGGACTACTCCCATATACAATCTAGAATGGTGATTTACCAGTGCTCCTGTTGATAGAATTATTGTATGCAAATTCTGCCTATGGTAATATCAAATCCCATCCTGTTAGCTTATCTCCAACCAACCATCTCAGCAAATTTTCCAAACTCCTATTCACCACCTCTGTCTATCCATCAGTTTGTGGATGATGTCATGAGCTAAACTTCAAATCCATCTTCAACTTCTTCCACAATGTATGCCAAAAATATCCAACGAACTTAGTGTCTCTATCTGAAACTATGGTCTTTGGCAAACAATGTAGTCTCACTACTTCTCTGAAAAATAATTCTGCTATATGAACAACATCATTAGTCTTCTTGCAAGGAATAAAATGTGCCATCTTTGAAAATTTGTCAACCACTACAAAAATTGAATCATGTCCCCACTGTGTCCTTGGTAAACCAAGAACAAAGTCCATACTGATATCCTCCCAAGGCTTCTTTGGTACAGGTAATAGCTGATACAACCCTGTATTCTACTTCACTACCCTCGCCATCTGACATACTCTACAACTCTATACAAACTTCTTGACATCTTGCTACAACTGTGGCCAATATGAATTTTCACTAACCAAAGAAAGGGTTTTATCTCGAACCAAAATGTCTAGCCAATCCTCCGCTATGCTTCTCCTTGATGAGATTCTACCTCATAGAACTTTGTGGAATGCACAACTGACTCCCTCTGAATAGCATATCATCCTAGATTATAAAATCCAGCCATTTCATCTTGTCTAGAGTAACAGGTTCTTTACAAGCTTTCCAAGCTTCACCAAAATCAAGATCCTCTGGATACAAATTCTTGAGTTCCTTGAACCCAACCATCTCAATCTGCATCTTTGTCAGCAATAGTTGCCTTCTACTAAGTGCATCTCCAACCCTGTTAGACTTTCGACTTCTGTGTTTCAAAACAAATGTATAACTCTACAAAAATTCAACCCATTTCAAATGCCTTTGATTCAACTTTCCTTGACTATTCAAATATTGCAAAGCTTGATGATTAGTATAGAAAACAAACTCTGTAGGAAGTAGATAGTGTCTCCACTTCTTCAATGCCTGAACTATAGCATAAAATTTCTGGTCATAAACAAAATATTTTCTCTTGGCATCATTTAACTTCTCACTGAAATAAACAATAGGTTTGCCTTCTTGGCTCATAACAGCCCCTATTGCAGTACCGCTAGCATCACAGTCTACTTGAAACACCTTATTAAAATTTGGAAGTTCTAAAATAGGTTATTTTGTAACTTTTTGTTTCAACAATTGAAAACTCTTTTCTACCCCATTAGTCCACTTAAACTATTTCCTATCCCCTCTCATTGTTTTAGTCAAGGGATCACAAATACTGCTAAAATTTCTGATAAAATTTCTATAAAACTAGCTAGACCATGAAAAGATCTTACCTCAGTAGCATTCCTTAGAGTAGGCCATTCAAGGATAGCATGTACCTTCTTTAGGTCCATTTTTAGACCTTCTGTTGAAACTATAAATCCCAAATACACTAACTCTTTCTTCACAAAATTGCACTTCTTCAAATTAATCAACAATTTCTCATCTCTCAGCTTCTCAAACACAATACAAATATGCATCATATGTTCCTCCAATGTCTTGCTAAACATCAAAATATCATCTAGGTAAACAATGACAAACTTATCCAAAAATTCTTTCAGAACCTCGTTCATGAGCCGCATGAAAGTGCTCGGTGTATTGGTTAGCCCAAAAGGCATGACTAATCACTCATACTATCCTTCCTTTATCTTGAAGGTATTCTTCCATTCATCTCCTTCTCTGATCTGAATTTGGTGATATCCACTCTTCAGATCTATCTTTGAAAAATACACAGCTCAACTCAAACAATCCATAATATCATCCATTTGTGGCAATGGAAACCTATACTTGATTATGATCTTGTTTATTGCTCTGGAATTTGTACACATCCTCCATTCTCCATTCTTCTTTGGTGTTAATACCATTGGTAAAGCACAAGGACTCAGACTCTCTTGAATCAACACCTTCTATAATAACTCATGTACTTATCTGTACAACTCTTCACTTTCTACTGGTGTCATTCTGTGTGCTACCTTGTTTCACAAACTAGCTCTTGGAATCAAATCCATCTGATGGCTGATCTTCCTTACCGGTGGTAATCCATCAGGTACATTATCAAATACAATATCCTGAAACTCATTCAATAAATCTGCAACCTCTATAGGTACATCCTCTCCTTCCTCTTTACCAGCTTTTGGAATTAAAGCAAAACACGCATGCTCATTCCTCATACCATCTAGTATTTTTCTTCCATCAACAAAAGTTATTCTTGCATTACCACATACCTTTTCTTCTGTCTCCTTCAATGGCTTTAGCTTATGTCGCACTCCATCCTTTGTTAGGGAATATGTATTCACATGACCATTGTGTATAGCACATCTATCAAACTACCAAGGCCTGCCCAACAACATGTGACATGCATCCATAGGTATGATATCACATATTACCTCATCATGGTACCCACCAATATTGAACTTTACTAGGCACTGTTCACTGACCATTACCTTGTGGTCATCCTGCACCCAGGCAATCCGATATGGATGTGGGTGTTTCTATCTCTTGAGCTTCAACTTTTTCACCATCTCTTCTGACACCAAATTGTCAGTGCTCCCACTATCAATAATCACATCACAACATTTACCCTCACACTTGCATCTAGTGCAACATAGGCTCCTCTTTTTTTCAGGTTCATTCTCACCACTCAATAGGACTCTTCTGTTAATCAATGTTTCTCCTTTTTCAGCATCTTCATAATTTGACGATCTCGCATCTTCATCTATATGTGCCACTCTGGCCTAGCCTTCATTCCTCCTATCTGTCCTTCCTTGGCATTGAGAACATTCAAATGTCCTATGACCTTCTTCTCCATAGTGAAAGCATGTTCCACGGAAGCCTCCTCTTCCTGAACCTTGTCCTCTTCCTCTTCCTCTCTAATCTCTATTGTTCTGATCTTGGAAATGATTGAAATTATTTCCTCTCTGATTTTCACTACTACTGGCCTTATCCTTCTTTTTCAGATCTTCATTTTGGCCTCCATATGACAGTCCACCAGATCATCCACCGTGACCCCTTTCATTTTGTCTACTCTCAAACTTCTTGTTCAGCTTTTCATCTACTTTTAGGGCAAACTGGTATGCCTCCTCAATACTGTTCATTCAAACTAGATTCAGGTCTTCCTAAATGCTCAGCCTTAACCCATTAATGTAACGGACAACTTTCTCCTTTTCAGCTTGTGCATGGCCTGTTCTGATGAGGATTCGATAGAACTCCTCTGTATACTCTTGAATAGATCTTTCTACCTGCTTCAGACTTTGCATCTTCTTCAGTACGTCAAGCTCATAATTAATAGGAATGAACTACCACTTCAATTTATCCAACATTCGATCACATCTTGTGATTTTATCTTTCCCTTTTCTATTTTGCTCCAATTGAATCTCTTGCCAACAGATCTTCACATGACCTTTCAGTCTAGCCTACGTGAATTTGACCCTATCAAGATCCTCAATATCTTCATACTCAAAATATTCTTCACATTCATTGATCCAGTCGATCAACTCCTCTGGGTTAAGATTTCCTAAAAATGTAGGAACCTCAATCTTAGGTCTTTTTCCAATCTTGGAAATGGCCAGAAAAAGTCTTTCTTCCTCCTAGTTCACAAGTTTTACTTTTACCTCTTGATCTTCTTCTTCGACTTCATCCTCGCTTTCATCTCTAACATTAAGATTCATTCATCTATGAATCTCATCTTGTAATGATTGCACTTGTCTCTGGAGCACTCTAACCTCAAGTGTTACAACACCAGCTCTTTCACCACGTTCCATTCGTGGAGTCATTTTCACGATGCGCGCTGAAACCTGAACCACAGTCTTGGTGCAAACTGCCTCATAGTCGGAGATCTGTTTACACACTCAAGAAATACTACTGTGATACCACTTGATGAAGGGTGCTCCCCTTTATACCACAAACACATAATAAAAATAGAAAAACAACAACAACAATATGTAAGAACAAAAAATTGGCTCCTTATTATCTCCACAAATGTGGAATTACAAACTTTCAGAATTATAGTATGCAAAGCCACATGGCCATTCCCTTACAATATTCTATAGGACAAAGCCTTGAATCAATACCCAGATCTACTACCCAGAACTACCCTAGATAACACTACGGGCCTTCTTTATATAGACATTTTTTACCACCCAAGAAGGTTCCCAAAATTTAGCCCTAAGGGCTGACCAAACTTAGAAATATTTTATGTTTTAATTTATTACATCAAAGTCGGCTCAAAATAACTTTTGAAACCTGAACAGAAATTTTGAAAGAAAATTATTTTCAGTCATTTAAGGTGACCCGACTTCCGAAGACCATAAGTCATCACCAGTTGACCCGATTGACTATTATAACCCCATTTCGGAAAGGCCACAAAGTTCTCTACAGGCTTGACTTGCACAAGTGCTTGTCACCCAAATTTTTGACCTCATCCAAGGCCTCTAGAGCCTTCAAAACTAAGTTCAAAGTTTCTGTACCCTGCTGCCAATACCGAAAATCTTCAATATCTTCAAAACTAGACTTGATCTAGCCATGAAATTTTACTGGGAGGCTGATATGACTGAGATGAACCTCCACATGTAAAATCAGAACATTCTGAGATTTATGACCAACTTAGTAAAAACAACAAGTTTCCATAAATAGAAGCTCTGCACAAGATAGCCCTTATTGAATACAAAAATAGAAATATTTTTGGGTGATGCAAGATTACTCTTACACCCAAGATGCTCCTGCATCAGACACTTGGGGTAATTTGAGAAGTGACCCTGTGATGACTTAAGTGTGTAGAGGAAAACCAAGATGGTTAACCTCCTCCTTTGTTAGCCATGATGAATCTTCCAAAGGTCATCCTTTCCATTTCACCAAATACTCTTCATATGTCCTGTTCCTTGTGCTTCTACTAACACGACTATCTAGTATGTCTTCAATCTCTTTGATATCTAAACTAGTTGTTGGAATACTCCACTGTGCTACTATAACCTTATTTTCAACACCTCCCTCATTATACTCTATCAAATCTGAAATGTTAAACACTAGTAAAATATTCAGCTCCATAGGCAATTCTACCTCATATGCATTTCCTGAATCATGCTTCTCTAGTATCTTACATGGCCCAAACTTCTTCATTTTCAACTTGTTATATGTACCAACCAAAAATCGCTCCTTCCATAATATGCTTCCTCACCTCCTCATGGATGTTCTTCAAGTGTTCAGCAAAATCCCCAGCTTCAGCACTACTTATTTCTCCTTTATGTATCTTTCTCAAATTTGATGTATTTCTGGGACTACTCCCATATGTAATCTGGAATGGTGATTTACCAGTGCTCCTATTGATAGAATTATTGTATGCAAATTCTATCTATGGTAAAATCAAATCCCATCCTATTGGCTTATCTCCAACCAAACATCTCAACAAATTTTCCAAACTCCTATTCACCACCTCTGTCTGTCCATCAGTCTGTGGATGATGTGATGTGTTAGCACCATGAAAAAAGTTTCATGGCTCTAGCCCTTTTCTCCTGGTCTCTACAGTCATTTTTGTGACTCTGGCTAAAGACCTAAGCCGAATATTCAAAAAACTAGCTGTTACATTTAAATCCTTTTGTTATGCCCTGGCCTTGTTCTAATTGATGTTACTTTTTGGGCCACTTGAAAACCTTACATTCACTTGTGCTTATTAAAATACCACTTTACCATGTTTGCGGTTAGGTTTTTCGTGTGTCGGCAGGGTCCCCTTTAATACTTCCTAAGTCATCAAGTTTAATCTTTCCTAAGTTCCTAGCGCCCGGTGATTTAATTTCTCCTAGGTCCAACTGCTTAATATTTCCTATGTTTCGGCCTTAATTTTTCATGGGCCCAGGCTCTCTGACACCATCTCCATCTGACGGTGGGTGTATCTTTCTTTTCAAGCAGGTCCACTGCCATGTTGGCATAGTTGACATTCTCTCATTGGTTAGACTGTTGCTGAGAGGGATCCTATCAGTAGGGCCTGCAGTGAAGGTTTTTCAATCTACTATTGGTGCATGATCTTAAGGAATATTCTTCCCCTTTGAGATTATGCGCCATCTATTGATTTTGAATCTTACTCAGCATGTGTCAGTGGGACCTAGTTTCCGGATGTGTTAATGGGTCCTGATCCTGTCAGTGAATCGATGAACGACATATAATCTTATGTGTTTTGTCAGAGGCTTAAGATCTTGCGACGACCGTTGATTTTGTTTCTTGTCAGGGGGTTGTCAGAGATGGGAGAGGATTCCTAAAAAATGGTTGGCGTGTAAGTGCATAGAATCTTTTGAGCCTTTCAGATCTTGTGCCAGCCATCTGATCTTCTAGGCGGCTTAATGTTCTTAGTGGGGTCATTTGTCAGGTGGTGCAAGATTTTTTAATTTTTATTGGTCGACGTGGATGATGCGGTGGGGTGGGGTCATTGTCAGAGAGACTAGTGATGTGGACAAAATCTATGGTTGGTGTGAGTTCTCATGGAGTGTGTCAGAGCCATGAGATCTTACACCCGCCGTCCATTTTCGAAGGCTTAAAGCGGGTGTGTCCTATGTCAGTGATGACTAAGTGGCAGCAATGAATGACATAATGACATGTGGCATAAAGCAGGCCCAGGTGGGGTCTAAGGTCTTAGCAGTCCAAATAAATGAGGTTAGCGGTGCCCACAAAGTTCAAAGGATTCGCTCATTCACATGATAAAATGGTGACGTTCTAAAAGTCTTAGCAATTCAGCGAACGGGGTCATATATTCGTTAAATCATTTGGTGGAAGTAAAAAGTATTTTGCAAACTAGCGAAAACCTTTGTCGCCAGTTGGCTAAATTTGATTGGGATCCTTTTAAGAGATAAGTCATAAAGACCACGAAAGGGAGAGATCAGATGGTCATAACTTAAAGTGAACCTGATTTCAAACATCGACCGCCAATTTACTGCAAGCGCCATAAAGTAGCCGTTTGATTTCAAATTTGAATTTGCAGAGGGTTTCCAGTGACAAGAAATACCAGAATTTATGGTTTTAACAGCTGATTTCGATTGGTTTGGTAGCGCTTACTATTGCAGTGTGGTCCAGGGTGTTGGGTGATCGCCTGTAGGGTTTGTATTGTGCGGTTGTGTGCTCAAGGTGTGTTGCAGGGTTGTCATTTTGAGTATTTTTATGATTCTCATTACCTTCAGAGAGAATTTTTCATGATTGAGGATCATTCTAGGATTTTCTTTCTCCTGGTCACCTGGGTTTCTCCCATGAAATAAATTTGTGATCATTTCAGTTGGTTTGGGGGTTGAAACCCTAACCCTTACCCTAGCTATCTGAAGCTTGTTGCATCCTAACTTGTTTAGGATTCCAAGGCAGCTAGTGGTATATATGGTTAAAGGTTTGATTTTGTAAGGGTTCCTTCTTCTGCAAATTTTTGAGGAGAATTGGTTCCATGAAGGGTCATTTTCCTGTAAATTTTCTCTACTTCTCTGCATATAGGGTGTTCTTCCTTCCTTTGTTGGTTCAGGGAATATAATACATATTGTAATTGATTTGTCTTATGTATGAGGATTCAGTATATTCTTACTGTTACTAAGCTATCTCCATTTGAATTCTAAATTCATTAATCATACATCAAGGGTGTTTGATTTTTCTGTTTGCATTGCCTATGTGTTTGCAAGTGGAGTTGTCTTCGCAGAGATAACTAGTTTAGGATTAGTTTTCATGTATGTATAGCTGAGGTGTCAAAGATATGTCATGCTTGTCTTCCAGTGGATGCTGGTTAATGTATTATCTATTTATAAGTCTCTTCTAAGGGGAAGGATTAAAATCCTTTGGATGGGTAATAACATATTTGGATACACAAGTGGGTTGTTAAAGTGAGGTTTGGTCATGATGTGTGATTGATGTTAGGCATCAACACATTCAGTACATTGTCTTCTTGTTTCATAGTTGTTTATTACAATAAGGTATTTGACTTTGTGGCCCATTGGACAAGGCACTGGTCTATCAAGGACTTCGAACATCTTAGGGGTCCTTCAACCCATCTTCAAATCATTTACTTTCAGTTCCACCCTTTCCCTTTCATGTTGTTAGTATAGGTCTCTGGTCTTCAGACTCATTCTATGCAAGCAGGGCTATTGCATGAGATCTTGGTTTCATTGAGGTACATGATACCTATAGGGGTTTGAAGACTATTCTACAATAATCTATCTGCAGGCCTATTATTTATCATGAGGTGTTCTGAGTGTGTAGATAAGGCAATACCCACCTGAGTGATGTGGAGCTCAAAGAAGGAGGATGTTCTCTATCCTCATCAATTGGTTCTATTTTCTTGTCAAACTTGAGTGCCTAATTTGAGGATCAAGCCCACCTTTTGATTCAAGTTTGGTCCTGCAAGGAAAAGATACCAACAAAATGGTGACTCCACTAGGGAGGCCATTGGAAAGAGTCAGATAAACAAATAAAGCATTTGCTAAAATTATCTCACTAAGTGTTGAGTGGTTACTCTGAGTCTTTGTTTGATCAGTGCAGTTCCTGATAGACAATGTGATATCTTGGTGTAGTTTTGGTTGATTGGAAGAGGTACAAAGAAAAACAAAAATTTTCTCTTCAAGGAGGTGGCGACTCTACACAACAAAGAATCTGATGGAGCTGCATAGTGAGCTCTAGATCTACCCTGCCTTCCAGTCAATAAAGTCTTTTGTTACAAAACTCTTAGGTATTTCTCAAAGATCTGAAATGTCTCCTTATTAAGTGATCAAGCACTAAGGAAAGGATAAGGTGTGAGTAGAAGTTTGCATACTTCAAGTTTTCAGTTGCAACTCTGCAAAATTTTATGGAAGTATTACATTAAGTTTGATGGGTAAGCTTGATGAGGAGCTTGCATTCCTTGAGAAAGGCATCCTTGGGGATTGCATTTTATTGATGAGATTGAAAGTAGGATGCAAAAAGGATCTATCCATATCTCTTTTCTATGATAGATTTTGGGATTTATATAATGAGCTTCCTGATGATGTTGAGTTTTCTAAATCTGAGTTCATTGGTTTATTCTTGGATCTTTATTTTCATGAGTCAACCAGTTGGTCAGATGCATTGTGGGAAGAGTATTATATATGTGTTAGAGATTGGATACTTAGTGATGATAGCCTTGGCCTTGAGGATGCACTTAATGTTATGTCCTTGAAAGCTGAGAACTGGTAGTTAATGGGGGATAGGAGGTTGAGGGCATTGGCTTCTCTTTATGTTGATCATGAGGAAACTAGTAGCTCTGATGTTGATTCTCATTTTGCAGAGGATATTGATTATGAAGCTGACATTGAGGTCAATGCATATGAGAGTGCTGAAGATGGATATGAGAGTGATAATGTTTCCAATTTATCTATAGTTTTTTCTTCTTTTCAATATCAGAGTTCTTGTTTCTTGTCTCAGTTTGATGATGTTTTGTGTGAGTGGCAAGAATATGAATATGATGCAGATGATGATTCCTACATTGGTTTATCCACACAAGATGATCTAAGGCTAGAGGTCTCTTTTCTTGTCTTGGACAAGGAAGATGTTTGCAACAGGGGTGAAGCTAAGGAAGATGAAAGTATGGCCCAAAGTCCATTAAGCAGTGATGAGATTTCAACACTCTTGGCTGAAGAATTTCAAAGGTATGCACCTGTTGTGGATTTTGATTTGTAGCTCCCCTGTTATTTATCCTTTGACACTAATAATGAGGCTAGTGTTCAAAGTGACCTTGAGGACCCATGTATATTACAGTTTCCCTCATGTAGTGACTCTGCAGAAGAAGAAGTTGAAGGTCATGACAGTGTGTTGTCCTGTCATAAGAATTCTATTGATGAACAAGTTTCTTGTTCAAACCCTTTTCCTTCTTTTTCTAAGTATGATACTGATGGTGACAGTATTGAGGACCTTGTCTTCAATAATTGGGATAGAAAATTTTTTGATGCACATGACTATGCAGATCAGTTGCTCCCCTGTCACAATTTTTATGACATTGACCTTCACTTGGTCCATAATCCAGTTCATGATGACATCATTGAGGAACCAAGTTGCTTAGTGGCTGAAGCAATGTATGGAGGTAAATCAGAGGATCCTAGTCCTTCTCAGCTAGGTAATTATTATGTAATGCATGATGATCAGTATGTTTTATTTTCTGATGCATTCTTTCCCAATCATCAAGAAGAAGTGAGTGATGTTCCTTACTCCTTGGAATATGAATATGAGTATGGTAGTCATGACTGGAAATACATGGGTAGTGATCAGTGCAATTTTGTTCTTCGGCCCATGAACATTCACAGATGTTGTGAACAAGGTGGTCAAGATAATTTTAGGAGGTTGGTCACATTTGTGGATGAGAATTAGATTTTTGAATCAGGAGGGGCATTGTTTTTCTTTTGGTGGCCAGGGGCCACTGAATAAAATTGTATAATTTTTGTAAAAATTGTAAATCTTTGTATAGTTGTCTTTCCCTTTCCTGTTGTGTTTTTCTTTCCCTGGTTCGGTTGCCAATTTTTGTGGTCCCTATGTTTTGTCTAGTGGGATGGTCTACTTTAAACCAGTGATTCTAAGTCCTTGCTATGCCTACAGGAGGCATACATCCCCAGACAGAGCCACTGTTAGGACCCTAAAAAAAGTTTCATGGCTCTAGCCCTTTCCTCCTGGTCTCTACAGTCATTTTTGTGACTCTGGCTAAAGCCCTAAGCAGAATATTCAAAAAACTAGCCGTTACATTTAAAACCTTTTGTTATGCCCTGGCCTTGTTCTAATTTGATGTTACTTTTTGGGCCACTTAAAAACCTTACATCCGCATGTGCTTATTAAAAGACCACTTTACCATGTTTGCGGTTAGGTTTTTCATGTGTCGGTGGGGTCCCCTTTAATACTTCCTAAGTCATTTAGTTTAATATTTCCTAAGTTCCCAGTGCCTAGTGATTTAATTTCTCCTAGGTCCAACTGCTTAATATTTCCTATGTTTTAGCCTTAATTTTTCATGGGACCAGGCTCTCTGACACCATCTCCATCCGACGACGGGTGTATCTTCTCATGAGATGTGTCAGAGGCTTGCGAACTTAAGATGACCATCGATTTCATTTATGATGTTTCCTTTCTTTTCAAGCGGGTCCACTACCATGTTGGCATAGTTGGCGTTCTCTCATTGGTCAGTGTGTTACTGAGAGGGATCCTATCAGTGGGGTCTGCAATGAAGGTTTTTCAATCTACGGTCGGTGCATGATCTTAAGGAATATTCTTCGCCTTTGAGATCATGTGCCATCCATTGATTTTGAATCTTACTCAGCATGTGTCAGTGGGACCTAGTTTTCAGATGTGTTAGTGGGTCCTGATCCTATCAGTAAATCAACAAATGATGTATAATCTTATGGGTTTTGTCAGAGGCTTAAGATCTTGCGACAACCATTGATTTTTTTTCTTGTCAGGGGGTTTTCAGAGATGGGAGAGGATTCCTAATCGACGGTTGGCATGTAAGCGCATAGAATCTTTTGAGCCTTTCAGATTTTGTGCTAGCCATCTGATCTTCCAAGCAGCTTAATGTTCTCAATTGGGCCATTTTCCAGGTGGTGCAAGATTGTTCAATTTTTATTGGTCAATGTGGATGATGTGGCTGGGTGGGGTCATTTTCAGAGAGACTAGTGATGGGCACAAAATCTACGATTGGTGTGAGTTCTCATGGAGTGTGTCAGAGTCATGAGATCTTACACTCACAGTCCACTTTTGAAGGCTTAAATCGGGTGGGTCCTGTGTCAGTGATGATCGAGCGGCAGCAATGAATGACATGACATGTGGTATAAAGTGGGCCTAGGTGGGGTCTAAGGTCTTAGCGGTCTGGATAAATGAGGTTAGAGGTGCCCACAAAGTTCAAAGGATTCGCTCATTCACATGATAAAATGGTGACATTATAAAAGTCTTGGTGATTCAGCGAACAGGGTTGTGTATTTGCTAAATCATTTGGTGGAAGTAAAAAGTGTTCTGCAAACTGGTGAAAACATTTGTCGCCAGTTCGCTAAATTTGACTAGGCCCCTTTTAAGAGATAAGTCATAAAGATCGTGAAAGGGAGAGATCGGACGGTCATGACTTAAAGTGAACCTGATTTCAAACATCAACTGTCAATTTACTGCAAGCACCATAAAGTAGCTGTTTGATTTCAAATTTGAATTTGCAGAGGGTTTCCAATGATAGGAAGTACAAAAATTTATGGTTTTAACAGTTGATTTTGATTGGTTTGGTAGCGCTTGTTGTTGCAGTGTGGTCCAGGGTGTTGGGTGATCATCTGTAGGGTTTGTACTGTGCAGTTTTTTGCTCAAGGTGTGTTGTAGGGTTGTCATTTTGAGTGTTTTTGCAGTTCTCAGTACCTTCATAGAGAATTTTTCATAATTGAGGATCATTCCAAGATTTTCTTTCTCCTGGTCGCTTGGGTTTCTCCCCTAAAATAAATTTGTGATCATTTCAGTTGGTTTGGTAGTTGAAACCCTAACCCTTACCCTAGCTATCCAAAGCTTGTTGCATCCTAACCTATTTAGGATTCCAAGGCAGCTAGTGGTATATATTGTTAAAGTTTTGATTTTGTAAGGATTCCTTCTTCTGCAAATATTTGAGGAGAATTGGTTCCATGAAGGGTCATTTTCCTGTAGATTTTCTCTACTTCTCTGCATATAGGGTGTTCTTCCTTCCTTTGTTGGTTTAGGGAATATAATACATGTTGTAATTGATTTGTCTTATGTATGATGATTTAGTATATTCTTACTATTACTAAGCTATCTCCATTTGAATTCTAAATTCATTAATCATACATCAAGGGTGTTTGATTTTTCTATTTTCATTGCCTATGTGTTTGCAAGTGGAGTTGTCTTCCTAGAGATAACTGGTTTAGGATTAGTTTTCATGTATGTATGAGCTGAGGTGTCAAAGATATGTCATGCTTGTCTTCCAGTGGATGTTGGTTAATGTATTATCTATTTATAAGTCTCTTCTAAGGGGAAGGGTTAAAATCTTTTGGATGGGTAATAACATACTTGGATACACAAGTGGGTTGTTAAAGTGAGGTTTGGTCATGGTGTGTGATTGATGTTAGACATCAACACATTTAGTACATTGTCTTCTTATTTCATAGTTGTTTATTACAATAGGGTATTTGACTCTGTGGCCCATTGGACAAGGCACTGGTCTATCAGGGACTTAGGACATCTCAGGGGTCCTTCAACCCATCTTCAAATCATTTACTTTCATTTCCACCCTTTCCCTTTCATGTTGTTAGTATAGGTCTTTGGTCTACAGACTCATTCTATGCAACCAGGGCTATTGCATGAGATCTTGGTTTCATTGAGGTACAGGATACCTATAGGGGTTTGAAGACTATTCCATAATAATCTATCTGTAGGCCTATTGTTTATGATGAGGTGTCTTGATTGTGCAGATAAGGCAATACCCACCTAAATGATGTGGAGCTCAAAGAAGAAGGAGGATGTTCTCTATCCTCATCAATTGATTATGTTTTCTTGTCAAACTTGAGTGCCTAATTTGAGGATCAAGCCCACCTTTTGATTCAAGTTTGGTCTTGCAAGGAAAATATACCCACATGATGAACTGAACTTCAAATCTATCTTCAACTTCTTCCACAATGTACGCTAGAAATATCCAATGAGCTTAGTGCCTCTATGTGAATCTATGGTCTTTGGCAAACAATGTAGTCTCACTACTTCTCTGAAAAACAATTCTACTATATCAATAACATCATTAGTCTTCTTGCAAGGAATGAAATGTGCCATCTTCGAAAATCTATCAACCACCACAAAAATTGAATCATGTCCCCGCTGTGTCCTTGGTAAACCAAGAACAAATTCCATACTGATATCCTTCCAAAGATTCTCTAGTACAGGTAATGGCTGATACAACCTTGTATTCTGCTTCACTCCCTTCACCATCTGACATACTCTGCAACTCTGTACAAACTTCTTGACATCTTGCTAAAACTATGGCCAATAATAATTTTCACTAACCAAAGCAAGGGTTTTATCTCGACCAAAACTTCTAGCCAATCCTCCACTATGCTTCTCCTTGATGAGATTCTCCCTCATAGAACTTCATATAATGCACAACTAACTCCCTCTAAATAGCATATCATCATGGATTATAAAATCTAGCCATTTTGTCCTATCGAGAGTAACAGGTTCTTTGCAAGCTTTCCAAGCTTCACCAAAATCAGTATCCTTTGGATATAAATTCTTGAGGTCTTTGAACCCAACCACCTATCTGCATGTTTGTCAACAATAATTTCCTTTTGCTAAGTGCATCTGCAACCCTGTTAGACTTTCCACTTCTGTGTTTCAAAACAAATGTATAACTCTACAAAAACTCAACCCATTTCAAATGCCTTTGATTCAACTTTACTTGACTATTCAAATATTGCAAAGCTTGATGATTAGTATACAAAATAGACTCTTTAGGAAGTAGATAGTGTCTCCACTTCTTCAATGCTTGAACTATAGCATAAAATTCCTGATCATAAACAAAATATTTTCTCTTGGCATCATTTAACTTCTCACTGAAATAAGCAACAGGTTTGCCTTCTTGGCTCATAACAACTCCTATTGCAGTATCGCTAGCATCATAGTCTACTTGAAACACCTTATTAAAATCTAGAAGTGCTAAAAAAGGTTGATCTATAACTTTTTGTTTCAACAATTGAAAACTCTTTTCTGCCCCATTAGTCCACTTAAACTATTTCCTATCCCCTCTCATTGTTTCAGTCAAGGGACCACAAATATTGCTAAAATTTTTGATAAAATTTTGGTAAAAACTATATAGACCATGAAAAGATCTTACCTCAGTAGCACTCCTTGGAGTAGGCCATTCAAGGATAGTGTGTACCTTCTTTAGGTCCATTTTTAGACCTTCTGTTGAAACTACAAATACCAAATACACTGACTCTTTCTTCACAAAACTACACTTCTTCAAATTAATCAATAATTTCTCATCCCTCAACTTCTCAAACACCATATGAATATGTATCGTATGTTCCTCCATTGTCTTGCTAAAGATCAAAATATCATCTAGGTAAACAAGGACAAACTTATCCAAAAATTCTTTCAGAACCTCGTTCATGAGCCGCATGAAAGTGCTCGGTGCATTGGTTAGCCCAAAAGGCATGACTAACCACTCATACAGTCCTTCCTTTGTCTTGAAGGTAGTCTTCCATTCATCTCCTTTGATTCGAATCTAGTGATATCAACTCTTCAGATCTATCTTTGAAAAATACATAGCTCCACTCAAACAATCCATAATATCATCATTCATGGCAATAGAAACCTATACTTGATTGTGATCTTGTTTATTGCTCTGGAATCTATACACATCATCTATTCTCCATTCTTCTTTGGTGCTAATACCACTGGTACAGCACAGGGACTCAAACTCTCTCGAATCAACCGCTTCTGCAATAACTCATGTACTTGTCTATTCAACTCTTCACTTTATGCTAGTGTCATTCTATGTGCTGCCTTGTTTGGAAAACTGGCTCCTAAAATCAAATCTATTTGATGACTAATCTTCCTTACCAGTAGTAATCCATCAGGTACATTATCAGATACAATATCCTAAAACTCATTCAACAAATCTGCAACCTCTATAGGTACATCCTCTCCTTCCTCTTTAACAGCTTTTGGAATTTAAAAAAAACACACATGCTCATGCCTGATACCATCTAGGAATTTTCTTCCATCAACAAAATTTATTCTTCCATTACCACATACCTTTTCTTTGGTCTCCTTCAATGGCTTTAGCTTATGTCGCACTCCATCCTTTGTCAGGGAATAGGTATTCACACGATCATTGTGTACAACACATCTATCAAACTGCCATGGCCTACCCAACAACAGGTGACATGCATCCATAGGTATGATATCAAATAGTACCTCATCATGGTACCTACCAATCTTGAACTTTACTAGGCACTGTTCACTGACCATGACCTTGTGGTCATCTTGCACCCAGGCAATCCAATATGGATGTGGGTGTTTTTGTCTCTTGAGCTTCAACTTTGTCACCATCTCTTCTGACACCAAATTGTCAGTGCTTCCACTATCAATAATCACATCACAACATTTACCCTCACACTTGCATCTAGTGTGAAACTGCCTCCTCCTTTTATCAGGTTTATTCTCACCACTCAGTAGGACTCTTCTGTTAATCAATGTTTCTCCTCTTTTAGCATCTTCAGAATTTGAGGATCTTGCATCTTCATCTACATGTGCCACTCTGGCTTGGCCTTCATTCCTCCTATCTATCCTTCCTTGGTGTTGAGGACATTCAAATGCCCTATGACCTTATTCTCCATAGTGAAAGCATGTTCCACGGAAGTGTCCTCTTCCTAAACCTTGTCCTCTTACTCTTCCTCTCTGATCTCTATTGTTCTAATCTTGGAAATGATTGGAATTCTTTCCTCTCTAATTTTGACTGCTATTGGCCTCATCCTTCATTTTTGGATCTTCATTTCGGCCTCCATATGACCATCCACCAGATCGTCCACCGTGACCCCTTCCATTTTGTCTGCTCTCAAACTTCTTGTTTAGCTTTTCCTATACTTTTAGGGCAAACTGGTATGCCTCTTCAATACTATTCATTCAAACCAGGGTCAACTCCTTCTGAATGCTTGGCCTTAACCCATTAAGGTAACGGGAAACTTTCTCCTTGTCAGCTTCTATATGGCCTGTTCTAATGAGGATTCGATAGAACTCCTCTATATACTCTTGAACAGATCTTCCTACCTACTTCAAACTTTGCATCTTCTTTAGTAGGTCAAGCTCATAATCAATAGGAATGAATTGCCGCTTCAATTTATCCACCATTCAATCCCATCTTGTGATTTTATCTTTCCCTCTTCTATTTTGCTCCAATTGAATCTCTTGCCACTAGATCTTCGCATTACCTTTCAGTCTGGCCTTCGCGAATTTGACACTATCAGGATCTTCAATATCTTCAGACTCAAAATATTCTTCACATTCATTGATCCAGTCGATCAACTCCTCTGGGTTAAGATTTTCTGAAAATGCAGGAACCTCAATCTTAGGTCTTTTTCTAATCTTGGAAATAGCCTGAAAAAGTCTTTCTTCCTCCTGGTTCACAACTTTGACTTCTCCCTCTTGATCTTCTTCTTCGGCTTCATCCTCACTTTCATCTCTGACATTAAGATTCATTCCTTTGCAAATCTCCTCTTGTAATGCTCGCACTTGTCTCTAGAGCACTCTAACTTCAGGTGTTACAACACTAGCTCTTCTGCCATGTTCCCTTCATGGAGGTATTTTCGCGATGCACGCTGAAACCCTAACCATGGTCCTGGTGCAAACTTCTTCACAGTCGGTGATCTATTTACACACTTAGGAACTCCTACTCTGATACCACTTGATGAAGGGTGCTCCCCTTAATACCATAAAGACATAATAGAAATAGAGAAACAACAACAACAACAATATGCAAGAATAGAAAATTGGCTTCTTATTATCTCCACAAATGTGGAATTACAAACTTTCAAAATTACAGTATGCAAAGGCACATGGGCATTCCCTTACAATATTCTATAGGACAAAGCCTCGAATCAATACCCACATCTACTACCCAGAACTACCCTAGACAACACTACGGGCCTTCTTTATATAGGCATTTTCCACTGCCCGAGAAGGTTCCAGAAATTTAACCCTAAGGGCCGACCAAATTTAGAATTATTTTTTTTTCAATTTATTACATCAAAGTCGGCTCAAAATAACTTTTGAAACCTGAACATAAATTTTGAAGGAAAATTATTTTCTGCCATTTCAAGTGACCCAACTTCCAGAGACCATAAGTCATCACTAGTTGACCCGATTGACTATTATAACTCCATTTCAGAAAGGCCACGAAGTGCTCTATAGGCTTGACTTGTGCAAGCATCTGTCACCCAAATTTTTGACCTCATATGAGGCCTCTAAAGCCTTCAAAACTGAGTTCAAAGTTTCTGTACCCTGCTGCCAATACCAAAAATCTTCAATATCTTCAAAACTAGACCTAATCTAGCCATGAAAATTTAGTTGCAGGCTGATATGACTGAGATGAACCACCATATGTAAAATCAGAACATTCCAAGATTTGTGACCAACTTACTAAAAATAGCAAGTTTCGATAAATAGCAGCTCTGCACAAGATAGCCCTTATTGAATACAAAAACAAAAATATTTTTGGGTGATACAAGATTGCTCTTATACCTAGGATGCTCCTGCATCACTACCACCTGCACCTATACCTGTACCATCTATGTCATGACACTCAGGATCTATACTGGGACCCCTTCTAGAACTTAGTTGAGACCCTTGTTGAGCCATAGGATCCATGAATGTCTACATCATGGCACTGGATTGATTCATCTACTATATCATATGTGTCATATTGGCCTACAGTGATTAAACATCATGTACCAAGGTATTTGGAGCCTGTGAACTTGGTGTTTCCTAAGTTTGTGGTATTGGTGGGCCAAGAACCTGACCTACCTATGGCGCAACTCTAAAAACTTGAGATTTATGCTAACCTCAACCAGCCACCCTGATCTATCAAAGAGCTCTAAGTGGTCCTCCTCTCATCCTAACTCTTCCACCTTGCATATGAACTCCACCTATGGCAGGCATAGGGGAAATGATAGGAATAACTTCCCCTCCATCCCATTTGGCTCTACCAGCTCTCTAACCTCATTGCCACTACCACCATCATCATCATCATCTAATCAATCATCAATGTTAGGAATGGGGTTAGAAGGATCAGGGAACCTCAAAAATGGGTTTTGAACGAACCACTATGCATATTCATCAGTCATCCCTACATCAACTATATGCTCTCACATATCCCAGGATAAGTGTGGAAGGCCTAGGGGCTCATCACGTGCAATGCAAAAATCAATCTGAGGACCCCATAGGGATATCTCAACATGTCCATGAGCATAGAGTGCCAAGCCCTGTGGCATAACAAGAGGCTCGTGTGCCCTATCATCCATTAGGGCATAAACATAAAAGGAATCTCTATAGCATCCTCAAACCATGGCTCATAACCTAGATATGGTTGCCATGTCACCTGATGTAAATCCTTAATAATAGGTCACTAGTAATCAAGCTTACCCAACTATGACTAGATAACTATACCCTCGTAGATGTAAGCAAAAGACCATCCTGAATCTCTGCATCCCACTGTCAATGGATGACTGATTGGGACATACTCCCATATCCATAATTGAAGAAGAATAGCACCAACAAATAGTGAAACACCACGTCTATTAATTACATCATGTAGCTCATGATAAAGTTGTGCTAGCATGCAAGAACCCCAATCAAAGTGCCGAGGATGACCAATCATGTCCTCTAAGATGCATCCCTAGCCAATGAAAAAACCATGACCCCATCAATTAGGAAGATGGAAGCCACCAATAAGAATATCCAAGACAGCATGAAGAACTTGGAAGGAGACGAACTGAGCCCACAAGATTGTCTCATCGCCGATGGTATGATCACCAAGGGGACATTCATAAATAGTACCATCATAGACCTGATCATAGTATGCGATCTCTCCATGTGTCCAAAAGTGGAGGAGTTGGTACACATCCTTGGGAGTGATCGTCATCTCTCCAAGTGGCAATTGAAAAGTATTATGGTTGGAGTGCCATTACTCTGCCATAGAAGTGAGTAGTCCTCAATTCATTCATAATTGAGGTATATAAAGAAGGAAAGAGATTTCACATTGCCCAATTAGTCGATGCTCATGAGTTCTCAAATCATCCACCATGTCTAGAGGCCATGTATACAATCCTCAAACATATAAATTTTGGAGAGGAAACTGCAGAATCACGTAACATTGAATTAGTAATCAAATCATTAAAAAAGTAAATTATCACAAGTCCATAAACATCCTAACCTATAAATATCATCATCAATTTTCCTAATTCTATTCAGAGAGGATGGAAAATAATCAAGATAATCAAACCAACCAATCGGGATTGACAATCAACATTCATTAAAATATGATAAAAAATAACACTGAAATACTTGTTTCATCACATGATCTATCATTCATATTCATTGATCGATCATGTGAATCATTCAGACTAGACAACTCTATCAAAATTTTAAAACACTTGAAATTTTTTTGTAAGTGCTATGTTGTGGCTTATACGTGCTAAAACTCATAAGCGTTATTAAATTAATTGAAAGTGCTAAAATACTTCTTGAAAATACTGAAAGAACTTGTAAGGGCTATTAAAACTTGAAATTGCTACTAGATCATATCATATGTACTATGAGATATGTTATCTGTCCTAACATTATCATATGTGCTACCTATATATTTAAAAATTCAAAACCTATACCTGACTATATGCGCTACTAAAATCATTATATGTGTTGTTTCCCAACACAGATGCACTAAAAAAAAGTTGTACCTGCTACTGAAAACCTAGGACGCACTACTTCATTTTCTTGGCAAAAAAAAAATATTTTGACGCTTAAAAATCTAGATTTTTTGCAAAAAAATCAATTAATCAACGAAGAGGGTTTATCAAGGTACTCACCAAAGGTCTGCAGTCTTGAGGATGTTGGTATTGATTCCCATGCTCAAATCTATGCTCCTAGATAGGTACAACCATCATGAAGAAGTCAGAGAGGTTAGAGAAGAAAAGTCAATAGAGGCAGGTGAAAATGAATAGTAAAATTGACTTTTTACCCCTATATATAACCATTTGACCTATAAGGGTCTATTTTAGTAGAAAATTGACCTGAGGGTTAAATTAATCACCAAAATGACCACATCAGGGGCATTCTCATCAGTTTATTAGTTAAATCATTATAAAAATGAAATTGAAGTCAATACAAATTCAAAATTATTGAACAAAAAGTAATAAAAAATGCATAATTTTTCATCCAAAGTTATTCCATTTCATTTCTAAGGGGGCATGCAGTCATATCATCAATGATTTAATCAAAATTTGTGTGAGAACCATTGAATGTAAAATTTTTTGAACTCATCAATAGGGCACTAAAATTAGTGAATCATTTCAAATCAAGGCATCATATCTAGAATCCATCATTATAATGACCAATGATAATATCAATCAATCAAGGTTTCACCAGGGAATCTGCATCAATCATTGAGATCAAATCAAACATTTGTTAATCAGGAATCTACATCAAGACATCAGATTGAACCAATGCGCTTGGCATATCGATTCAAAGAGGGGCATTTGTAGACACCTAAAAATTGTCAAGAGTAACCCAAGTGAGTAACCAAGGCAAAATTGAAGCATTAATTGCAGTCAAGCCAAAATCCAACATTAATTGAAATTAAAAGCCAAAATAAATTAAATAAATCATTTAATTGTGCAATTAATCTAATTAATTGTATATTTGGATTAAAATCAAATTTAGCCCATTCAAGGGGTACACATGGCTAAAGAAATGAATTAAATTCAATTAATTAATCCCTCAATTCTCTCACCTACCACATGGGAGGAAATTACCTCAACCAATAGGAATTAAGGATTGGAATCACATGGATCAAAGCCACATTCAATCTCAGTTACTCATAAGGAGAGAGCATCTTGACCATCGATTTTGTCTCATTGTCCCAAGCTTTGAGGAAAAAATATTTAAATTGTCCTCATATTTGAAACCATGGACTTAACTCTGTTGGTGTAATTAATTAATTACTAATTACACTTTGCTTAAGTTTACTTAGGATAATACATTTGCATATTAGTTGACATTGAGACACCTAGGAGTTTGCATTTCATTTTAGCACATGGCTAGGAAAAATTCCACTTTAAATGGTGATAGTTGTCATCTCATAGCTCTTTGTGTGTGAGATCCACCTTTAGTTCTCTTATCACATTATTATCCTCAAATTGTTTCACATACTTTGATGTACAATGGAGGATGATCCACCTTTGGTGGACATGTGATTCCACCTAGTGTGGTTGATAGCTTATCATCTCCTTATCATTTAGTCTTATCGCATTGCCTATATATTCAGACATTCCTACTTTGTAATTATGCATTCTATTTGATTATTGATCATTATGTTGGCAATTTGGCTAATGTGGATGCATAGATGTTGTCATTATGGCAACATATGATCTCTATTGAGAGCGCAGAATTTGGAATGCAAGTATGGAAAGTTGAAGGAAGAAATTGTCTAAGTATGGATACAGTGATCCTGACAGAGCACCCGATGAAGATTTAGTTGGCGACATCCATTGGAGCAATATATTTTTTTTGCACAGTTAACTAAAGCTTCTACAGAGTATGAGGATACCCCATCTCAGTGTGCATAAAATTTGGAGCAGTACGGATGAAGTTATTCGAAGTTTACCGAAGACAGTTTTTGCAGACAGAAAAGTTTTGGAGACAGTATTAGTGAAAGAGTTAAGGGATTATTTTTTCTTGTCAAAATAATGACTTAACATTATGAAGGGATGACATCCTAGATGTTTACTCTTGGATAAAGATTTTGGACGCCGACCATATAAAGTTATTAGCTCTAATAACTCATATATTAGGCATACTTGAAATGTAATGAAAAAAAGTATGTGATGTGTAAAAAGAAAGAAAAGGATAACTTGTGATAGTTCTATATTGTGATAGCAGCAAAGGCTATTGATGCAAAGTTGTAAGCAGTACCATACTATAGTCAGAAACATTTTGTATTACCTGTTTGGGCAGTGAGCTCAGCTGGTGATCAGGTTTTGTAATCTAACTCCTAACAGGGTTAAGGCTTCTAACAAGGCCTAAAGTCCTTTAACCAGGACAGATCTACTATATATTGTAAATTAACTCCTAACAGGGTCCAATATCCCTAACAGGATACTTTTGATTAGTGATCTTTGTGGGTACCATCCCCACCGGGGTTTTCCCTTGGCCAGGGTTTCCTCGAGAACATATCATGTGTTATGAGTTCATTCTATTTACTGCTATGTTTGTTAATCAGCTTGATAATCTTTGTATGCACTAAAGTAATCTGTTATATCCATAAGTGGGCAAAAGAAAAAGTTCGTGAAATACTGATTCACCCCCCCTCTCAATATTTCCCATTTCTAACACATTATTGAATCTATTCATTTTATCATAATCTTGTCTTTCTTGTGCTATCTATTGAGCTTCTAGATCTTGTAATTTTATTCTTTTCCTTAGGAACATTCTTACATGGTATCAAAGCCATAGAAGATCTCATTGCATAGTCATTGGAGGACACTTTGCTTCAACTTTTGGAAGGCCATGATTCAGATCTGGAGGAGCAACATCTTGTGGGAGTATCTAGAGAAAGATCTGACCTCACCATTGTGTCTGAGTAGCTGTTTCTATAAATTTTGACTATAAACTTGCCTACCTTGGGAAAAAGTCAAATTTGAGGCAAACAAATTTTGCAAATTGAACTTGGGCAGTCCAATCTATAGTACGGTACGGATTTTAAGATTTTTTTTAAATTTTTAGAATTTCTTTTTCGAGAAAATTCTGCATAATTTCATAAATTTTTTTGGGGTCCCACCCCTGTTTGTCAAAATATATACTATAAGCATAAGAGAATTTGTGCAAAAGAATATTCTAGTAATATTCAGCGTTAATTGCACCTCAAACCCAGGTTTGCACATGCAGTAACTCACTAACCAAATTTAGCACAACCCAGACTGACATGAAGACTTCCACATCCGACGAGATCATCATAAGCCTAAAATTTTATTAGTTTTAAAACTATAGGGACTTGGTTTTAAATAACAAAATTAACTTTATCTTGGTGAATGTGGGACTAAATCTCCCACATTTTGAAAAGAGAAAAAAGTGCCACGAGTCCATCTCGGCCCCCATGCACATAAGATCAACCCGAAACAGACCCCGCTCAACCAAACTGAGTCAGCTCAAAGATGGGGACTTCAAACTGGGCTAGAGATTGCCAAGCACGAGAGGATCAATTCACATCTCATAGTCAACTCAGTTCATTCAAGAGAAAAACAAAGTAGGAAAGAGATCAGCTATTATTGTTGATTGTTCTCATTTTCTTACCAATAGTGGCCTTCACTCATTTAAACGACTTGGCAACACAACCCACTGCAAATGTAGGATTAAAGGCAACCTCTGCTCCGCCAAGTCACTGCCCAGTCAACCCAGTCCATGCGGAAGCCATGTGGGCTAGTAGCCCCATGGACTCCACATCAGCAGCATGATTAGCCAATCCAAAATCAACATGTGGCATAGACAAAAGAATGGTATTTTTTTAAAATTTGCATTTTTTGCCATTTTTACAGTGTTAAATTTGATAGCCATCCAACCATCACAAGGGATGTTTTTTTATTTTAATTTGATGGTAGTCTAGCTATCAAATTTAGGCTTGTTCCTACATCATCATTTCTTGAGGTTAAATTTGACGTTTGTTTGACCATCTTTCCTTGGCCATTTTGTACTAATATGATTGTTTGATTGTCAAACTTAAGACAATATTTTTTTGATGTCAGCAAGTTTGAAAATTTTCAGCCCTCACCATTTGTATTTTCAATTTTGTAGTCCAACTTTGGGAGGCTATAACTTGGTCATCTAGGCTCCAAATTGAGTGCAATTTTTGTTTTGGCTAGAATTTTCTAAATTTTCCAATGATGGTGTTGTTTTCTCATTTTGGTGCATGAATTTGACAAAAATTGCAGATTTTGGTGATTGTACCTATCTGATCCCTATTTTTGCAACTTCAAAGGCTCCGTTCAGGCTCATACAGACACATTTTAATGTGCCATTGTTTAATGGAAGTGTATAATTTTTTGAGTACTTTCCAGATTTGCTATCAAATTGTAGCCTTATTTGGGAAAAAATATCACTTTCAAATCTAGGTCCTTTTTGGCCTTGTATAATCATTGTAATGCTTAGGATTTTGATTTGATTCTAAGCAATATTGATTTGAGTCTTCTTTGGCCTCATGGAGGTGGTTGTAAATAGAAAAATCATAAGTCCACTTAGGCCCATTTTGGCATGTGGCAATTGTACATGCACTACATATAAAGTGCCAAAAGCATCATTTTTGTTTTTTTGGGGGGGGGGGTGGGGGGGTTCTTTGATTGAGTGAATTTGGGGGGTGTCTTGTGTTCCTCTCTCTCTCTCAATTTTCCATCATGGGTTCACCTAAATGTCCATTGTTAACTTCATACAACTATGCTACATGGAAAGATAAAGTATGCATTAAACTAATGGAAAAGGGTTTAAATATTTATGTAAATGGTAAAATTAAAGAACCTAATGGTCCTAATGTGGATAATAATGCAAAAAATGATTGGGAAATCAAAGACAATATGGATTTAGGAATTATAAGGTGTTGTGTTCATGAAGATGTCTTCTTCCACATTTCTAGCTTTAAGGATTCCAAAGGTTCTTGGGACAAACTTGAAGATTTGTATGGTAAGGTGGATGAGGAAAAGGGATTCACAATTGAGGATGAACTACTTATCTTGGATCCTATGAAATTTGACACAATTCAAGACTATGTCAATAAAGCCAATGAGTTGAGAACACTACTTAAGGATTGTGGTAATCCCATGAAGGGTGATAGGTTGGTTCATCACATTTTTAAGAGGTCACCTTTAGGATATGCATCTTTTGTATCGATTTACAATACTCACAAGTTGACCAAAGGGAGTGCCTTCACTAAGCCTTCATTTGATGCATTTGAAGAAATGTTAATATTGGAATAGTCAAAGTTGATGGATATGGGAATTCTCAAGTCTTCAAAGTCTATGGCATTGGTGGCTAATAATGAGAACCAAAGAAGTGAAAGTGGAAAAATTTTCAACAACAACATGAAGAAGTGGAAGCCAAAATCACAATCTCAGAGATGCCAATATTCCTCTCACAACAAAGAGATTCTTCTTCCAATAAGAAGGGAAACAACAACAAGATTGATAAACTATTTTGTGCATATTGCAAGAAACCGAATCATGATGAGCATCATTGCAAGACTAAGATAATTGATGAGTTGTAAAAATTAATCAAGAAGAACAAAATCAATGTGCCAAATTCTTCCAAGGATTCATCTCCATCCACTTCAAAGGGAAAAGGGCAAGCATTTATGGAAATTTCAAGTTCTTCAAAGGATTGGACTCTTGACTCGGGTGCCACACATCATATGGGTACTTCAAAGGGGAAATTTTCTTCATTGGAGCCATCTAAGGTACCCCACATCTTTGTAGGAAATGATACAAAAGTGGAAGTTGAAGGGAAAGGAATATTTGAGATGAAAAATAGAGAGTTCAAAGATGTTCTCTATCTTCCTGACCTTAGAGCCAATCTCCTTTCAATTTACCAAATCACTAACAATGGAGGTGGAAATAAAGTTGATTTCCTTCTCGATTGAGTCATGGTGTGAAATCTTAAGGATGATTCATTCATTGTAGGGGGTAAAGCTAATCATGACACAAGGCTCTATTCTTTCTCCCACTTTGTGACTAGTCTCCTTCACATGCCTTGTTGACTCATACTCCATCAAAAAGTAAATTATGGCATAAGCAGTTTAGACATCTTGATTTTCGCTATCTTCAACAACTTATCTCAAAGAATATGGTCAAAGGTCTACCTACAATCAAATTTTCCAAGGGTGAATGTTCAACTTGTTCAATGGATATACATCTTGAAGAGAAGTTTGAAAAGGGAAAGTCTTAGAGAGCATTAGTTTTTATTGAATTGGTTCATAGTGTTCTAGCAGACCCCTTTCCATTGACTCCAGTCAACAAGGGTTGTTATGTCCTCACTTTCATTGATAACTTTTACCGCTACACATGGGTCTACTTTCTTGGTCACAAGAATGAAGTGTTTGAAAAGTTTCTAACCTTTAAGAGTCATGTTGAGAAGAAATCAAGTAAATAAATCAAGGTTCTTCATGTAGACAATGAAAGAGGATATGTGAACTAAAGACTTAGAGACTTTTGTGAACTTGAGTCATGTTGAGAAGAAATCAAGTAAATAAATCAAGGTTCTTCATGTAGACAATGAAAGAGGATATGTGAACTAAAGACTTAGAGACTTTTGTGAACTTGAGGGTATTGATATTTAGAATCTAGTTGCATTTAGTCCATAGAAGACAAGAGTTGTAGAAATGAAGATTAGAACTCTTAAGGAAATGGAAAGTTGCATGATTGAAGCCAAGTCTCTTGATCCATCACTTGTGGTAGAAGCTATAAGTTGTGCTAATCACATCCTTAATAGATCTCCTCATAATACCTTATATGGAATGACTCCTTTTGAGGCATAGTGTAGAAGAAACCCAATTGTGAAACACTTCAGAGTATTTGGTTGTCCAATATGGGAAAACATATCTTCATGAAAATGCAAGGCGCCTCCACCAAGACCTTGTACATTCATTGGATATGAAGAAAGTGTTAAGGCATATAGACTTATGGATCTTGAGACTCATGAGATTTTCATAGAGAGGAATGTTCACTTTGAGGAAAATTCACCTATCTTATCCTCTACTCCTCTTTATACTTCAAACATTGTGGAAATTGATAGTGAGAGAAGTGGAAGTGATTTAGATGGTTCATCTACCTCAACATCTATATGCAGGATTATGTACCTTTGATTTTTACACTTAAAATTGAGGATACTCCTTCATCATCTTTCACTCAACCTCATTGGGTTAGAAAGACTCTTGATTCAACAGGTTCACTTGTGGGGGATCCTTTAGAAAGTTGTAGGAAACTATCAGAGCATCAACACATTCCACATGCATACATTGCTATAGAGATAGGTCCATATGATTCAACATAGTAGGGTACACCTTATCTTTTAGTTCCAGCAGTAGGGGATGACTACATGACAACCATTGCAAGTTTGTTTGTGGAATCCTACATTGTCGATATGGGAGACATCATTGATGATATACATATTCTCTTTGATGGGGAAGATCCTTCTTCAGTTGTTGCGAGGGAACACTCTGACCCTCATGTCCATTATCTACATGATCAATCTTTTGAGGTTGATGTGATTGTGGATCCTTATGTATAGAATTTGTAGGAGGTCTCTTTATCGTTAGAGAAGAAAATTAATTCTTTGGGACATGCTCTACATCCATCCTTGTTTGATCTTGACTTGTTCTTTTCAAAATTTTTGGAAGGGGTAGCCTTTAGTATTGACATAGCCCGAATAGTTGAGAAGTTTTTAGAGACACCATTCATCTTGAGGTTTCTTCTAACAGATTGAGGAGACATATCATCTACACCTGTGGAATTTTTTCTTTCTAAGGGGAGGAATGTTGTTTGAAATTCATGGATGAGCTTCTACATTCATCCTAGAGAAGCTATCACTGATAGGAATTCTACATTGAGGGGGGCTACCATGTCTCTCTTCTACTACTACTTCTCTCTTATAGGGGGGAATTTTTCCTCATCTGGGATTTTTTCCTTCTTATACTTATATATTGTATATACATGATGTATGTCATAATGGGGAGGTCTTGATTACTCCATCTATCCATTCATCTTTTTTTTTGGCTCTCTTTTTGGGGGAGGGTTTTTCCCATGAGGTTTCCCCTCTTTCTATGATTTATGAGAGATTTCATTGCATTGCATTGCTCTTTCATATTATACATGGGTACCTAACATGGCCTAGTAGCTGACACCCATCTTTCATTGTGAGCTTAAGTGCATTCCCCTAAGATGCACTTAAGGGAGGGGTGTTGGTGTAATTAATTATTTACTAATTACACTTTACTTAGGATAATGCATTTTCAAATTAGTTGTCATTGAGACACCTAGGAGTTTGCATTGTTGGAATTAGGAGAGATAGGTACTAAGAGGGATGGGGTGAATCAGTGCCTTCAAAACTTTACTTGTAAACCTTTCAAATCTTATAAACATAAACAGTGATAACCGACCAAAACAACTTGAATATAATTGCATGAATCATTCATCCACTTAACTTAGGTAAGTAAACAACATGAAAACAAATTCACAATCATATGACACAATTATTTTGGTAACACAGAAACCCTTGTAAGAAGGTAAAAACCTCGGTGGGGATGACACCCACAAATTCTTCACTACTACAGATAGAAAATGTTTGCCTGTTAGGGATACAAGTTTTGATCAATTCCGGTGATCTCACCCTATTAGGAGTGACATGTTAGATCGACTATATCTACCTAGTTATAGGATTTTAACAACACTAATGAAGCATGAACTCGGTTAAGAGATTTACATAAAACTGTTAAGTCTACTCTATTAAGAGATTTTATCCAAAAACTCTATTACAATTGTTAGAAAGCAATAGGTAATTATCTACTATTTGACACTCAATTGTCTGATACAGATCTATAAGCTCTGATAAAATATCACCTTACTTGTGATGAATCTCTGCTCTAAATTTGATCGGTAGCCTCTGTTGATTCTACTCAATCTGAATACCTCTATTCTTGGTTCTGCTCTGTTAACTGATAGACTTGAAGATAGGAAATTGCTTCAAGTGCTCCATGATTCATATATCAGCTCACATCAAAAATGATGTGAACACACCAATATATAGTGTTCTTTTTTTTTCGCTTTAACAAAATTAGGTTACACAAAATAATCATAACCCTAAGATCTACGATGTACAATAATAACCTAGATCATCTATTACAAAAGATATACATTTTATTTAATGTTTATCATCACATTAAATGTTCCTCGATCTTGGTAAAACATTTTACAAACCGTTGTAACCATTTGCATAGAAGAATGTGCCATTCCTGATTACTATGTCATTTCCTATGATCTTTGGTAAACACTATGTAAACTGATCGGTGTATACTATGATGCTTGGTGTTTACTATCTATCGGTGTCGGTGTCTACTGGTGCTCGGTAAATTGTCCGTTGCTCGGTATACTACTTTACCGACTGGTCTATTCTACTTTATGTTACCAATTAGCTCAATGTAAGTAACCAACAGATATCTTTACAAATCTTTGGTACTAATGACAACCTTAAAAGCTCAATAGAGATAACAATCTCCCCCTTTGGCATTAGTATCAAAACTTTGAATGTATATAGACAAAATTTTCCATGTAACTTATATCTCCGCCATATACATATACACATCAAAAAATTTCTAAGTACTCCCCCTCGGTGCATGCTCTTGGTAATATATAGTGTACTAGCAACTATGTACATATTTGGCATAACAACTAATACATTGTTTTCCCCCTTTTTGATAGTAATGCCAAATACAAAAAATTTAAGTATACTCACAACTTGTCAAAAATTGACTTATGGGTTTTCTTCACTGACTCCAAGAGGTTGTATCATTCCTCTTTCAAGTTGGTGAGAGCAATGTGCTCAAGACCGACTTGCGCATGCATGTCAAAGATGTTATCTAACACCAAAAATTTTGGTGTTGCAACTGGGTAAAAGCACAATAAGCTATCACTCTTTTACAAAGGAAAAGGCTAACAAAATCAAAGTTGTTCAACTTCAATAGTATAAAAATGACATTTATATTGGGAATTTGAAGATGATGTAAACTAATTAAATGTGATAAAATGGATGAAGTTTATGATTAATATTTTTAATAATTTTTTTGAATAAGAATTTATATGTTTTTTAAATTTTTAAAGATGATTTTTTCAGTTGCTGAAAAATGCTGAAAATTAGGGGTCTAGTTCCCACAAAAAAATTATATGTAAATAAACATTTTTTCCCCTAATTTCAAAATATTTCATAGATGACATATATAGCTAGTGCATGAAGAAATAAAAATTGGCTTGTGATCTATATTTTATTTGTTATAACAATTCAAATTCCAACTCACTGAAATCGACAGTTTTCATCTCGCAACATATTTTTCATAACAAATAAATCCCAATCAAAAAAACAAATATATATTCTTGAAGAGGACTCTCTCCTCTAGTGCAAAATATTTTTTTCAAATTTATTTAATATGATTTACTATTTTTTTCTTTCTCCGAATCAACATCTCCTTGACTGTTTAAATACCTACTTGCAATATTTTTTAATTACAATAAACTATGTCTAATTAAAATACTATAAAATATATATGAGGATATTCTTGACTCTTATCTCTACAAAAGGGTATTTTTTTATTTTAAAAAAAATATCATTAAAAATATTAGGAGTTATTGAAACACCACTTTTCTAAAATAATTTTATTTTTATGGTAATTTGACCCAAAGTGGTATAAAACATGGATTTAATAGATATTTCCAATTGGAAAAGTTAAAGAACTTATCTAACTTAGCTAGAATGAATCTAGCTAGACCATCTATTTGAAAAAAAAAAAAAAAATAGTTAGAAATACTAAAATTTAGCTGTGCTGATAAGTTAGCCAAAAAGGTGACACCTGATTGTGCTTTTACCCAACTAGTAGCTTGGCTTTGACAATATGTGCTTTAAAAATTTTCAGGAATGTAATGAGTTCAATTTGCAACTCAGTAACCTGATCTGTTATGTGCTCTTTTTGTTTCTACAAATCTGCTATTAACCACCAGAGTTCCTGAACTCAGTGAATATGCTTTAGGAAAGCATGAGGCTCGGTTATAGCTGCATTTGTACTCAACTGTATTTCTACTTTCAATCCTTTGATCTTTTCACTGACTTCAATAGTGAAGGTGTCTGTAGTACAAAGCTTCAATAGAAAGTGACAAATTAACTGAGTGATGGATTTTATTTTAGTAATTACCTCAAACAATTTGACCTTCTTTAATGCCACTTCTTGGCTGATTTTCTCTGCTAATTTGTTATGTATTCTAGATTATGCCCTTTCTTCAATACATTTATCTGCATCAGTGTCTAGGGCATTGATCTTCTCAGCAAGGGTAGCAAGTTGATCTATAATAGGTGTATCCTCATCAATATGTATCTCAGGTACTACCTGTTGGACGATATCTCGCACATCGATTAATACTTCTTTTCATTTGTGCTCTTGCTTCAACTTCTCTTGCGTTGCCTTCCTTGAACATAACTCCCCATATTTACTCAAGTCTTTGGGGCTTAGGGTCTTCAGGTCCTACTCAGGGATAATAATTACTTCATCTAGGGTGACCGACCCTTTTCCTTTTTTCTTCTTGTTTAGTGCTGGAGGTGATTTATTTTCAATAATAGCAATAGTTTTATCTCCCATCTTTGGAGTATTCTTCCCAGTTAACACCTGTTCTTCTTTCTTCTAGTCCTCGATAGTGGTAGTCTTGGTTGATATAGTAGGAGTCTTGGTTGTGGTGTTAGGTGGGATCACCTCTGTTTCCTTTTCTTCTTCTGTTTCCTTTGCTTCAGTGGAAGGTGCCTCTGTATGTGTAGGCTCATCTGTCTTTGTAGGTTTCTTAGTGTTTTAATCCCCTGTGATATCTTTGTTTTTCTCAGGATTTGAGCCGTCAAGTTGTACTTGGGAAAGAATTTTAGCTACTTTTGCAAGTACAGGAAGTTCACCCGGTAGTGATGTAAATAGAAATTCAGTGTCTAATGCTTCATCTTTATTTGGTGCAATATTTACATCTTCATCATCTTGGTCATCAGGATCACCATTTGTGATGTCTTCAACGAGTACATCATCATCGGTTTTCTTCTCCAGTTGAATTTCAACTTTATCCAGTGCATCCTGTGAAACATTTATTTCTTCCTTGTCCTTGGTGATATCAATTGGCTTGGTAACTAATATAATGGTATTCTTTGCTTTCTTTGATGTTCCTTCATCAATACAAATACCTTTACCTTTAGAATTTTGTCTCTTCTTAGACAAGTTCAAGAATGCTTGTTGCTCAGCTTTTTCTTCGGCCTTCAAAATTGATGTCCATATAGAATCAGTAGTGATATCCATATCTACTACATTGTCATCCATGATCATTAAGGCTCTATTCTTGATCATAAATTTTTCTTGGTACTTGGTCAAGTATTCACTAACTTCTCCAAAGCTTAAATGTGTGGCTGATCGAACTAGAGAGCGTTCTCTCTTTCTCTTATTGGTGTTAGTGCAATAGCCCATTTTCCAGTAATTGTATCATCCAATTTCTTCGGTAATGCATAGGCAAACTCCATTGGAACTTTCTTAAATTTAATCATCATTTGGATGACAGCTTCTTCAATCTTGGTTTGATCTTCTTTTGACATTTTGTCAAATCTGTCTAGTAAGGGATCGGTGAGGTCTCCATGTTCAATTATGTCCTCAATGACTTCATCGATTGTTTTTGCCTTGTTACTGACCACTTTAAATTGATTTACATCATCTTCAGTATCTTCAAGATCTTCCTTATTTGTTATGAGTTTCCTCCTTTTCTTTGGTGCCTCAGCTATGACCTTGTTCTTTCTCTTAATGTATTTCTTTATTGGTGTAGCTGCTCTTCTTTTTGTTACTTTCACTACTTCCTTGTTGGTAGGTGGTGCTACAGTTGACGATCTTGTCTTCATACCTTCATGTACAGGTGACTACATCTTTGTAGGAATTTTAGGTGGAGGAACTAGTGTAGGATCTACTTCTTTGTCAGACTCAGTTTCCTCACTATCATATTGTTTGTCAGCTAACTATAATTGACCTTTGGTTGCCTATTCAACTAGTGTATCTTTAGATGCCACAAATGCATCACCATATTTAGTAGTAAGGTGTTTCTTCATTTTCTTTACCTTTCTAGTTATCTTACCGATCTCAATATCTGTTGAAATTCTAGACTTTGCCTCTTCATACACTCTGAATCTAGTGGCTATGGGATCCTTTGGTAATGCAAGCAATGCATTAATAGATTTCAGAGTGAAATATTGGTTTATTTCATATCCCATCGGTGCCAACCATTTTATCCTTGGCTCAACTACTTTTATCAAAGTGTAATCGATGTTGACCACAAAACATATGTCATTCTCAAAATTTTGAACTAATTCCCTTAGAATTCTGCTTCTTTTATGCATTTTAGATTGAAATTCTATGAAATATGCATCAAATTATACATTCAACTTGTCTCCTAACTTATTCATCATTTCACCAATCTATTTTGTTATCGGTACATCTGGTATCCAATTTACTTTACCGATGCCAGGCACATACTTTTGTAAATAGAGAAATATGCATGCAAGTAGAGATACAAACTTACATGTGTTAGAATTATTTTTCTTTATGGTCTTCATATTCTCCTAAAGTTGATGAAATAGTACCTTGGCAAGATCAACTTGGTGACCTTTCACTACAATTTTGTGTGCCATGTCTATTGCGCTGCAGGGTACCCTGTTGAGTCTACTCAATTGAAATAGCTTGTACCCGATCACATGTGTTGTCAATTTGACTGTTGGGTCCTTAATTGTCAAAATCTTCAATGCCCAACCATCCCATTGTGCTCCAATGTATTTCTCAACATCCGATCGTGATGAACTACGAAAAGCCTTAGCTTTGTCAGTTTTAGGAAGCCCAGTAACCCTACTAATTAATTTCTTGTTGACCTCAATCGGTTTATCCAGCCAAAATTTGTCATCGTGATATCTGCTCAAAATGATTCTAATCCAAACTGATTTAAATGATTGCGAAAAGTGTATAAGACATGATAACCCTGATTCTTCAATCTTCTTGTAGTCTGATTTTATTCTTCCATCGGGGCCACAGAGTGGTTGATATGCTGCAATAGTTTCAAGGTCTCCAACTTCTCTGATTTTGCAATGAATATAAGACCTTACGTCTTCTGTCAATAAAACCCTTTCTGGTATGCTCGAAAAAGTGCCCATTGTATCTATTTGTGCTACGACCTTAGGATGTGGCTTAAACTTTGGTTCATTGAAATTTTCCCTAATGATTAGATTAACTTCCTCTTCAACACTATGAGTTTTGCTTGCAGACAATGTAGATGCCATAAATTAATTCTAGGGTTTCGGCAAGCAGTAGGATAGGAAGTGTTTTATCGCCAATGAACTTACTCAGTATCATGAAGAGTGATGTCAGTTCAATCTAGTGTAGCCTTGAATCCTTCTAAAAATCTTTTAGCTTGAACTCTGCTCTTTGAATTCTCCGCTCTTCGAAATCGCATTATAAAAATGAACTCTGTTCCTGTGTATTTATAGACTTTTTGATGTTCCCACTCAAACTTATATGCAATAAATTCTCCATTTAACTTTTGGTAAGAAATAACTATCAACTCGGTGACAACTAAAATTTTCATCTGCTCGATTAACATAGAGTTTCTTCATCGGTTGATACATGTGCTCGGTTAACCTTAGATAGTGATTACCGATGAGTAACCAACTCTCGATCTCTCTTTTACCAACTGTATAACATTGTTAGCTCATAACACCTAAACCATAATGCATCTTTATTCATGCTAATTTGGTATTTGTACTTCATGTATAAGGAACTGTATGTAAAATGTGATCTTTTGAAATGTTAGTCCCATACATACCTATTTCACCTTAAGTGGAAGTACCAATGTCACCCAATCCAATGGACGAGGTTTCACCGACAACATTACTTGACTCAGCATTCTCATTAGATGCCTTCTTCCACATAGTGTTCCTTAACTTCGTGATATCTGCGATAGTATATCCACTTTCAAATATATGATTTTCATCTAGTGCTCGGTCTCTACAATTCTTTCTTAAATGACCGACCTTATGACAGTGCATACATGCCATTCCAGTGCTAGTCCAGCTTCTCGATTGTCCAATCTAACTCTTTCTATAACAGTTTTCTGCAATGTGTCCATATCTACCACATACAACATAGTTAGTCCATGTATTATAATCCCAAACATAAGAATTACCTTGTCTCTTCGGTTGATAGGCCTTTCGTTGTGTTTTCTGCTTAGGAGTCCATACTTGCTTCATCTTAGCCTTACACTCTCATGTAGTGTGTCCATGTTTATTACAAGTATAGCATATCTTCTCCTCAGTAGTATTGTTAGCAATATCATTCTGTTTAGCTCTACACTCATATGTTGGATGTCCAAACTTACCACAATAATAGCAATATCCATTAAACTTAGGAGTGACAAGAGGTTTACCTTGTGCTTTGCTTCTACACACATTAGATGTATGTCCTGGTTTGCCACAGTGATAATAGGTCAACACTTTAGGTCTCTAATTTGGATTGTTATTGACTTGTTCAGCTTGTTGTGATGATTCTCCTTCACCAGTGTAGCCTATTCCAGCTCTACTTCTGAATCTTCTTTGATTAGTCAGAAAGTCATCAATCTTCTTAGAACTTTCCTCAGCAAGTTTCTTCATTTCATTTTGCTACTATTGATTTTTCCCTTCATTTCTCAGCTTCTCATTCTCTTCTATGAGCTTTACAATATCTTCTAGTTTTCTTGACAATTATGCATTCACTTGGTTTACCTCTTGATTCACAGTCATCACTTGATTAGTTACTTGGAAATGTCGGTCAGTGAGTCTCTGTATCTCACTCTCTTTAGTTTGAAGTTGTTCACTCATCTGTCTTCGGTCATCGATTGCCAGATTTCTTTCTTGCTCAGCTTGTTTTTCTTTGTTCATTGTTTCCACCATTCTCACCATCTAAGATTCTTGACTGATTTGTAGTGCTTCCACTTGATCAGTTAAATATTGATTCTTTTCAAAAGATAAGTGATTATGCTTTGAGATCCACTGGAGATGCTTCTAGAACTTGATCCAATATTCTTGAATATATCATCAATAGATTCTTCATGGTAACCAACCTCATTCTGTAGAATAGCTATTTTCTTCCTTTCAACCAGTAATTTCTTCAGTCCTTCCTTGGCTTGTTTGTACTGTTCCACAAACATTTGCATTTGTATCTTCTGATTCTCAATAGTCTTGTCAAGCTTGTATCTCTCCATGACTTAGATCTTTACCCTTCAGTGGTTAAACTATTCAATAAGAGAACTATGCTCCGATACCAATTGTTGGAATTAGGAGAGATAGGTACTGAGAGGGGAGGGGTGAATCAGTGCCTTCAAAACGTTACTTGTAAACCTTTCAGATCTTATAACCATAAACAGTGATAACCGACCAAAACAACTTGAATATAATTGCATGAATCATTCATCCACTTAAATTAGGTAAGTAAACAACATGAAAACAAATTCACAATCATATGACACAAGTATTTTTGTAATACAAAAACCCTTGTAAGAAGGTAAAAACTGCGGTGGGGATGACACCCACAAATTCTTCACTACTGCAGATAGAAAAGGTTTTCCTACTAGGGCTACAAGTTTTGATCACTTTTGGTGATCTCACCCTATTAGGAGTGACATGTTAGATCGACTAGATCTACCTAGTTATAGGATTTTAACAACACTAATGAAGTGTGCACTCGGTTAAGAGATTTACATAAGACTGTTAAGTCTACTCTGTTAAGAGATTTTATCCAAAAACTCTATTACAATTGCCATAAAGCAACAGGTAATTATCTGCTATTCGACACTCAATTATCTGATACAAATCTATAAGCTTTGATAAAATATCACCTTACTTGTGATGAATCTCTACTCTGAATCTGCTCATTAGCCTCTGCTGATTCTGCTCAATCTGAATACCTCTGTTCTTGGTTCTGCTTTGTTAACTGATATACTTGAAGATAGGAAATTTATTCAAGTGCTCCGTGATTCATATATCAGCTCACATAAAAAATGATGCAAACACACCAATATATAGTGTTCTATTTTTGTCGCTTTAACAAAATTAGGTTACACAAAATAATCATAACCCTAAGATCTACGATGTACAATAATAACCTAGATCATCTATTACAAAAGATATACATTGTATTTAATGTTCATCATCACATTAAATGTTCCTTGATCTTGGTAAAACATTTTACAAACCATTGTAACCGTGTGCATAGAAGAATGTGTCATTCCTGATTACTATGCTGTTTCCTGTGATCCTTAGTAAACACTGTGTAAACTGATCGGTGTATACTATGATGCTCGGTGTTTACTGTCTGTCGATCTCGGTGTCTGCTAGTGCTCGGTATACTATCTACTACTCGGTATATTGCTTTACTGACTGGTATGTTCTGATTTATGTTACCGATTAGCTCAATGTAAGTAACCGACCGATATCTTCACAAATCTTTGGTACTAATGACAACCTTAAAAGCTCAATAGAGATAACATGCATTTCATTTTAGCACATGGTTAGGAGAAATTCCACTTTACATGGTGATAGTTGTCATCTCATACCTCTTTGTGTGTGAGATCCACCTTTAGTGCTCTTATCACATTATCATCCTCTCATTGTTTCACATGTTGCACATACTTTGATGTACAATGGAGGATGATCCACCTTTGGTGGAAATGTGATTCCACCTAGTGTGGTTGATAGCTTATCATCTCCTTATCATGTAGTCTTATTGAATTGCCTATATATTCAGACACTCCTACTTTTTAATTATGCATTTTATTTGATTATTTATCATTATTGAATCTATTCATTTGATCATATCATCTTGTCTTTCTTCTTCTATCTCTTGAGCTTCTAGATCTTGGAATTTTATTCTTTGCCTTAGGAAAATTTTTACAAACTCCAACTCAACCATGATTAAATTAACTCCACCCCATATGCTTGGTAAAATCTATAAATAGAAGGAAAAAATCAAGAGAAAAGGATCTCAATTACATCTTAGAATTGCTTCATTACTATAGTGAATTTGAGCTAGAAGCATAATTAGCACAATTAGCACAATTAGCATAATTGAGGATTATTTTAGTTAAAATAGGCTTAGTTACATAATCATTTAGCATTTTCTCATTTTAGAGATGTCCTAATGGAGGCTTGTTGAGAGCTTATCATTAGCACCTTTAAATAGAAAGCCATAGGATGCTCATTATATTTATTTTCATTAAATAGATGAACACAATTTTTATATTTTAGCATAATTTGATAGAAATATTGATGAAATAATTCTATGAAGATACTTCTTGTATACACTTACAAAAGGCTATTATGTTGAAAGAACTATGAGATATCATTTATATATGTGCTAGGATTGATGTTTTCTCATTGATGTCAACATATTCCTACTATTTGAGATAGTATTCTTGGGATGTTCAGTGAGATGTTTTCTCTAGTATGGCTATTGTATCTAAGATCAGATGTTGTGAATGTATGATGGGTTTCAAGGATGTCTATAGTTGATTCATTTCAATTTACAAAGGTTCACATGATGATTTTAGTGAAATATTGATTTCATTGTCGGTATAGGTATTCTAAGATGTTTAGTGGTGATAGTGTTTTAGTTTTTGGTTCAATGTGGTTCAATATTGTAATATTTTAGTCTGTGGATCTAGTGGTATGTTTAGGACATGGATATTTTTCCTCAACTTGATTGGTTCATGATTTGGAGGATTGCAAGCTATTTTTCTTGATTCACAAAGACTCTTGTTGTGTTCTTGAGGTTAAATTCTAATTTGCTAAAGATTTTTGAGAATAGAATTGTTGAGGTTGTTACTGAGGCATTTCATGGTGATATTTGATGTTTCTAAATCCTGTTCTATTTATTTTTCTAGATCACAATTGGTGATTTTTGGTTAGTGATCTCATCTCTTTATGTTCTTGGACAACTTGGTGATGTAGCATGTTGTGATGGATTGAGGGATAATTATTCGAGCTCTTACCTATTTGAGGTTGAAATTTTGGTTTAATATTGTGTCTTCGTTGACATATATTGGATCACATTCAATAGTGTGATGTAATTGACTAAAAATTTTGGAATTAGGTTTTTGGCCAACCTTGAGAGAATAACTTGATGAATTATATAAATGCAATTGTATCCCTTTGTGGATCTAGAGTGTGTATGGGTGCAAGTGTGCACGAGCCTATATGGATGCAAAGAGGTATGAGTAGAATCTGCAATTGAGGTAGAGATTATATTTTATATGTACTTTAATGGAACTGACATTGACACGCTAAGATTTTATTATCTGGTTCATGATATGTGGATTGTAACACATGTAATTTTTGTAAGGCAATAAGCCTTCCTTTTGGTTGTATACCTTATTTTATTTGAGCAATGAACTCTAGGCAATGTGCCTAAATGCATGTGCATTCCCCTTGTAACACTCCTAACATGGTATAGTGTTTTTAACAGACTACATCATTTGTGGATTCCATCCCCACCATGATTATTTTCTTAACCAAGTTTCCACACAAAGATCTTGTTGTTTATGTGTTCATGTGTTATTGTGGATTATTGGTTTCATGCTTAATTATCAGATTTGTTGTTTAAGGTTCAGTTTATGATAAATTAATTTATGTTTATGAGTTTTGGACACAATTTGATGCAGGAGCATCCTGGGTGTAAGAGCAATCTTGCATCACCCAAAAATATTTATGATTTTGTATTCAATAAGGGCTATTTTGTGCAGAGCTGCTATTTATGGAAAGTTACTATTTTTGGTAATTTTCGTATGTGCTTAGAATGATCTGATTTCTTTCTTGGAGGTTCATTTTGGTCATATATGTCTGCCAGTAAAGTTTCATTGCCAGGTCAAGTGTATATTGGAAGATATTGAAGATTTTCGGTATTGGCAGCAGGGTACATAAACTTTGAACTCAGTTTTGAAGGCTTTAGAGGCCCCGGATGAGGTCAAAAATTTGGGTGACAAGCGCTTGCGCCGGTCAAGCCTTTAGAGCGCTTCGTGGCATTTTTGAAATGGGGTTATAATAGCCGATCGGGTCAACTGGTGATGACTTATGGTCTTCGAAAGTTGGGCCACCTGAAATGGCAGAAAATAATTTTCTTCAAAATTTCTGTTCGGGTTTCAAAGGTTATCTTGAGCCGACTATGATGTAATAAAATGTAAAATAAAATAATTCTAAGTTTGGTCGGCCTTATTGGCTAAAATTCTAGAACCTTCCCAGGCGGTGGAAAAATTGCCTATATAAGGAAGGCTGTATTATTGTCTTAGGCAGTTCAGAATAGTTCTGGGTAGTAGATCTGGGTAATAGTTCGAGGCTTTGTCCTATAGAATATTGTAAGGGAATGCCCATGTGGCTTTGCATATTGTAATTCTGAAAGTTTGTAATTCCACATTTGTGGAGATAATAAGAAGCCAATTTTCTGTTCTTGCATATTGTTGTTGTTTCTCTATCTCTGTTATGTGTTTGTGGTATTAAGGGGAGTACCCTTCATCACAATTGATTCACCCCCGCTCTTAGTTGTGTGGTGCTACCTTATTTCTATATTAAACCATGTTACAAACACGAAGGGCATATGATGGACATTTACAAATATTAAGGTCATTAATAAGGGCTCAAAGAAGAAGTGTGCACATAAAATGAAGAAATGATCAAAATTTAATGTGTGTGGTAGTGTAACATACATGTAAAGTAATGTGTTTCAAGTAGAGTATTTCACCATGTTGAAAAAAATGGTGCAAAGGGAAGAGGTAAGTCTTATTGTCTCTTTCATCATGATCACTCTAAATCCATTTGCACTTTTGTGAGTTGTTCATGTGGTGTAAAATTGATATGGTAGACACTAAAAAATAGTCAACACCCGTGGTGCCACTTTTTAACATCTTGGTGCACCTTGTAAAATTGTTGCACCACTTTTCTAATTATTCTTTTATGTCACACATTTGATTTTAATTATTCATTAGCATTGTGCCATTCCTTCATTAATTAAATAATTAAAACTAGTTAATTAATTACTAATGTTTATCCTCTAATTTTCATCATGTCCTATTAATCTGTCTTTGTCCATATATTTGATTAAATGATCATGTTAATTGATTAACCCTTTACAAGGAAAATTATTAATTTATCCCCCTTTCCTAGGATCTCGTGTCTTGCTAAATAAATTATATTTGTTTACCCCCCTTTATCCCATTTTCCCATCATTAACTAAATGATTTTAATTAATAGGCTCATTTCAAAAAATATGAGATAATTAATAATTTTAAATTATTAATTTCCACCTCATTTATGAACTTGTGTCATGTTCCCTAATTTATCTACAATCCCACCTTTCCCTCTTGTGTCATAATCCCACTAATTTCTCCTATGAAATCTTCCCTTATTTTTCCACTAATTTCTATACCTAATTTTTCCACTAATTCATTTCTCCTAATTTCTCCATTTCCAAAGGACTCGCTCATTTATCATTTTTCAAATTGGTTTTTCACATTCGATTATGACTTTTGATTGAACCTCAATCTTGACCCTCGATTTTGATATTTAAAGTCTATAAATTGGGCTCTTTGGCCTCATTCTTGCAACCACACTCTTCGAGTAATTCACACCATTATTTTGTCCAGTTATGAGATTTCACTCTCATTTGTGTATTCTAGTAATCTCGCAAACAATTTGAAGGATTTTAAAGGGGATTGCAGTAATCTTGGTCCGCCGATTCGGCTATTTGGAAATTCTCATGGAATTGAGAGATTTTGCCATTCGTATTAGGGAATTCCCCTGTCTTGCATCAAGTTTGGGAAAAATTGTTTTTTTAAAGATAAATTAGTTGTATTTGGATATATTTTGTGGGAGTTTCTTGGGAGGAAGGTGATATTTGTAACCTACCCTTTGAATTGTTGTGCCTTGAGATTTTCTATTGAAGATTGTGGACACATTATCTCTAGACAAAAGCGTTCAGAATATGAGCCATTTGGCGACAGAGATAAGAGAAACACAACAATCTGTTGATACAAATGGTAATATATTTCTCAATTTCAATATGTGTGTGGATTTAGCCCAAAAATGTTGAGAAAGATTGTGAATTCATTTCTTTTGTTGATTAAAATGTTAAATTTAAGTAATTCACATTGATTTTGTGTACGCTAAATGTACAGAAAAGGAAGGTAAACAACTATATGATATTAACTATATATATTTTAAATATAAGATATTAAATTTATATTTTTTAAATATAAGATATGAACTTTATATATTTAGTATAGAAATACTTACTTTTAAAAGTTTACTTATACATATAATATTATAATGCAAGTATATTGATTATATGTTTTGTGTGCTCATGTTTTAATTATAAATTTAATTTAATTAAATATATTAAAATATATACATTTTAATTGGTTTTTATGTAATTTTATTTTTCTTTTGATTATTTTTTGAGTAGTTTTATTGATGCTTTTTTCTTTCAACTATACATATATTTCACATTCTCAAAGTGGGTTGTGAAATAGAAAAGGTACTTAATTTTATTTATATTCAATTTAAAAATTTTAATTGACATTAAAATAATTTAAGTAATATTTTAAAACTGTTTTTAAAAAAAAATGAAAGGTTGTATTTGACAAAGATTTTTTATTTCTAAAAGAGTGTAATATTATATTTATAAATGTTCAAAATAAAAAATTATTTGAAAATTTCTTTACAAATGAAGTCTTCATAGATAATATAATATGCACCTTACTATTATTTTCAAACAATCGATTAGAAACAATTTTTAACATACCTAACAATATTCTTGATATATCCACTCTAGAATCTTTTGCCAAAAAAAAGGACTCGGGTGTGTTATAACTCAGTAAATGATAGGAAAATCCAATGAAAAGCTTCATATTTTCCTACTATATACAACCTAAGGAAAACATGCTATTCTAATATATTAGCTTCCTTTACCACCTTCAGAAATTGGCCGACTCTAACTTCAGAAGCCAACTCCTATGTACTTGTCCAACTAAAACAATTAAGAAAAACATAACTACCATATTGCAATTTACTCACAGGCCACTATCTGAGTTCAACTTCTAATTGGACAATGGTGATGTTAACTACAGGCTCAATTACTAAGATTCTTGAGGGAGCATCTATTATTGACCCATGTCTACAAGTAACATCAATACATCCCATTGAACAACATCATTCTAGGCAAATACCAAATACCGCTTATAACTCTCAGATGGTATGCACACACATTCAACTCTACTTCATGACCATCTAAACATGCCTGTAATTGAAGAAGCTTTAGTCAAGGGATCCATTATTTGCCTCAAAGAAAATTATCGCAAATTGGTCCACAATTTCATGTATGTCCATACTTTCCCTATTTCATATTGTGGCTCTTGAATTCCCACTTACATATCATTCCTAAATTATTAATCTTCATCTATTTGCCGGGCTATCCTAATTGATGACTCAGGTATACTTTCAAACAATGCAACCATTGTTGGATCTCTAATTCCACTGCTCAAGCTACTAATTACACACCATCATCTAGCCATGGAGATCGATTAGGATCTTCTCCAACTACAAATAATTTTGCTGAAAACTAACTTGAAAACTAATCATCAAACAAATTCTAAAATTGCAACATGTTAAACATTAAAAAAAGAATAAGAAAAAAATACTACATTTCTAAATCTGCACAACCTATCAACCTCAAATAAAAAAATGCATTTCTTATGCATAGTTGTTTCTCAAAACAAGTGTGTTCTTTTTTTGCATCAACGTTTCGGATCGCACTCTATGATCCATCATCGGGATGAAAGAGTAGAAGTAGGAAAATTGGTTAGATTGCACACCAGGATTGAATAAAAATGATAAGGAGAAAGGGGACACATGAGTCGAGTCAATTTTTTTTAGCCCTTCTATATATATTTGACATGTCCATTGCACACCAAGATGCAATTGCTAGTTTAATAGACTCAAGAAAAATTGTGTTGATCTTGAACGAAATGAAGAATTAGAAAAATTGTGTTGATTTTGAACGAAAGGAAGAATTAGAAATACATATGAAAATTTAAACTACTAAATAATTCTCGTACAAATTTGAATTGAAGATTAAAGTTTTGTAAAAATGTGCTACGCATTTGTCCACAACAACATTTACTGAAATTTCGCACCAAAACAATACACGTGCAAATTTAAATTTTAATAAAAAAACACAAAACAGGACAAAAGTATACTAGTAAACCAGTTTAATACGTAAGTCTACTATACATCTGATCTATTTGAAGATACGCATTAAAATATAGACCAAAGTACTACACAACTAATCTTCCCTTCAAGGAGAAATAAACGAACTATCGTCGACCACAAGATGAAACTTCAGTCAACGGCTCTTGTTTCACCGCCGAGAAAATGGTAATCCGGGGAATCGAACCAGAGTTTATCTAGTCATTGTCATCGTTGGAAATTTTTCATACCGCTTAAAAGTATGTTTCCCATTGCCAGCGGCAGATTGATTGATGTCGGAGCGTGGAGTCGCCTCCATTAATACCCCAGTTTTTTCCATTATGGTCTTTACTTTTCCAACGACCTTTGCAGCTTTCCAGATGCGTTCTTCCTCCAAATTGGTGGCCCATTTCTTACGATCCTCGGCTATCACACCTGCTGCCTTGGCAATGCATGAACCTATCACATCTGCCAACACTCCTTCCAGTCCATCCACCACTTCTTCCACACTGTTGAATTCATAATCAGTCATTATGCTTCGGCATTGCCTGCACAAGCTGTAAGCAGTTGCCACCTCCTCCCACGCTCTTGAATTGTATGCATTCGCTACTTCTTTGCCTCTTTCGAACAGATTTTCTACAGCGGCTTTGGCGGCTTCAGGAGAGTTGTCAGCAGAACTGCTCATGGGAAGATAGCGATGAAACCATTTACGCTCCTTGTCTAACTTCTCCAGTAATTCATCGGCGGCTGTGATAAGCGTAGCTTCTTCACTATCAGAATATTCAACCACATCCATGATATTCCATGCCTGAGCGCAAGCTTTAATAGCTTTGTCTGCCATATTCTTAGGCTCGCCCTCGTTATGGATAAATGCGGAAAGCTCAAAAATGAGAACCATTATTGAGACTGCGGTTATCTTGGAAGAGCGTTGATTGACATTTAGTTCTGATTCCACTTCGAATCCGAGGGGATGACTAGGCTTCAGACATCTTTGGCCGCTGAAACCTGCGGAAGATTTATCAGTGATCAATGTAATCAACTCATTGCATCTATTGCCCTCTTCTTCCCCCTTTTGAAGCCGCTTCTTTAGTTCTTCAATGGATGTTTTGTTGGCGATCAATAACCCAACACTATTTTCCCCTTGCATGGCTACACAAGAACTTTTATATTTAACATAAGCAGGATCTCGTTGCAATTGAGTTTCATCGGTAGCTCTCTCTGAGTAAAAACTGTAAAGCCCTTCAGATGCCGAGACCACTAAAAGCTTACGAAAAAGATTGTTTGAGAAAAGCAGCTCCGAGAATAGCCAACATCCTTTGCTAAAGAAAACCAAAACTATCTGCAACCAGACAATTAGGGGAAGTAATTTATGCAATCTCACGCTTCTCAAGAGCCGTACGATTACAGTTGCGAGGTAACTTTCTCCTTCTATTCCCCACCTGTGTCTTTTGGAGCTGTCTATTAAGTCAAGCAAATGGCTTACCCAGAAATCTTCGATTTTCCAGTATTCTCCGTCTCTGAACAACTTCCAGCGCATGCCTCTGGGGTAGTATACTACCGCAGTGATACATCTGCAATATATGACTGCGGATCCTAAAAAGATCACCATGTAATGAAGGATGAGAGGAATTGATATGGAGGGCCGTACACACCCTTCATAATAGTACTTGACATAATCGGGGTCGCTTAGATTGTTAGCATCCTGTGGAATATTAAGGTAAAAGAAGTCGTAGTCATGGGATGTAAATACTTCTGTTTTGTACGAGCAGCGGGCTATTTCAACTACCAATACTGCATTACAAACAGTAATAATAAGGGCGACTGATGATGAGAGAATTGATCTTGAAATTATGTATTGAGGATTGGAAGTGCGAACCACAATCCATGACTTGAGCACTTGCTCTTCAATTTTTTCCCACAGAATCTTGGGCGGATACAAGTGAGGACTTAACTTTAAAGGAGAAAGAAGAAAAGGAATCTTACGAGATACAATTTCATGAATACCGATACTAGCTAAAGCAGCACAGCCTAGAAGAAGAACTAATGTTAGCATGGATATTAATATTATTACATTTGTCAATTCCATGAAAATTGAATTCCACGGATCAGTCGTGGGACATGCTAAGTATACATCAGCATAATTAGAAGCTACATACCCAGAGATTTCAGAAGCTGTAGGAAGTATGAAGAGCTCGTGAGAAATGACATACACGGCAACAAGTGCAAAACTAATGAAGAGCGCTGCCATGTCGGTTCTCAGATTTGTGGAGAGAGGAGTGGCTACTCCCGGCAACAAACAGCCCGTCAACACGCAGGTGGAGACTCTTCCAACCAAAATCAATATCCATTCACCGTGAATGACATTTAGATATGCACAAGTGTAGAACAAGGGGTTAGTGGTTCTCTTGTCGTTGAAGGCAAAGTCGAGGGAGGGCTTGTTGAGGAGCATGAGAAGCTGCAGAGCAAGGGCGCCAAGAAGAAGAGAGTCGCCAGGAATCCAATGTTTTCTCTGTTTGAATGCTCTCCAGCAGTCTGCTCCCACAAAGACAATTGCAACCGCACACCCAAAAGACAAGCCCACAAAGGATATGAGAACGGCCAGAATATAGAAACCACCATCGATGCTTCCGTCGTCTTCATAGCCTAATAACTTAGACAAGGGAGACACCCAAGTCTTGAAAGCACCGGTCTCCCTGATATCGCCCATCTCCTACCTATTGACAAGAAAACCAAAATCAAGAAACTTAGGGCAGTTTCGCAGCGGTGGCCCGTTTAAAAGAAACGTAACGATATGTTAATAGTCTCACCGTCTTATGAAACTAGGCACTTCTTTAATAGTCTCACCCGCTTATGTTAATAGTCTCACCGTCTTATGAAACTAGGCACTTCTTAATAGTACCAAGTCTACTTTCCGGGTTTACTTCTATCTGATTTCTAACATATTTTACGCCCCCCTGGAGTTGTTGGCTTACAAGTCACCTTAAAGAACATTTGTTTGTCAATTTTACCAAATTGTTAATCCCTATTGATTTCGTAAATATAATTCATTTTCAAAGAAAAATTAACGTGCAGTTTCAGTTGTGGGTCGAAAATCTCTGCATTTGAATTCGTCAACTAAAGTTACCATGTTGTATGTCTGTTATTGGTATTTTGACTAGAAAAGTTTTTTTATTTTTAAAAAGTTCTTTTAGTTAACTTGTTATGAACAAACGGGTCTATAGTCTTCTCTAATCTTGTTATGTTCTGTCATTGCTGGTGGGCCGACAAATTAGAATGTTAGTGCTATTTTCAAATCAGATTTGTATTGCTTTTGTTCAAGTTAACGCGTTGTATGCTAGTTATTGATATTTTGACTAGAAAAGTTTTTTATTTTTAAAAAGTCATTTTCTTGTTATGTTATGCCATTGCTGCTAGGCTGACAAATTAGAATGGTAGTGCTATTTTCAAATCAAATTTGTATTGCTTTTGTTCAAGTTAAAGCGTTGTATGCTTGTTATTGATATTTTGATTAGAAATTTTTTTTTGTTTTTTAAAAGTCCTTTTCTTGTTATGTTATGTCATTGCTGCTGGGCCAACAAATTAGATTGTATGCTTGTTATTGGTATTTTGACTAGAAAAGTTTTTTTATTTAAAAAAATCTTTTTTGATCTTCTCAATTTCATACTTGTAAAATGTAATTAGGATATTATAGTCTAACTGCAAGTTACCAATTTATTTATATTTTATTTAACAGTCTACGGATTGACTTTCATATGTAACTTATCTATATAATTGTTACCCAATGTGGGATCATCGAAGTCGAGTCAAGCATGCTCTTCTTTTTGGGTTATTTAGTTATTGCTTTCAAATATTGGTAAATAATCATATACTATAATAAAATCGGCCTTCCTCTTCTATTTAGTATTATAAAGTTGGTCTCAGCACGTCTTTGAATTTGAATAATTCTATTATAGTTGGTCTTCGCGTCTATGAATTTGAAGAATTCTATCATAGGAGTATTTTATTTTATCATAAAATAAACAAAAATTAAATTGTAAGGAAAAAATTATCGTTTAGGGAGATTGATGTTTAAGAATAGCATATATGCCGGCCGAGTAATTGGCCTTATTTTCAATATTTTACCTCAGAAAACCTGCAAACACAAATTTCTCAAAATGCAAAGCAATTGTGAGGGTTTTTACAATGGTACATACTTTGTTTCTGGGCAATTATTGAATGTGGCAAGCGCGGCAGAGTGGGCGAGCTGGTCATGTGGCTCCCTCCTTGCGATTGCTTTTCTTGGAGTGGACGGGTGGAGAGCATTCCAGAGAAAGAAACACTGGATTCCATGCGACTCTTTCCTTCTCGGCGCTCTCACTCTCCTACTCCTCTCTCTCCTCAACATGCCATCCGCCCTTTTTCAGTTTCCCCAAAATGGAACGCTTATGGAGGATGGTGTAGATAACATGATGTATTGTTCTGAAACAATTTCGAGAAGGATGGTTGTTCTGGCTGGGAGGGTCTCCCTGTGTGTGGTGATGGGATGTATGCTTCCAGGACTTGCCCGCCCTCGCTCCTCAACCCTAAGCTTGTGGGCTGACATGGCCGCCCTCTTTATAACTTGTTCAGCACCAATTCTCCATCTTGGTAACGAGATTTACGTATTTGTAGTAGTTTATTTCTATTTCGAATATCCTGGATATAACCCCGCAATCGTAAAATTGTTGATTTCCACAGTTACGTTATTAGCAGCATTTGTAACTCAGATTCTTCTTCTAGTTTCTGCTGCTTTGGCCAGCATTGCCGTTCATAAAATCGTTTCTCATAAGATACCCCTCATTCTTTCTAATTCCACTCAACAGAGAAATCCTATTGTCCCCATTTCTTATTCACAGTCATTCTGGGAAAGGGTGGAAGACCAATTAGTCAAGTCATGGATTGTAGTTTGCACTTCTAGTCCTCAATATATAATCGCCAGATCAGTGCTCTCCTCATCGGTCGCACTGGTCATTACAGTTTGCAATGGAATTCTGGTGTTTGAGGTAGTACAGACGGAATTCACAGTGAGTATTCATATGGTTTTTCATTGGTTAGTCATCATATTGGGATCTAGTGTCATATATTGGAGATGGATCACAGCGGTGGTATTTTGCCCAAGAAGTATGGAAAGGAAATGGGCGAGCATTACAAAATATTTTCAGATTGAAGACTTCTGGAAAAGGTATTTGCTTGAGTTGAAAGATGGGCATAAAAGCCACAGAAAAATGGGCGACAGCTATCTTAAAATATTGATGGTAAATGTTGGGCGTAGACTGAGAGTTCATAAGCTGATTCCTCTGGCTGTCTGGCTGCAGATATTATTGGTTCTTTTCAGCAAACTATGCTGGTTAGTATCTCAGCTATTGCTCTCTAACATGTATTTGCGTAGGCTTCTTGTGGGTTCAGCAGTAGATGAATTTCCCGATTTGTATGGAGGAAACGGCCTGCGAGAAATTGAATTGGGAAAATCCTCATACCATGAGAAATATTCAAAAGCATTCGTGACCATGAATGGTGAAAATGCTGCGTGTCTATGGGTAGCCAACAGAAAATGTATTCAAGGCATAGAGAGGCAGATGAAAAGTGGCCAAGAGGAGGGCCAAACGTGCGAGGAATTGGTAGCTTTGCTCAAGAACAAATCTTGTAGCGCCTACAAATGTCCTCATCCACCAAAGAGTGTTCCTACCAAATTGGAAGTCGAAAGAGAATTTGATATCTGCCAATTCTCTTGTAAGATGAGAGCAGTCTCAATGGTTACTGTCATAGTTGAGCTCTGCCCATTTGCTCGGGATGTGAAAGAGGCCATTGAAGTTATAGAAGCTTGCTCTCAAGCATGGAATATCATGGATCTGGTTGAAAACCCTGACACTGAAGCTTTCCAGGTAAGTAAAGCAGCTGACAAATTATTTCACGGTTTGCAGAAAAGAGGCAAATTGTTGCCTAACAATCTCGGAATGTCCACATCTGTTGAGGATTCCTCAGAAGCGGCCAGGGTAGCTTTAGACAATCTCGTTGAAAAGGCCAAAAGAACAGTTGAAGAATACCGGTGCAGAACATGGAATGAGGTAGTGGAGAGTTACAGCTTGTGGATGGTGTGTGTGAATATTGGTTTTGAGAAGTTCATGAAGGTGGAAGGCATCATGGATGAAGTAGTGAGGATGTTGGCAGATGAGATAAGTTCTTGCATGGGAACGGCATTGGATGTGATAATGGAGGATAGTGAGAAGTGGGCAACTATGGCCATGGAACAACGCATTTGGAAAGCTGCATACATCTTTGGAAAAGTGAAGAGTATCATGGAAAAATCGGGATGGATGTTAACGTGTAACGCAAAGGAGGCTATTAAGAATGCTCCCTCAAGTTCCATTAGTTTTCCTACTCTTAGAAAGCATCGAACTTTTCAAATTGGCTAGCATTAGCAAAAGATCTAACTGACCGCCTCTTTCTTCAATTTCAGTATTTTTACGGACTTGCGATTACATGTAATTGGGTAAATAGCATATCATGGTTTGTAATTTCAGTTTTTACGCCCCGAGGGCGTTTACTATCTGAAGAGAATGAGCTCTCGATGAATATCAACGGCTGTCTTTGCATTAGTACTAATGTAGGACCATTAGATTAATCTCGTCCGTCCATGATTTTTGCGATTTTTTACTGTTTTCCCGTCCATCTTTACACCATTAAATGCATCCGTACACTACACATATACAAGGTACTAATTTGCCCTAGTGGCTATCCAGCCACGAAAATTGTTTTTTTATAATTTTTTACAAACTTTTGAAAAAAAAACTAAGTGTTTCCCCTCCGTATGGTTTACAATTTTCGGGGCTGCATAGCCGCTAGCCGCTAGCCGCTGCCCCATTTGACTCAACCAATTACTACCGCCATGATCAACCAATTTGAGTTATAATTATTTGGCTCAAAAAGTAGGGATGGTTGAAACATGAACCAATTACTACCATATGATCACCTCTACTTGTTTTACAGTCTTTTAGATGTGTCAGATACCAATAATTCATTCATAGCTATGTAGTTATATATTGACATTTAATAATATATTGTATTGTTCAAAGTACAGTCTTCGTAGGGACGTGACAAAGGAAGAAGACGGCTTCATAAACCTTTGAAATTAGAGTGCAGAAGACAATACTCGTGACTTAATTATTTATATTTTAGCACTTTGAAAGGACTTTTGAAAAAGGAGAGTTGAATAATAGGACAGGTTAGATGCATTATTTCCATATCTGTTACATATATTCAATACGTTTGATGTGCTATGTTCATAATTCTTATGTATTTCTTTGAATGCATTATTTGTGAGGCCCACTCTTATGCAGCATTGAAATTAGTAATGATGGACCTACTATTCTTAAATTATATATTATGTTTGTTATCATCATTATTGTGTTTCGACAAATGATATTATTATTAGACAATATCAGATGCTGATTGCATGCGTAAATTAACTTCTTTTTTTTATATGCTAATGTTTGTGATCAGATTTGTTGTTGATGGTGAAGTATATAAATTGATTTGTGTGTGACAATGTAGGTTAGCTAACTTATCATTTATTTTGTAAAGCTATGAATTATCAATCAATCAATTTTCTTTTGGAATAGTTAAATGTTATTCATCTATCATGTTGTTAAATATTATGTGAGTGAGAGAGAGAGTGTTCTAGTTCATACGTTAAATATTTGGAGTAGTCTTGGAGGAGCTTCATCCAGTCTTCTTCATCATTTTGTGAAAATTTTATTGAGATATAGTACTTATTTCTTAAAATATAATGTATTATTTGTTAGCATAATTACATTTTACTATATTGTTGTTTGGTAAGTATAGAATTAGTAGTTTCATTAACTATGATAGTTTTTATTGACTATATAATATGTTACATTTCACAATTCATTATACATTAAGATTTCACCAATCTCTCATATTTGGTATCAGAGTATTTGTGTGCCTAGACATCTTGGAATAAAATGGAGTCATTTATAGTAACGCAATTGAGATTACATTTCACCCTTAAAAACTTCCTTCCTTTTGCATCATGGTTGGTGTTAACTTTGTGAACATTATACGTAAATTGATTGATAAAGACTCCAATCTTAATTTTCACTTTATAAAATGCTTCTGCATTGATACTTCTAATCCTACAGCTACTAAATTTTGTATAAAAGGTTTTAATATTGTTATATATATGAGATCATCTAAGAACTACCACTTCACCTATCTCATCAACTCATGTTACTAGATTCTCATATTTATCTATTTTATGGTCAAGAATTTTCCTTATGATCCTCTCTTACAAAAATATTGTATTGATGTGATGGAGCCTATTCCAACTACTCTCCAAAAATTTGTAAAAATGTAGAGGTATGTCTTGCATGATTAAAATAGATAGTTGTCCCTTTCATTGTTGTCAGTTTGTTTTCTCTACTTTTTCTAGCCTATTGCAAACAATAATGCTTCCTTTCTTTCAAATAAATTTACATATATATATAATTGGTTAATGTTTGTTTCAAGATATAATTTTAATTCTTATATTAATATTATCTTATATAAGGGTATATTATTTGCAGCAGTTCAACAATTAATTATTGACCATAATTCTAACATTGTAAAAATATAAATCAACACAATAGAATGTGATTTCATTAGATTTTATGCATTTTTACAACTATCTAGAGACAAATTATGAGAATCCAAGCTATTAAATCCCTCCCTTGATAGATCTCCAATTTTAAGTGAGGATGAAATTATGAAGTGGCTTGATAAAAATATCTTCCCTATTGGAAATACAAAGAGAGAAAAGAAGAGGAAGCACCTCAACAAAGGTGACAATGAACAAAAAAGTGAATAGGAAAAGAGGGCAAAATTCTCAAATGTTTTGATAAATTTAGTAATCATACATATAATGGGCCGCTCACATAAATGGTGATGAACTTGAAGTGCACTAGTTGGAACATTAGGGTCCCTAAATCCCTTGACAAGAAATCCATTATCAAAGGATGTGCAAATAGGTTGGTTATGTCCATGTCCTTATGTTACGTGTGGTAAAGGTAGTAGGATTTACTCTTGACACCAGTTTGAACCTTATTCATAATCACTTAACTTTTGTTCCAAGCATAAAAAAAAGGTAGAGGGGGTACTACTCCTATTTTGAATAATAGATTGGAAAAATATATTAGGGAGTCTCTATCATCACCTTGTAACAAATCCATTTGGATTATTCTTAATATTGAGGCAAAAAGGTTTGGGATTTTCTTGATCCATGCCCCTATTCACTATGACACTAAGATTGAAATGTGGAAGTCATGGAGAAACTTACCCAGTATCCCTTAGATTTCTAATGGGGATTTTAGGATGATAGAGTGTAATAAAGATAAGGTCGGTGGTTTTGTTATGGTTTGAGAGGGAAATGAAATTTTTTTTTGGTACTAGTAAAGGAATTCGGTTTACTAGGTACAATTTTCAAAAGGGTCCTAAGAGAATTTACTTTAGGCTTGATAGGATTTATTAGAACATAGACTTCTTCTCGTTTGACTTAAAGGATAAAAAATATAGAGTGGAAGTACACCCAAGTTGCATGTCTAATCACGATCTTGTTGAGGTGAATACTCTAAAAAATAAATGTAAGCATTCTAACATTAAGAGAAGTAGCATCTTCATGTTATATGCTTCCTAGTTGAATATAGAAGACTGTAATGATGTCATTTTTACTCTAAATGATCTCAATAGTCTTCTATTAAAATATTGCTTAGCTATTCTGAGATGGAACGTGAATGTTAGTAGTCAGTGTACATTTTTTCAAACTTTTAGGGATATGTACAAGATCATGGTGGACCAAACTAGGCCATTAAGTGATGATAAAAATTTAGAAAAACTGAGTTAGACATCTTGACATGAAAATTTGAATATGTTATTGACATTATTTCAAAAATATATAAGAAAAAAATTTGTAGAAAATTGAATTTAGTTTCTAAACTACTAGTTTTTTATAAAAAAATAAATCTACTTTGTGAAAATTTAAATTTTCAATGTAGTAGTAGTGAATTTTCATAAAAATGATAAGAAGCAGGTGTATGTCTGACCACCCTAAGCAAAATCAGAATATAATATTTTTTTATGAGCCTTTAGGTATAAGTATAGGACACATGTTTGGATGTGACACATATTGTTTTGTAACTATTTTCCAAGTAAATAATTATTTATTATTTTTTTAGTACATCATTTTAAAAATACAAAAACTTATATGCCTAGCGACCATATCTTGGTGAAAACTTTATGAAACTCAATTTTTTTGATCTTATAATATGTAAAACATAGATGTGACATGTCTTTTTTATTTGAAAAATGTGAAACCTTTTGAAAGCTATACAAATTTTTCAATCATCCTATCAATTAGGATGCGTGTAAAAGATTAATAATAAATATTTATTAAATTCAAACTAAGGCATAGTTTATATTGGTGGAAAGATGACATTTTCCTTGAAAAACCCTTTTTGTTTCATTAATTTTGAGGGAAAAAAATGATCAATAACATGGGTGAAGTCTAGAAACCCAAGGAAATATTAAAAACAAGTTTTATCTGTTCATTTTCCAAGTTTGGCATCCCAAACCCAAACCCATTGAATTCCCGAGGCAAAAATAGGGGAAAAGAATTATGTCAAGGAAAATGGATATTTGTTAATAATGGATGTCTATTTTTAAAATGTGTATAATAGATATCAATTTATTGAAGTTTTTTTTCTAAATATATATTTTCAACATGGATATCCATTTGAAATAGATATCTATTTTTTTGTTTGAAACATATATCTAAAATGGATATCTATTTTGAAAAGCCTTAAAACACATTTTAGTAAAATGGAGATAACTTTTACTTTTTTATTCAAAATTTTGACTTTGTACATGTGTTAGAAATGTGATTTAGAGCTCTACACAATGCAATAGGTAGTGTTTTTATATAATATATCAAAAAATAATTATAATTAATTCAATTTTACCTTGATTTTTAAAACATCAAATGCTCAACTTTTGCATACAAAGTCACTTTTCCAAGATTTATTTTGTAAAAATCATATCAAAATACTTGAAACATTGAGCTAGTAGTTAATAATTGTATAATAAGGAAAGGGAATCAAGGCAGATTTTTACTTTCCTAAAGCACTATTAGAAAGAAGATGACCTACTAGGATTAAGTAGGACTTAAGTGCTAAGCAGGTATAGCTTTTGTAAAAATCTTGGACTTATCTGAAATTTTCAATGTAGGATTTAGAAAACCATGAAGCTAGGATAGTAAACTAATAGGTCCTCTCCCCTAGTACTTTTAAGAGACTGCGACTCCCATCCTAAATTTCTTAAATACACATTTTCACTATATCATGTCTTGTTTCTTCTTGTCACTATTATTTAATACAAATATAAAAATAAAGAAAAAATCATATTATCTAATTATATAAATATAGCGACTATAAATTTATCATTGCAGTCTGTCCACTCACTAGATTTCCTTTAATTAATTCAAGGTACGCAAACAAATTTCATTTCATCAAATTCATTGGGGACACTATTCCAACCTCATCCCTTATGATGTGAGAGTCTTTCACCCAACAAGATTTAATCCTCACTGAGACCATTAACAACAATTCAGCTTCACCTAGGACCCATTTACAATGTTTGTATTTTTATTGGTTACATTTATATATTTGATGATATAAACATATAATATATTTTTTAAATTAAAACTTTAATGTATTATATATTTTTTAGATTATTATTTTAGTTTAATTTATTCATCTAGTAATGGTAGCAATATGAATAAGAAGAAATAAAATACAAAACACAAATATATCAATATTCAAGCATAAAGAATCAATATTAGATATTATTTTGATATGTATTTCTAATAGAGCCTAAGAGGTAGAGTGGTAAAACCTTAGAAAAGACCTTCCAAAACCTCTTGTTGTACTTCAATGGTGTTCATTTGTGCTCAAGATGTATCTCACTAAAGTTATGTCTAGTCATCCATATGAGTAGCATAACTTTGAATTCAAGGTGTCATATTGAAGTAACTTTTAAGAGGGTCCATTTATAAAATTTAAAGATACACTGTCATATGTTTAAATTAGATAATGAGATCAATAGTTGAGGTTATGTTTAAATTAGATCATGAGATCAATAGTTGAGGTTATTTGAGACTTTGAGGAGATGAAGAACCTCCAAGTGCAACCTTGTGATTAGTGCATTTGGGGAGGGAAATAATTAAATAAATGTGGATGGTCAATATTATTTTAACTTGATCAAAAGGTGAAGATTGAAATTTTGTAAATGTGTGAGGAGCATGGAGATGTGTGATCATGGTATGTGATTGCTTTCGCATGTGATAGAATCACATAGCGATGTGATAATGTACAAGCAAGAGCTCTCATATATGTAAAATGTAGGATATATATTTTTACAAAAAAGTAAGAGGGTTGAGATTTAATTGAAGGCTTTTATGAATAAGTGTGGTAGATGTGATAGGTGATGAGTTAAACAACTCATGCTCTAATTTTTCTATGAATGATTAATTAGATTACTTAATTTGATTTAGTGAAATATTAATACCAGAAAAAAAATGGAATATGATTCATTTATTTGAATTTTGATGACTCTAGATGATGAACTTAAATATATAAATTTAGATATTATTTAAAAATTTAAATTTTGAAATAGGGGCTAGTTTATTGAATAAATATTTTGGTCTATTCAATTAACACTAGAGGAAAAACTAGATATTTTTTAATTAATTTAAATACTCAACTAAATAAAAATATTTAATTAATTTAGGAGAAGAAGTATGAATTGCAGTATTGATCAGAGAGCTACTGAGAGATCATTCCAAGTGCTGCTAACATTTTATCCCTCTTTCTAACTGATTTTTACAAAAGAAATGTTATTTAAAATAAAAATAAAGTAGTAGGAGTCATATCTACGCTCCCTGGACAAATGGAATGGAATGGATTTAGACTGAAGCGTAGTCAAGGCATTGGCAGTTTGTCAAAGTCTTATTGGTGAACAAGAAATTACCGGCTTCTTCCTGGAAAGCGGAGTTTTATTATTCCTATATACAATTGCCTGCGGTTTTTTGAAATTATTCAGCATGGCATGAAACATTTGTGTTTAAAAACTTCCTCACGCGCCTTCCATACTAGGTGCTGTGTGCACTCATATCATTGGCGAAAGATCAATAATACATTAACATGTTCACCGTAGAAGTATTCCTCAAATGCTTGAAGTCATTGTGCTGAGAAAGCAATGGTGCTCCTTGGTCTGGTCTACTAATTAAATTAATATTTTCATTCAAGAATCAAGAGTATGGTTGCAGAGTATTGAAGATTTCTTTTAATTTGATTGATAGTGAACTCCAAAAGCAGCATATGCAAAGAAAGGTATGATATCAAATTCTGTAATATTGTTGCAGATGCAGGTTTCCTATATATACCCTTGTCCAGGCACTCTAGCTGCAGTATTGACATGGCGTTTTGAACATCTTGTTTTCTTGAGAGAAAAAAAAGATTATTATGGTTTCATATTTACTACAAGATTTGAACTTGTTAGAAAGATACAAGGGAACGATCCATATGGATATTTGCATCAAATGTGTTAAGCATACTATGAGGTATAAGGAAATAACATATTTTGATTGCTTTGATGATGAAGTTTCTTCAAGGAAAAGCATAAAAGAAGGATTGGAATATCCTAACTATTTGGAATCCTTCAATATTGTAGATAATGTGCCATACATCTTATGGTGTGGTAAAACTCTTCACAAAATTGGTGCTCATTGGGAAATCATGAAATTTCCTACATTGTATTTTCAATCACCCTTATTCATTTCTTGTCCATGGTGTCAACTCTTATCCTTTAGGCTGGATTTGTATTGTCTAGTTGCTACTCTATTTGTCCTTCCATCCTTCCTAAAGAAGATTTGCTTGCACTGAAGTTGAGGATTCAACAGATGATGAGCATTTTATTCATGACACTTGTGGTAGTGGTGTTATTTTTACTTTAGTACTTTGATCCTTCATTTGGAGGTTGGCAACATCGAAGGATGGAGGAACTTCCATCATCTCAAGTCAGCTTCTTGTTTTGAGATGGTGTTCTACATGAGAAACATTTTTGGCTTCTTTTGTTTTTTATTCTATTTTTATTTCTTATGCTGACAAGTTTGAAGAATGCATGGCTTGTGAAGACTCATTTTGGAGATAGGTTTGAATTTTGTACTACGCTCAATATGGATTTTTGTCGAGCGAGCTTGAAAGTATATGATCAAGAATTATACCCTTTCGTGGTCACTAGACAATGATAGAGAGTTGTCACATCTCTTAGGGATCATTGTTGAATCATTCAAGACTCTGTGATTCAAGAGTAGATGAGACTGTGATCTTAAGAACACAGCTTGAAGATACACCTTTCTGAGGGTCACAAGATATCTTGATGGAGCCTTGCATGATTTAAGATTTGCTACTTTAGAAGAAGTTTTTCTAAAAATATGTATTCATTTTTTGTATTCAGGATGTTTTATTCTGTAAACCTTAATGGGGATCCCTAGGGAAAGGTGAGTTTGATGTCTTTAGGATCAATATACTAAGGGAGGCAGGGGGGAATGTTGGTGTCAATGATTATTACATTGTGTTAAATAATTATCCCTTAATAACATAACTTATATCAACTGATATATTTATATTACCAATGGCATATTTTTAACTATATCCTATGTATAAATACATGTGATCATATTCTTGAATAAAATATCAAATATTTATTCGCTATTTCTCTCAAAAATTACATGGGTGAGTTCGTGAAAGATGAAATGGGGAGAAAATTTGGTTACAAGATGAAAAATAGAAAGCAATCAAAGAAAAAATTAAGGAAAAAGGATTAAGGTACAAAAATAAAGTGGTAAAAATGAAAGAGTTGATAAATTAGTGTTTGAAGGATATAGATAAGGGTAGGGGGAATGGAAATAGTTTATTTTCAATCCTAGTCCCTAGAGAATAGAACATAAATTATAATAATTAGATAAGAGAAAATGGAGCATGTGCAAGTTAATTTTCACCAAGTAAAGTTAATTTTAAAATACAAGTGATTGAAAGAGGCAAGTGCATTGGTATGTCTCAAAAAAATCACCCGTAGGGTAGATTTAAGTATAGAGAATCGAGCTAGCCATTTATTCTAAAAGATACATCTATTTAAGAAACTGCTACCATACCAATTCAAGATCTCACAAGAGATTTTTAAACCACGTCATGAGCCCCAAAGGGATATGTTAGACACATACCAAAAAGATCCCCTTCAATGTTACCTGAGGGGATTCAAACTTGCAACCATGCTATAATAACACTTATAGAGAATTAAGATGGCCATTTCTCCCAAAAGATGCATCTATTTGGGGAGCCTATACTATCCAAATTAAGAATCTTACAAGAGGCTATTATGTTGGAATATTTATGAGATATCATTTATATATATGCTAACATTGATGTTTTGTCATTGATGTCAACATATTCCTACTATTTGAGATAGTATTCCTGGGATGTTCAATGAGATGTTTGGTTTAGTATGCCTATTGTATTGAAGATGATGTAGACCAAGGTGAGAAGGATCCAATTAAGGACAGTTCAAACCTTATAGCTTTAGAATTACACAATGGAAATACACACCACAACAAATTGTTTCAAGTAGTTTTCATTAACATGCCCGACTGTAAGGCCTTCCGAGTTAGGGCCAATTACAAACAATAGTAATTCTGCAAGATCCACACACATATCCAATACAATTTTAGCTAGTACAGCTTTGAAGACAATCAGAAGCTAATAGAAACCCTAAGGTAGATCTAAACTTGAGCTCGCAAGCCTCCAAGCAATCTCCTTGTTCCCAAGTGTGCAAACCACTAGCTCTGCAATTACAAACTATCAGATAGAAATCTAATCTACAAGATCATGCAAGATCTTTTCCACAACTTCACCAACTTCAGCTTTCCAAAACCACTAAACTGGTATTCTAGATCTACCAAGTCCTCCCCCAAACATCTACCCAAACACCCCTTAAATACTAATCATCAGCCACAAGTCGGCTGGATGAAACCATTAACTCTTCCTTACAAATATTAAATGCCATACAAGTCAGCTTACAAATTATATAAAAACATTTAATTTAGCATGTCGGCCTGTAACAACAACTACCAATAATAAATGCACCAAGTCGGCCCAACAAATCACACAGAACTCCAGTCGGTAAGCCAAAACTACCGAGCATCAGTGAAATAACCGAGCATGTCAAGCATCACCAAGCACTAGTGTCGACCGAGTACCATAGGCATGACCGAGTAACACGTTCACCGAGCACCAGAGACTACCGAGTTCCTTCAGTGATTGAGCTTCCTTCAATGACTGACACTGTCGGTTAAGGCTGCAATTGAGTAACACCGACCAAAATACAAACACCCATGTAGTTTCACCGAGGACAAAGATTGCCCTTGCATTAACCCAGAATGCCCCTGCATCAGACACCCTAGGTTCCAAAAGATGTTCATATGTGAGAAGAACATCTTCCAGGGTTCAGCACATAAACCCCGAACTCGTTCTTCACATACAAGTCCCCCATCTTCTCAGCTTGCATATTCTTCCACTTTAGTTTCCTTTGCCTCTTCAAGTATTTTCTAGATAACTTACAGGTCGATTCTCCAAACTGATCATTCATTTTCTCTAGATCTACCAACTCAACTCAGAAACCAATACTCAGGCTTCTCCTACCGAGCGTTGTATCCATCAAAGGCATCAGTGAAAACTTCATGTCATCCTTCTCAACAGTAAATACATTCTTCACACAATCATAAATAGCTCTGCAATCATATTGCCAAGTTCTACCGAGTAATATATCACAACTATTCATCTTCACAATGTCACATAACACAAGATCCTTATATTGGCCAATCTGAACATCAATGAAGCATTGTTCCCTAACTTCCAGAGCATGATCATCTTGCAACTAGCCAATCCTATAAGGATCTGGATCTCTCATTCTATTCAAACCAAGTTTCCTAATCATGTCCTCAACAACAAGGTTATCAATACTACCACTATCAACAATAACATCACAAAGGTTACCTTCAGATTTGCATCGGGTCCTAAACAAGTTACTCCTCTCACAAGGTTCCTTCTTTGTACTAAGAAATGTTCGCTGAAGTAGTAAGTTCTCTGATTTAGGTTCATTCTAAATGTTTTCATTCACCACAGCAATTTGTCGGTCAACCTTCTTCTATGTACACTCAAAAGAACGGTGTCCTTCCTCTCCACAGTTATAGCAAGTACCCTTAAAGATAACTCTACTTGTCTTCTTCTTTAGTTCCATAGGTTCCTATTCATATTTTGCATCAGTCAGTTTATCCTTCACCAAGTGATCAAATTTATCCTTCCCTTGGGAGTTACCAGGTTGTTTCCTCTTCAACTTATCTTCTGCCTTCAGAGCATATTGATAAGCATCTTCAACATAATCAATCTTCAACATACCAAGCTCATCCTGAATATTGAATCTCAGACCATTCACATACCGAGCTACCTTTTCCTTACCAATTTCTCTATGTCCAGACCAAATAGTAACCTTGTAGAATTCCTTAGTATAATCTTCAACAGATAAATCCTTCTACTTCAGATTCTACAACTTCTTAAAGAATTCAAGCTCATAGTCAGTAGGTATGAACTTAGCTTTCAATTTTGTCACCATCAACCTCCACTAATTGATCTTCATTCCACCTTCATCTTCTCTATCTCTTTGTAGTTCTTTCCACCAAAGAGTAGCATGTCCTTTCAACTTAGTCTGTGCCAATCTCACCTGAAGAGAATCTTCAATTTCTTCTAGCTCAAAGAAATATTTAAGTTCACCAATCCAATCAATCAAATTGTCGGGCTTCAAAGTACCAAAGAAAGTAAAAACTTCCATTCGGTACCTACTAAATCGAGCTCCAGATCTAGGCAACTAAGTAGTTCCATCTTCACTAGATCTGTCCCTCCGATCATCACCACTAGATCCAGAAGGTTCAAAGTCTTCAACAGCTTCTTCATAGCCATCCTCAGTACCAACATTCTGAGGTATACCAGTAACAACTCTCATGATTTTGGCAACCATGTCATTCTTCATCAATTCCATCTTAGATCTGAAATTTGATTTCACTTTCTCTGTGATCTGGGATTCCACAGTATCACAAAGATCAGAAATAACTCTAGGGTCCAATCTTCTCGGAGGCATCCTTAAAGATATGCAAAAACAAAACCCTCTGCAACAAACACTCATTGACCACCTTGTGACAATCTCCAAGTTGCGTATAAGTTAGATCGCAATCTACAACCTTAAAAACAACTAGGGCACAATTTCACAAGTTTAGTGCCACAAATCTGCAATCAAGATCATACGATCTCTTCGCCAACAAGATCAACTTTGCAAGATCAGCCTTGCTAGGTTAACTTTCACTCCAAGAGGATCAACTTAGCTCCACAAGATCAACTCTGCTCTGATACCACCTGACATAGACCAAGGTGAGAAGGATCCAATTAAGGACAGTTCAAACCTTGCAACTTCAGAATTACACAACAAAAATACACACCACAACAAATTGTTTCAAGTAATTTTCATTAACATGCTCAGCTGTAAGGCCTTGCGGGTTAGGGCCAATTATAAAAAATAGTAATTTTGCAAGATCCACACATAGATCCAATACAATCTCAGCTAGTTCAACTCTGAAGATAATCAGAAGTTGATGGAAACCCTAAGGAAGATCTAAACTTGAGCTTGCAAGCCTCGAAGCAATCTCCTTGTTCCCAAGTGTGAAAACCACTAGCTCTACAATTACAAACTATAAGATAGAAATATAATCTGCAAGATCATGCAAGATCTTTTCCACAACTTTGCCAACTTCACCTTTCCAGCACCACTAAACTGGTATTCCAGATCTACCAAGTCCTCCCCCAAACATCTACCCAAACACTGTTAGGAATAAGGTGTCTCAACCTTGGATAATTCCTATTCTTATTATTTGTTTTGTAAAATGCATTTCTTGCAAATAATGTTGATGTGTCAGCATCTTGAATTGTGTGTAAGGAGATCATGGCTAAAACGGTTATGACGGATTCCCATGACACGTAAGAGCTATGTCAGGAAGATTCAATGATAGGTGAAGACATGTGGCAACTGATAAATTTGAGTACTGTACACTCTTCCCCAATCATGGGGTTCCTATTTTCTCGGAGAATGGTAAAACCCTAATACGGTTATCTTTGGGAGTAGCCCTAAAAAGTGAAGTGCATGATATAAGCTTTTTTTAGGGTTACAAAGAAAGATGATGCGAGTGTATTGTTGGAACATTTTATGCTGTCATGATTTGTCTTCAAGGGTTTAGAAATCTTCTGAAAGAACTTGCATTGCAAGTGTATTGTAAGCTATAATAGTTTTGATCAATACATTGTGCAGGTTTTGGAGTGCTGGGGTTTTTACCGAAAGGTTTCCCCAGGGTATATCATTGTGTCATTCTCTATTTTTCTGTATGTATGGTATGTGGTTGCAATATCTTTGTTAAAGTAGTTAACGAATCTGAAATTGTAAGGATTTAAAAGAATTTGCACAATACTCTCCTATAGAGATTAGCATAGGAAGCTATTTCTGCACCTGAGTTTCCTTACAAACACCCCTTAAATACTAATCATTAGCCACAAGTCGGCTGGATGAAACCATTAACTCTTCCTAACAAATATTAAATGCCATACAAGTCAGCTTACAAATTGTATACAAACATTTAATTCAGCATGTCAGCCTGTAACAACAGCTACCAATAATAAATGCACCAAGTTGGCTCAACAAATCACACAAAACTCCAATCGGTAAGCTAGAACTACTGAGCATCAGTGAAATAATTGAGCATGCCAAGCATCGTCGAGCACGAGTGTCGATTGAATACTGCAGGCATGACTGAGTAACACTTTCACCGAGCACCAGAGACTACCGAGTTCCTTCAGTGACCGAGCTTCCTTCAATGACTGAGACCGTCAGTCAAGGCTGTAACTAAGCAACATCAGCCAAAATACAAACACCCATGCAGTTTCACCAAGGACAAATATTGCCCCTGCATTAACCCAGAATGCCCATGCATCAAAAGATCAGATGTTGTGAATGTATGATTGGTTTCAAGGATGTCTATAGTTGATCCATTACAATTCACAAAGGTTCACATGATGATTTGAGTGAAATATTGGTTTCAGGGTTGGTATGGGTATTCTAAGATGTTTAGTGGTGATAGTGTTTCAATTTTTGATTCATTGTGGTTCAATATTGCAATATTTTAGACTATGGATCTAGTGGTATGTTTAGGACATGGATATTTGTCCTCAAGTCGATTGGTTCACAATTTGGAGGATTTCAAGCTATTTTTCTTGATTGACAAAGATTCCTCTTGTGTTTGTGAGGTTAAGTTCTGAGTTGCTAATGATTTCTCAGAATAGAGTTGTTGAGGTTGTTATTGAGGCATTTCATGGTGATTTTTGATGTTTCTAGATCATTCTCTATTCATTTTTATGGATTGCATTTGGTGAATTTTGGTTAGTGAGATCATTTATTTATGTTCTTGGCTAACTTGGTGATGTAGCATGTTGTGATGGATTGAGGCATAATTATTGGAGCTCTTACTTGTTTGAGGTTGAAAATGTGGTTTACTGTTATGTCCTAGTTGACATATACATTGGATCACATTGAATACTATGATGTAATTGACTAAATATTTTGTAATTGGGTGTTTGGCCGACCTTGAGAGAAAAAGTTGATGAATGATATAAATGTAATTGTGTCTCTTTGTGGATCTAGAGTGTGTATGGGTACGAGTGTGAATGAGTGTGTGTGGATGCGAAGAGGTATAAGTATAATTTTCAATTGAGGCAGAGATAATTATATTTTATATGTACTTCAATGGAATTAACCCTAGCATTCTAAAGATTCTATTATCTACTTCATGATTTGTGTATTGTAGCACATGTAATTGTTGTAAGGCAATAAGCCTTCCTTTGGGTTGTATCCCTTATTGTATTTAAGAAATGAACTCTAGGAAGTGTGCCTAATTGCATGTGCATTCCCTTTGTAATACTCATAATAGGGTATAGTGATTTTAATAGAGTACATCATTTTTGGATTCCATCCCCACCATGATTTTTTCCTTAACTAGGTTTCCACACAAAAATCCTTGTGTTTATGTTTTCATGTGTTGTTGTGAATAATTGGTTTCATGCTTAGTTATCAGATCTATTGTTTAAGGTTTAGGTTATGATAAATTAATTTATATTTATGAGTTTTTGACACAACTGATTCACCCCCGCCCCCTCCCCTCTTAGTTGTGTGGTTCAACCTTATTCCTATATTAAACCATAGTACAAACATGAAGGAGATATGATGGACATTTAAAAATATCTAGGTCATTAATAAGGGTTCAAAGAAGAAGTGTGCACATCAAATGAAGAAATGCTCATAATTCGATGAGTGTGGTATCTAGTAATATGCATGTTAAGTAATGTGTTTCAAGTATCCAATATATTACCATGTTGAAAAAATGGTGCAAAGAGATGAGGTAAGCATGTGTGACTCTTTCATCATGTTTGCTCTAAATCCATTTGCACTTTTGTGAGTTGTTCATGTGGTGTAAAATTGATATGGTAGACACTAAAAAATAGTCAACACTCGTGGTGCCACCTTTTAACATCTTGGTGTCACCTTGTAAAATTGTTGCACCACTTTTATAATTATTCTTTTATGTCACACATTTGATTTTTATTATTTATTAGCATTGTGTCATTCCTTCATTAATTAAATAATTAAAATTAATAAATTAATTACTAATATTTATCCTCTAATTTTCATCATGTCCTATTAATCTGTATTTGTCGACCTATTTGATTAAATGATCATGTCAATTGATTAACCCTTTACAAGGAAAACTATTAGTTTGTCCCCCTTTCCTAGGATCTTGTGTCTTGGTAAACAAATATATTTGTTTACCCCCCTTATCCCCTTTTCCCATAATTAATTAAATGATTTTAATTAATAGACTAAGTTCAAAAAATGTGAGGTAATTAATAATTTTTAAATTATTAATTTCCACCTCATTTATTAAAACTTGTGTCATGTTCCTTAATTTCTCTCCAATCCCACCTAATCCCACTAATTTCTCCTATAACACCTTCCCTTATGTTTCCACTAATTTCTCTGCCTAATTTCTCCACTAATTCATTTTCCCTAATTTATCCATTTCAAAATCACTAGTTAATTTGTCATTTTCCAAATTTGTTTTTCACAAGCAATTATGACTTTTGATTGAACCTCAATCTTGACCCTTAATTTTGAAATTTAAAGTCTATAAGCTGGCCTCTTTGGCCTCATTCTTGCAACCACACTCTTCGAGTAATTCTCACCATTATTTTGTCCATTTATGAGCTTTCAATGTTATTTGTGCATTCTAGTACTTTTGAGCAACATCATGTTATAGATTAAAGAAGAAACAATGAAGCTACATCAAAGAAATGTTTGGTTATATTTATTTTAGTTTATATTTTATGCAACAAAAAATTACATGGTCTTATTGGTATGATTAGGATTTTTTTACATGATTATATGGCTCTCATCAATGGATTTGATTATCTTTGTTTCTAAATCTAATTTTTTTAGTCAAAATTTTGTTGAACATGACATCAACAAACCAACTATCTGATGCATTTTGGAGTATTTAACATGTTTTTAGGTAAGGATCTAGGTTTTGTGCACTTCATTCAATTTTCTACATACTTGACCATAGTTTTGCATGCTTAGGTTCTAGATCTATGCACTTGGACCTTATTTATATGCACTTGGCCAAATTTACTACACACTTGGCCTAATTCACTATGCACTTGATCATAGTTATGTGCACTAGATATTAGATCTACACACTTCATATCATTTTGCTTAATATACTTATTGCATACAAGGTTATTTTAGATTTAAATATTATTAATGATAATTAATTTAGTAGATTAAGGATTAAGATGGATTACATTCACTCTCATCAAGGGTTAAAATGAATACAATTTTTCAACTAGCTTAAATAGGAGGATTGAATGTATGGCAACTTACATCTAGTTTGACTAAGAGGCATAGATTTAGCTTTTTCCCCCATTGGAGGCCAACCAAAGGATTTTTCTATCAAAGAAGGAGATCCCCATCAATTTATCATCATTCAAGTATTCTCTTTCTTCTCCCCAATATAACATCATGGCATATTACAACATCTATTCTATAAGGTTTTTATCCTTTCATCATTTAACAAAATCAGATTTCCACAATCTATTAAGATGCACAATAGTTTCTGGATTCGATCGTGTGAGTTTTTTTAGCATCGACATTTTAGATCACACTCGGTGATCCATCATTAGGAATAGAGAGTAGGAATGAAAAGTAAAATGTGATACAAAACGTCGATGCTAAAAAAACCTGATGATGGATCACAGAGTGTGATCCGAAACGTCGATGCTGAAAAAACTCACACAATCGAATCCAGAAACTATTGTGCATCTTTCATCATTTCCTTTTGAGTTTTTATATCTAGTAATTTTAGTTATTGCATCACTAATACATTTAGGTGCATTTTCCAACAAAAGATCATCACAATTCTAATGGTTGGATGTAGAAGGTTTGGTAAATCGTTGCCTAGCCTTTGGTCATTGGAATTTCATCAGAGTGTTTGATTAATAACATTTCATCATAAATTCAACACTATTGTCGTAAAAAATGAGAGTCATCAAATGCCCTTATTTTCGTCATAATTCCAATAAATATAGTTGTCGGACCTCCAACGAAAACCAAGCGGTAAGCTCTAATGAGAATGTTGTACCTGCGATGAGATTTTTTGTTGTAAGCACAACATTCTCGTCAAACGTTATTCTGGAGTCTGTCAGAAATCCGATGAAAAATATCCACAGAATATTTCACCAACCAAAGATCTCTGATTGCAATGTTGTACACCTACGATGAAAAAATTCATCGCAGGTACACAGTTATCTTTGGAAACTCGATGGGTATGTTCATCGAAGGGTATGTTCATCGAAATTCTAACGAATCTGATATGTTAATTTTAAATGTAGTTTTTTTTTTATCAAACGTTGTGGTAGAAATGCCATGGTAGATATTTAAAAATAGTTAAACATCTATCTAGACTCTCAATTTGATGGGTTTGAGGCATCTAACAAGATTAAATTCTAAGAATCACAATATGCTCACCATCAAACTCAACACAAACACAACACCTAGGATATTCACTGACTCAAACACCTTTTTTAGTTCTTGTTTCATCAAAATGATGCATTTAAAATCTCCTTTCAATCTTACAATCTTCACTAGGATCTACTCTTGATCCAAGGTTCTACTCACAATCACAACATATCTCACCATATCTTTCTTCACAAAATAAATTGCTCCATGGTTCTTAAATGGAACAAAACCTATAGTACCCAAAGATGACAACCAACCCACAGGACAAATTAACACAACAACTTCATCTTTGACTCAAAGGCTTGTCAACAATCTTTCAACATACTCTTTCTTTATCTCAGCAACTCTAGGATTCATAATAACTTTCTTTGGTCCTTAGGCTTAGGGACATTAGGCTCTCCCCTTGACCATTCACACACAAAGACACTAGTATCTCCAATAACCCACCAAACATAGGCTCTAAATAAAAATCTAAATGCCATTGTCACAAAACACTATCTACCAAGATACAACCCTTGTTGTCTGATCAATACTCAACATTTAAACCAATGGAGAATCAACTTATTCATTCACTATCTGATCACATCTTTTCCAAGAAACCCAACTACCTTACAACTAGGAAAAATGCTCTTCACAAACACCATGCCTATCTAAGGATATTAAGGTAAATTTGAACACCAATTACATGGCCTTGAAGATGGGTATAAAATGAGATTTGGTTACACCAGATGAAAGAAAACATACACAGTGATGACTATCACTAGTTTGATAGTTTTAATCAACAAAAATAGTGCATAGTTAGCTAACCATGGACCACAAAAATTAGGGGAATTATCGAGAGGGAAGATATTGATATGGAGACAACATTCATATTCTGAAAACTTCAAATGATTGCAAATCAAATGGATAAATAGAAAGGTAAACAAATCTAACTTTATCAATCATATATTTAGATAAATTTGGCAACATTGGATGTAATTAGACTTTGAACATTGAAGGAGACCTTAAGAAATTAATGAAATCACTTCTTTCTATCTTCTCAATACCTTAATAGGGTCACATGTCATGAAACAACTTCACTTCAAGACCAATTTTGATGTACTGTTCCAATCATAGTTTTAAATAGTTATAACCAATTCCACATAATCATTCATTAAAATTATGAAGGATCCCGATCCAAAATATTTTGAAAGATTATTTGTTTTCCTTAAAATCTCAATCCACTATATTTGTCCATTAATCCACTTCACAAGATCAGATATTATCAATTCAATACAAAATTGATATCTCGATGAACATTCTTCAATTAACTTGTTGTCCACTATTATCCATAAACTTGTCACTATCAAACAAAATCATCATTCACAACAATACAAATATTGAGCATAATCTAATAAACAACATCAAAGCCAATCTCCCTTTCACAAAGGTAGCAATGTAAACCATGTTCAATGCTTTAGGTCTTAAACAACTTTCTTGACAAATAACCTTTAAATCTATTGTCAGTATTAACAGTTTGAACAAAGGAACTAAGTGATCAGTATTGTGAAGACCATGTCCTTTAATTGCAAGGTTATTGGATCAAAGAAGATCTACTATAAACTTCATTAGATCCACTCACAAGATCCTTTAATCTCCATATTTGATGGGACATTGAAGTTGTCAAACTCCTATTCCATCCTTTTATGCCATAAAAAACCCTTCGAACATCAAAAATAATCAAAACAATGTTTAATGTACTGTCAAAATCATAGAGAATTCACTGTGCAAGCCCGCTAGGGCATCCATTATTTTCTCAAAGAAAAATCCATTTAGACTGAGGTCAATTCCATCTTGAAGTTCATTCAATGTGCTACCAAATATGAAAGGATCAAAATTTTTGGATGGTTGAAATAGAAGATAGTAATAGATCTTTCATCAAACCCCAATTGGTGAGGGTTTTGAAACATTTTTTTGGAAAAATCAATCATTATCAGCCTATAGTCCATGGAAATTTCTCAAATCAAGCTTGGTGTGAAGTAGATTCACAATTCTACAATTTACAATAATTTTTAGGCATCATTCAATCCAAATACATATAAGAAAATGCTTAAGAATAATAAGAACATGTGACAGACATGAATAATTGTCAAGAACTTTGGACAAAAACACCAAATCATTCATTGATTCTTCAATAAAATACATTACAACCATCTTCTTTCCCCTTGGAACCATTAAGTGAAAAGGGTGTTCACAGACCCCTAAAAATATATCTGATACAAACTTCCATTCTCTTTAAGTACCCTAATTAGACAAGGAGTCTACACTCTCTGATCATGCTCTTACAATGAACACACTTCCACTTCCCACTTATGTGCTCGACTATATCCTATGGTCGTTGTCTTCTAAGAGATGAAATCTTGGTGAGTCATTCTATTAAACGGTTCGTTGTTGGCCATTGCATCTACTTAAAAGTTTCTAAAGTATTTTCAATATGTATACATACTAGTAATTGCAACTCAGTTTGCAATTTTTACGCCAAATAGATGTTATGTTATTTAGTTATTTAGTTTTATCCTTTTTTCTTTGTAGATACAATTGTTCATGAATAATTATTAAATAGAAGTAAATTATTAATGATTACTGGAGGAAGGTGACTCAAATCAGTAAAGAGAATCATTTAATGAGTTCCAAATTTATACATAATTTAGTTTCTTAATTTTTTAATTTAACGATAGTATATTTTGTAATAATAATTTGTTAGTTAATTTTAAATTAAATTGAATAATTTGATTTTAAATTTAAAAGTTGATTAAATTATAAGAATATAAATTTATAGGTCTTTACAGGCTTTGTTTCAATGTGAAATGATTATTAGAGAATGTTCAAATCCTATGAAAAATATAGGAAAACCTAGGGTTCTAAGATTACCCAACAATAATTTCGCCTCTTATCTCCTCCAAAAACTCCAGAGTATCCCCGACAATGTTTTTTTCTATAAGGATCTCATTAAATTCTGAAATATCTTCAACAATTTTTTTGTCATCTTATTATATATCCTTTTGTGCTTCTTTTCATCAAAGGTCATATAATGATGAGAAGATTAGCTTGAAATTCTTTCAATCAAGCTGCAAGAAAAGAAACTATTTTTTTTGGGTATTCCTCTCATATGTTTATCTGGTATTTCTATTTGATAGGCACATTATGTGGGACACTACAATTCTTAGCTCTTTTAAGTTGAAACTGATGCAGATTGTGGAATCAAAGAGTGTATAAATTTTCATGGTCATCCATTGTTTTGGGTTTAGGCCTGGCGTAATGTACTACAGCAACAAGTCGAGTACTTCGAAACAACGAGGATGGAACTCGTCAACATGCTAACCGAAACCGGTGCTACCAAATTCCTTGAGAAATCTGTATTTAGTGTGACTACAGGCTCAAATGATTATCTCACTAACTATTTTTTGACTGTCTCACCAATGAGGGCTTGTTACACACTAGATGAGTTCCAGGAGGAGCTTATATCTTAGCTAGGCATTTTACTCATGGTAATCTTTCTCAATCATCTTTGTTCAAAGATTTTTCTAAATATAATTAATTTAATTTCTATAATTTTTAACAGAGATCCTCATACACCCTTTAAAAATATAGAAATACTAATACCTCTATTTAATAAAATATAATATTTTTCTTTAAAAAATTATTTAGTACATTTTTAAATTGTTGAAAATTTTTAAATTAATTTCTAATTTCTTTAAGAAAATAAATAAAAAATCTTTAAAATTATGATATAAGAAATGATGTACCTTCCAAATAATTTAATAGTTTTAATTATTATATGAAGTTACATCAGCATAAATTAGTACTCTTATTAGATAATAAACTAAAAATCTACATTATAAAATAATAAAGAATGCCACCAACTCATAAAAATATATTTAATCAAATACAGGAGCTGGAATCTAGAGTATGTATGCACGTGGCTATTTTAGTAGATGATAAGTCAAATATTAAATTTTCCTTGGCTTGTAGAGAGTGTGAAAGAAACTGATGTAACTATGGGCTATACTTCTTATTATACTCCCCTTATCAACATTTCAGACATTATCTTTTCTTGTTCGCGCTCGAACTTGAGACTTGGCGACTATAGCAAGGAATCTCTCAGTTCCATCTCTCTAAGAAAACCATGCAGCACATCTCTTTCCTCACTAATTTGTTCCGTGTCATCACTATCTACAACAAAAATAACACCCGTGGAAGCTCCAATGTAGTATTTCCACAGTGCCCTGATCGTTTCCTGGATCTGTGTAATGACTTGATAAAATGGTTGTTCAATCTAAAGCTTTATATTTTTCCATTCTTTGTTTACTATTTCTTATAGCATTGTGCTCTCTAATACTTGACACGTTTAATGACAATTGACGTGTCATTGATTCATCCTCCATTGTCCTACATTAAATAGGTGGAAAGGTACTTACATCACTACTTTTTATGGCTAAATGAGGTAAAATGCATTTTATCACATTAGGTCTACGCATACAGGTAGCAATTTATTGCGGAAACCAAATCAAGGACCACAACTGATTTTTATACGAGTGGGCTCCATAATCCTCTATTCTACGATTTGAAAATTGGTACCTAAACATGTTTCAAAATTGTTTAATAAAAATCCTCACCAAATACATTTATTATTATTCGGATGTGTTACAAGCATAAGAAATATGAATTATTGGCTCCCCATGGTCATTGTTATATATGCGTTCAATCTCCTATAAATTATTTTAAAGGATAGAGATATTCAAATAATGAAAGAAAAGGCATTGGAGAAATCTTTGGAAGATTTAGAGAAATAGTTAATAAATACTCCCATAGCTACCCCTACACCAGCTGAACAACTTGTACTACTTGAAAATAAAAGTGTAAGTGAAGAAGAAGTTGCTGCAAATATAGAAAAGATAAAATTGGAGAAGAATGAGGCTATCCTACAAGCCTTACTAAAGATCTTGCAACATAGGATTGATGTATTAAAAGATAAATGTGATTTGGTTTTCAATGCTTATAATAAATTACCTGAACTACAATTGGAGGTGGATAGTTATATTTCAATTTTGAATGGTTATTATGCAACTTGGTTGGTTAGAGCAATACTTTTTGATAGATTGGCAGCAGTGCAATCTTTAAGAAATGATATACCTAAGATTGTTTTGCAGGTAGCTGAAGAAATAAATAGAATTAAGGCCATATTGCCACTTTTTAAAGGCAAGGCAAATTAGATTGAGACTAAGATAGCCATGCTCAACTCAGATTTTAACAGGTTCATTCCTCCTATTAAAGATGCAGATGGTGCAAAGAAAAACCTCGACCAGTGGAGATTAGATTTTGATCCTTTCTTGCCTAGGAAAGAGGCATTTCTTGATGAAAACAATGAAGTAGATATGGAGAGGTTTAATAACACTCTGAATGAAGCCATAAAGGAAGAAATGGAGCTCATCAAATTTGTAGCAGATGTCAAGATGATAACAGATGCCAGATGGGAGAGAAAAAAGCACAGCTGCAACATGTCTAGAGTTATAAATGGCTGACAGAGGAAGAAGTAACTGGGTGGGATGAGCTTACAAAGCCCAAGAAGATGAAATCTACTGTAGTTGACTTCGATATTTTGGATGATGAGTAAAAAGGACACCTGGACTACCTGGCACCTGACCTCAAAGCATAGGGATGATGAGCTATCAATAAGAATGGTGTAAGTTAGTCGGAATGGCAGTCATCATATCTCACAACAACTCAAGAATCTATCATGAATATTTACAGGCAAAGGTGTCAGTGATCAATGAGCTAGGAAGCAGAACAGTCCAAAATATTTATGTCTTTTTATTGCCTGAGGACTTATTGTAATTTGTTTTATATGCTTTTCTAGGTTTCGGGCTCCAACCATCTGTAGCTTGTTGCATTCTCTTTGATAAGAAAATTCCAAGATGGTTGAGCTATATATAGTCTGTAGCCTTATTTTGTAAAGAGTTAGAAAAAACTAATAGAAAAATTGAGTATAATTGCTACAGAGAAAACTTCTAAATTTTGTGTCTGAGCTTCTTAGCATGAATCTTTGTATGTAACTTACAGGTTCATTTTAATACAAATATACTGTAATTTCTATCTCCTATTATTTTTGTCTCTTTACTTGTATGTTTTATTTGTAAGGCACTTAAAATATACTATTCAAATTGCAGACAATTTGAAAGGCATACTGTTGTATTTCTTTTAAAATAACCTTGTGGGTTTGCATCTAAACTCTTTTGCCCATTGGATTACACACTGGTTTAGTGTTTGTTTCTTACAAGTTATCTTTCATAGTGCTAACAATACTACAATTAATTTCATTACCAGTACCTTTTATTTTCAGAATTGTCTCTATGTTTTGAAGGAATTCTATCCAACTGATATAATTCATCTTTGTTGATTGCTTGAAAAGTGAATCATTAGGTTTCCCTTCCTTAAAAGGAAGAAGGATGAGAATCCTTGTCTCACTGATTTTTCGTATTCATACAATCACGGTTTATCTAATTAAGTTATGTATTCAGTTGATTATGGTCATCTGTGCAATATTTCGTAAGTTGATTCAATAAAAGGCCAATAGCAAATCAGTGTCCACTTTCAAATATAGTGTGTAATCAGTAATTATTCAAAGGTTAACCTCATTAGGAATAACCTCGATGAAAATGACATACAAAGGACACAACAATTACATGAATTGTTGTCCTTAGAAAAACACCTCATGAAAATGGAAATTCTGTTTGGAGGCTTTTTCCCCACGTTGACTTATTTGCAAAGGCTAGATCAGATGATAGCATAATTCAATGCTTTGATCAATTCTATGAAGGGAATAATTGATGATAAGGAGAGGGAAAATGAGGAGCATATTTCTTTAGAATATGAAGTATATAGAGATTATAGTTATACAGTGCATAACCTTCGTGCCATGGAACAACCAGTTCTTATTGAACAAGAAGCAAATGAAAATGTAGTTGTGAATTTGACAGAACTTCCAAATACTGAACATACCAATTACCCTCTTTTTAAAAGCTCAAAATTCCAAACAGGAGACCCTTCTCAAGTATACATAACTAAGAACAAAAAAGATAGAGTTGGAACTCTAATTACTGGCACTAGGGCCTATGATAACCAATTGAGGAAGAAGATCAGAGAAGACAGGAAAAAAGAAAAATATATAGTAGAAGAAATTGAGTTGCCTCTAGCTATGTGGAGCCTGTTGTAATACTCCAAAAATGGGCTATAAGTTCATTAATCTTCTATATCAACATATCGAACGAAATCGACATCGAAGTCCTAACCAAAGGCACATCTGAGCATCATCGAATCTTAATTGATTATCATAAATTCTGCAACAGGGAATATTCCTAGTAATATTTCTAATTTATCTAATTATCTTTAATTTAATGATTATTTGGCGATAAATCACATTTATCCTAAGTTTGATTAATTGAATATTTTCATATTTGATTAATTAGATTTAATTATGCCACTTGATTATTAAGTTGAATTTAATTATATTTATTCCTAAGTATTATTATTCAAATTTGACAATAAATCAAAATTCCTATTATTAATTGATTAAATTCTTATTTAATTAATTAAAGCAAGTTGTCATATTTAATGATATTATTTTTGAATAAAAGTTTGATTAAATGATTGATTAACCCATAAATCAATTGTTTTATTTCAAAAATCAGTTAAGTTGAGAATAAATCACTTTATTTATTTATTAATTCATAATTATCCATGTGCACAATCAAAGAGCAATTAAACTCCAAATCAGAAAATCAATGCAAGTTATTGACTTTTTGGAACTCAACATCATTTTTGAGTTTTAAAGTTGATCTAAACTTCTAATTTGAGTTAAACTCTGATTTGCATGTTTTTGTGAATTAAATTATCTTTATTTTCAGATAACTCAAAAATCAAGCTGAGTTAATCTAAGTGATTTATGGCTTTCTTTCATGCACCTCCAAAGCCCTGGATTTCTATAAATTAAGGCTTTAGCTCTTCACAAATCATCCACAAGAATTGCATAATCACGCTGAAAAATTGCTATCTGGAGAATCAAAGCTTATTGCGAATCAAGGCTATTGTGAGATCAATTTGGTTTTTACATTCATTTAGATTCATTTTTCATATCATTGCATAGAAAATATCAAAAAAATAGATTACTTTGCATTCATTCCATATCCATCTTTTGCATTCAAATCCTTCGTTTAGGTGTCGTCAAGGTCACTGATCTCGATAACAATCTGAGAACATCATACTCGCACCTATTAGAAGGCAGTAAATCACCTGGTTAGTTTAGCTTTCAATTCATTGCATGATTTTGATTTTTGCTAACCTCTAATGTTTTACTGAAGTGTTGTGTCTACAGATCAGGTACAAAATTCACACACATTTCTGGCGCCCACCGTGGGGCCCTGAAACGGGTTTCCAATTCAATTCTATCAATTTCTATCTTTTTCTCCTCAATTTCTATGCAAGAGGACTCTATGTCAAAAATTTAATTTTATTTCAAACCCACCTTTACATGCTGGTTTTGATGTTTTTTTTTTTTGGAGCTAAAGCCCTAAAGTTTCAAAGATTTAATTTTATCTCTCAAACGGCTTGGAGTTTTTCTTTGAAATTTTTTTTGCAGGTTGGACACATATTAGGGAAGCTACATAAAAAATTCAGAATTTTTTGAGATGTTTTGAATTTTTAATAATTTTTTCTTGAAATTCTAAAAAAAATCAATATCTGACACAAATCAGCATATTTTTCAAAAAAAATTATATTTTCGGAAAGCTCTTTAAATTATACAGGGGGTCCATTCTTTGTATTTTAAATTTGGATGCAATATAATAGCTCAAATAGTCAATTTACAAAAACTAGTCTGTTTTGGTAAAACGGGTCTCTAGGGCACAAATGAAGAGATTTTTCTACAATTTTTACATTTTTGGAAAGCTCTCTATTTTTTAGCAGGGGTCTCTATTCTGAATTTATATTTTTGTGGCCAAAATCATATCAAAAAAATTAGATCTTGTTGACTAGGTCAAATGCAGCAAAAAAAATAAAATTTTGTGATGGGTATGCACTTATTTTTTTTTACATGGTTCAATGAATGATATGAGTTGTCATTTGGGTTAAGTACTGGTTATTATTGCTGATAATAATTGATTTTTAGAGCTAACCCTAGGGTTTTCATAAGTTGAAGATACGTTGCATATCTTGTTTGCTTGTTTGCTTATTTTCTTATTGGAGAGTTTGTTGCTTGCTTGTGCGGGATTGCTTAACAAAGATAAAAATAAAGTAAATATCTACTAAGCACATCATGAGGATCTCAGGTATTCTACTTGTTCTGATAATATTTCGATTTGGACTTAAAATAGATCTCTCGTGTGTCTAGCTTGAGTGCTTCTTTTCATGCTTTTGTTTTACACACTTGCATAATTGATACTAGGTTGTGACACCTTAGGTATTCATTTAAGCAGTCTTAGATACTTGTGATTGATCTAGATTGCTATCTTGGGTTACTGGACTCACTAATTCACCGGCCCCTCGTTCCACCCCATGGTTGCAATCTCAGCGCCATAAAGGGGAGGGGTCTAGAGGATAGAAGCGTTAATTGTTCCACCAGGCAACCCTTTTGTGCTTTTTAGAACTCACTTGTTTTCTAAGTTGTGGACTCATTTTTAGCTTATGTGAGGGGTTAATTGTTTCACCTTGTGGACTCACCTCATATTCCCTTTAAGTGTTAAGTGTTCCTCTTTCTGCTTTTGGGTACTTTCTGTAGATTTACTTTCAAAAATATATCTGTGCTCACATAGTAATTAGGCCCTATGAACACTATTTGTGATTCTTAAGAGATTGGATTCCTAGTGAAATCCTTCTTGACGACAGAATCCTTGTAGGTAGGGAGGATACTTAGTGCGTTTCATGTTCTACTCAGTTAGTGCGTCTTCTCTTATTGATCGATACATTCTCTCTTCGGAGAGGTTGATAGATCACATGGGGTTGACATCACAGACCTTGGTGAAACAAACTTTGTCTTAGCATGTCAGATTAATCTGCTTGCTTTGTTTGGGTTAAAAGTGAAGAGGCGTCAAAACCTTGGATTTGGAGCCAAGTCCCCTTGTGGTATCATACTGTGAGTCACCTTTAGAGAGGGTTAACCGTAGCAGATGATCCCTTCACAGGGCAAATTGCGTTGACGCAACCTCAAGTGGTAATATCCATTTCAGACATGGTAGTAACAACCGCTATATAAATGTCTTTGTGAGAGAAATCCTCACGGGTGTGTTTTCATTGTGGGCTGTCAGATCTCCCTAGAAGACCTTGATTGATTAAATTCTTAGGCTATGTCAAAACCCTGGTGTGCCAGGATTAGAGTTCGCCCCTTGATTTCGCAAAAGTTACAGAGTCATACCATTACTAAAAACCCTAGTGAGGCCAAATTTTCATTTTCTAGGGTATATGTGCGTTATAGCAAAACATTTTTGGAACATACACAATTAGCGCTTCAGATTATTAGAATGAATAAAATCACTTGATTGTTCATGTGCAAGGTTGCTTTTGCCCTTGTTCATTGTTTTCAAACATGCTTGAAATCACTTGCTTGCTATTTTGTGTGCTTGTTTATCTATTTGGTTATTGAAAATGAACAAATTTTTTATAATCCTCAAATCTAGACAGTACAATTTGCAAACAATCTGAAACTGAAAACCTTAAATTTGCAAAATTTGAAGTGAAATTCTTTTCTGGAGTCAAAAGTCATCTCAGAAGGTCAGAAAGTCATACGAGTTTCTATCAAGTGTCATTTTATTACTGCCCAACTCTCGTATGGTAAGGAACCCAATGTCATACGAGTCTCTGCCAGTCAAATTCAAAAAGTCAAATCCTGCTAGCAACTGTTGTACGAGCTTTTCAACTATCATTTCATAGCATACCCACTATCGTATGAGTTTTTCAACTGTTGTACAAGCTTTTCAACTGTCATTTCATAGTACCCACTGTCGTACAAGTCTGCAGAGTGTCATTTGGGAAATTTTTGAAAGTTGTCAGAAAATTGTCAGAATTGCCAAATATTTAGCTTTTTCAGCCTATTTTCAAAATTTGTCGAACAAATCATTGTGTCAGGAATAGAGCAATAGCTATTGAGAATCCTATCATTATCCTAAAGTGGTCTTTTGAATCCGATTCAGCCTTCTGTTTAATCAATTTGAGTCCTTTTCATCTTGTGTCAAAACCTTGTCATAACTATCAATCTTCAATCAATCATCAAAATGACTAAGTGTTGTGATATCTTGTCCGCTATCTTTTGGGAAATCTACCCATACATCCAGGGCACAATATCCTTCATCCACATCTAATCGAATCTTCAAATCAATCAAACCTTGACAAGGTTGCGTCATCTGATCATCTTGATTCAATTCATTCTTTCGTTATCTAGATCTTATTCTTTTGTTTCACTCAAAGTTAATGGTGGAAACTAGAGCTTCCTCACACAAGAAATTTGGAGAAGCATCCCAGACCTTACCTATAACCACTACCAGGGGTCCAACTTTTGAGCAACTCATCAATTCTGGTCTTTACGAGGACGACGATCTTGGCAACTATCGATTAAAAACTGGTTACATTCCTCCTCCATCAACTCACGGAGGTACCCAACAAACCTCGCATCAATCTATTCTAGGGACTCCAAAAACTCCTACCATGTCTCAAGTAGGGACAAAATTTGGCTCTCAAAGAACTCAATCTCAACATGGTGCAGATCAGGAACCCACACCTGAAGAAATTGCTCAATATCAAAATGACGATAACTTCAAATGAATGATGAAGCATTTCTTGAAACAAGATAGAGAGGCATACTTTTTACAATTAGCTGATCAAGGAGCTAAACTTCCTCCCAACTTTAATGTTGAAGATATCATTATGCATGAGGAAGAAACTCCACTCATAGCTATGATGAAACAGATGCATGCTATGCAAGTTGAACTTAACAATCTTAAGAAAGAGAAGGAACCCAAGGAATTCTCCATGGAAGCTCTATGCCCTTTTCCTTTTGACAAAGACTTATATATGCCAACATTTCCAAAAAGAGTGGAGATGTCGAAGTATGATAAGTACGATGGACACTCTGATCCTCAATATCATGTCAGAGAATTTTGTACACAATCAATGGAGTTCATGCATGAACCAACCTATCTGATGTGTCTCTTCCCTCGATCTCTAGGGGGAGCAAGCATCCAATGGTTCTCTAGACTACCTTCTACTATCAAAACTTTTGAGGAGTTGATCAAATTGTTTTATCAGCAATACTCCTACAATATTCAACATCCAGTCACCATGATTGATATCTGTAATCTCAAGCAATATCCAGGGGAACCATTCCTAACATTTCTCAAGAAATGGAGGAAGAAGTTCTCTCTATATGCTAGACCTATTCCAGAAATAGAAAAATCAGAAATCTTCATCAATAACCTTGTTCCAGAAATCAATTATCCTCTACAAATGCAAGATCATACTTCTTAGCCTAATATGGGGGCAAAAGTCAACTATGCCTACCCTGGAAATAATGCTGTCATCAATATCGTTGAACCATGTCTCTCTGAAAGTTGCAATGTCATCACAATTGTAAGAAGAGATAGACAAAATCAATCCACCAACGCAGTTACTCAATCACAAGCCCAAGCACATCTAAAAGGACAAATCTCAGACTCATCAAATGTCCCTAAGGTGCCCTTCAATCTTTCATCTGCTTCCAAACAGAAGGCTACTTCCAAATCTTCCAATCCAAAAGATACGAGGCCTGCATCTTATAGCATTGTTCAACAACTCCAGTACACTAATGCCAAAATCTCTATGTTTGAGTTGCTTCAAATCTCTCCAGCTCATAGAACTCTACTAGACAAAGCTTTTCTTGGTTCCAATGTTCCTGATGACCTTGATTTAGATAGGTTCCAGACTATGGTTGGACATCTTACATCTCTGCAATATATCTCCTTTTTAGAGGAAGATGGCAACTCCTTGAGTCACCCACATAATCAGCCTTTGCATATAGAAGTCTTGATCCAGAACTGTAGAGTCAAACATGTGTTGATAGATGGGGGCGCTAGCCTAAACATTTGTTCCTACAGCTTGATCACACAATTAGGATTTTTAGAATTGGCTATTTATCCTCGAAAGAAGATCACCATAAAATCCTATGATGAACAAGAAAGATCTTCTAAAGGCACCATTGTCTTACCCATCAGAGCAGGTCCAGTTATCAGAGATACTATATGTCAAGTTCTTGATCTACCTTTGGCCTACAACATTCTTCTAGGGAGACCATGGATACATGAAATGCAAGCTATTCCTTCTACATACCATCAATGTTTGAAGTTTCCTTATGAAGGAGTAGAGGTTACTATCCCCGCAAATCTGAATACAACTTGCAACACCTTGAAGGAAAGTGCAGATAAGCTTGTGCCTAATAACAAAGAATCTTTCATTGAACCAACTAAAGAAGCATCCACATCTAAAATGGAAGATCTTGCAAAAGAGGTTAATATCAAAGAAAATAGTATGGAAGAATATACTATCGAGCCAGTCTTATCTTTGACATCTCTCCCTATCTCGCCTAAGTCTTATGGGCAATCTTTGAAACAATCCAAACCAGCCTCTAAAGAGCCTCTTGAAGCATATAAAAATAATTTTGTAGCAGAACAAGTATCCAAGCAAGAATTTGAAGAGGATGAAGTTGTGCTATCATGGCTATACAAAGACAAACCCGAATCTCAAGTTGTTCAAACTAGGGACTCTACAGTATCCAAACTCCCTTCTAAGTCATATGGTCCAAGAGATAAATTAATAGCTAAGATGGGATATTTAGGTAAAGGACCTCTAGGAATCAGAGGAAAAGGTCTTGAGGCACCTCTCCCACATACTGGTAGAGAAAATAAGAATACCGTTGGCCTAGGCTTTAAGAAGAAACCCTATCACCTCAAAGGCAATTGCTCTCATGTCATAGAGCAGATCACACCAGGAGAACCTCTTCTTACGAAAGAAGAATTAGAACCATCAGATAGTGATTCAGACAGCTCAGAACTCATCCCCTATGAGAAATTGCCTAAAGAGATCAAAGACCTTCAAAGACCTTCTTGATGATAAAGATGATCCAATCAAAATAATTAATGTAGTAGAAACACAAGAACCTACTATCAACCAAGAGATAGTTGCAACACAAGAACCAGCTAATCTTGAAAATAATCAAGAAAAGGGAGGTGGTAGTGATTCTGAGATAGATTCCCATGAGTATGAATTCAAATCAAAATTTGAGTGTAACCCTTCTTAGGATATTCACCCTGACTTTACTCATGTTCTAAGATTTCCTTGAGATCCTAAATCAGAAGATGAATCTAATGACTATGAATGGGGAGCCGTTCCAGAACTAGATGAGATTATTATAGAGAAACATGTTGATGTTATTCATCAATATGCACCTAAACCCAATGTAAGTCTAGAGCGAAATGATGAACCTATCGAGTCTGATCGACCTATGGCTGAATTGGACTCCCATAATGACATTGAGCCTATTCACGAATTGAATGTCTTAAGTTTTAATATCACCTTTGAACTCGAGTGTTGGGTTAGGACCAATGATGACATATCCATATCCGTAAACACTATCTCCCAATCTTTCCCCACTTTGACTATCCAATATCCAGAACTTATTGATTAAACCTCCACAAATCTGAGCCATGGTATATATACCTTCCTGAATGACTATGCCCTTGCTTGCTACCTCAATGCAGTTGAGCCTATGAGTACTTCCATCAGTGAACTGAGTGTTAGCATGACGGAGTTGGACATCAAATATCTTAGTCAAAAAAATAAGAATAAAAAGAAAAAGAAAAAGAGTTCTGAGGGTGAAAACCACTTTGTGGCAGTCGCAAAACCTACAAAAGTAAAAATAAAAGATGTATCCAAAGGTGAAAACCTTTCTAAGGTGCCTAAGGATGAGATATTTGATGTCCTTCTGAGTCATTTACAAGACAGATCTCCAGTTCTAATTGAGCCCACCCAATCCATCAATTTGGGTACAACAGAGGAACCACAATTGGTACATGTAGCACAATCATTATCAGAAGAAGAGAAGCAAAAATTTACAACATTCCTCACAGAGAAAAAGATCAACTTTGCATGGAAATATTTAGATATGCCAGGATTGGATCCTAATCTTATAATGCATCATTTATCCATAGCTCCAAATGTCAAACCTGTCAAGCAAAAATTGAGAAAGATGCATCCTCATGTTGCACTCTTGGTAAAAGCTGAATTAGAGAAGCTCCTAAAAGCCAGATTCATCCGAGTTATTGACTAAATAGAGTGGATCTCCAATATTATACCTGTTTCTAAACCAAATGGTTCAATTAGAGTGTGCACAGACTTTAGAGATGTGAATAGAGCGTGCCCTAAGGATGATTTTCCACTACCTAACATTGATATGATAGTGGACATGACTGCAAGTTTTGAGATGTATTCCTTAATGGATGGTTTCTCTGAATATAACCAAATCAAAATTGCTCCAGAGGATCAAGAGAAAACTGCTTTCACATGTGCATGGGGCACCTTCTGTTGGAATGTCATGCCATTTGGGCTTAAAAATGTTGGTGCTACATATCAAAGAGCAATGACATCTATTTTCCATGACATGATGCATCAAACTATGGAAGATTATGTTGATGATACTTTAGAAAAATATATGATTAGAACTGAACATCTAAAGGACTTGAGCATGATCCTAGATAGAATGGAAAAGTTTAGTCTCCGACTAAATCCTAAGAAGTGTGCTTTTGGTGTCACTTCTGGAAAGCTCTTAGGATACATAGTTTCAAAAAAGGGCATTGAAGTTGATCTTGTATACACCTAAAAATGGTCATCTAGACTATTAGCCCCTTTTGCTAAATCATAAATTGCTTATTCTTGATCAAATCCTTGTGCTATCATTTATTCGATTATTTTCTATGCGCTAACCATCTTATCCTAAGTCTTTATTTATTAAAAGGAATATTTCCTCCCCTTTTAATAAATAAAAGCCCCCACTTTTCCTCTTATCCTAAGTTGCACAAATAAATCATTATTCTTATTTTATAAAAAGGGAAAAAACACTTTTTGTCTCATATGGACATAAAAGTCAACTCTTATTTGCTCATTGGAGGATATTTGTGCACATGGATTACTCCTCTTTCAAGCTCCACCATTGATTAAATCTTTTGCCTCTTAATCTCCATGGTCCATTCCTTCTCATTTCCTATAAAAGAAGAGCTCTCTTCTTCATTCTAGATCCCCAACTTTTTATGCTATTATTATGCTATAGGTTTTCTAGGTCATCTTGGAGCTTTTGGAGACATTCTTGCATCTAGGGTTTGAAGATTTGGAGCATTGTTGGCATTCATCTTGGATCTTCATCAACACTCTATCTTCTTGTCTTCATTCTTGCATCATCATGACTTTCTTGCTTCATAGTTAGATTTCATTTCTTGCATAGTAGCTTCATTTTCATGGCATTCTTAGCTTAGATTTCCTTTATGCTTTAGATTAATTCATCTAGTTTAACTAGGAGGCTTTGTAATACTTGCATCTTTCATTTCCATAGTTTAGCTTGCATTTCCATTCTTAATCTAGCTTGCATTGCATTTCATTCTTGATTCTTGAGGACATTGACATTCTTGCCCTTGTCTTCATTGAATCTCCCATTGCATGGTTTACTAGCAAGGTTATAGGCTAAATAGCTCTAGCTGAGAGCATTCTTAAAAACCCTTGTACTCCATGCCTAGGGAGCTATGGATCGATTTGTGATGGCTCATTCTTGAGTTTCCTTGCATGTAATGATTCATAGAAGTGTGATACATTTTTAGCACACATTTTTGGCGCCCACCGTGGGGCAGAGTAGATAGACTTTGTCCTTTAAATTCTGCATTTTCGTCAATTTCCATCAATTTTTGGGCAAGTTTTTAGCTTAATTTTTGTTCTCTGGTTTTTTGTCTCAGAATATCGCGCGATACTTCTTAGGTATATCGCGCGATACTTCTTAGGTATATCGCGCGATACTTCTCAAGTATATCGCACGATATACCTTACTATACTCATGCGATACTTCGCGCGAGAGAAGAATCGCACGGTAGTACTGAGGTATATCGCCTGGTCTCGGGTGAAGTATCGCCTGGTGTCGGGTGAAATATCATGCGGACTAATAAGTATCGCCTGGTGTCGGGCGAAGTATCGCGCGATACTGTATCACTTTGGAAAATGGGTGCCCATTTTTTTTGAAATTTTACAAATGGTATCAAAAGTTTAAGTGTGATATATCGTTGGAAAGGTCTTTCCGAGCCCAATCCAACCATGATGGTTTCATTTTCAGATTTTATCATTTGATCAGTTATTTTTGCACATTATCTAATTTTTTTCATGTTCTAATCATTGTTAGATTTTGGATTTTGATTCTCCTAACTCTTGTTGGTCTAACAAGTTGTGGTTGTACGTGCTTCTTGCTTGAAATTTGCTAAAATCGCATGTCAAAGAGGGCTACTAATGGTTTTTGTAGGGCTACCCTAAGTATAAAAACCAAATCAAGTGCTTGTTTAATTTCTTTCTTTATTAAGTGTGGCATATACTAGTTGTTTCATTAGGCACTTAATACTTTGTGAAATGAATCTTGGGGTGGTAGGAGAAGTATGCTCTTCACCTTTAGGTGAATCAGAAAATCTTGACCCATCTTGAGGTTTTGGAAGCAAAGGGGTAATTGGATCTTGTTTGGTGTGTTTGGGAGAAGTTTTTGAGATAGGGGAGTATGCTCTTCACCCTTGTGGTGAATCAAAAACCTTGAACCTCAAGAATTAATCCACTTTTTGTTTAGCTTAGGATCCTTTAGCGGGCCTGCTCTTGAGCAATCAAGAGGAACGACCCAAGTGGGGACAACCTTGTCATCATTTTCCTTGGTGGCGAGTGATTCCAACTCACTATAATCTCAAGGCTATCGAGGACACAAAACCTTGGTAGACATAGTACTTATCTTCGCTTGATGTGAGTAACTTGTGGGATTGTGACCATGAGGAAAGCATTAAGCAAGAATGCTTAAGGTACTCTTGAGGCCGCGAGGTCCTAGTCCTTTATGAGGAGCAAGAGGGGTGCTATGAACGGAAATCTTTACTATGAACCGTTAGATAGAGGCCACCTTATTTTAGCCGCTTAGCTTCTTGGTGCAAGGATTGATCCAAGTGGACTTACCCGGATCACCCCAAGACACTCACCATATGTGTTCCTTTGGTTGTGTTTTTGACACTTCCATGACAATGCCAATATCTCTTGTGGGCAACCACTTGGTGTGAGGCAAGGGAGCATCAAGTTGTGGGCCACATTGCTAAGTAATGAGCCTTGTTCTTCTAGGTAGTAATTGCTTGAATTGTCTTCGATTGTGCTATACCAATGTAAACGTTCTCAACATTCAAACAAACGGTAGCATTCATAAGGTTCCCTATTTTGATATCACAAGTGCTTGTCTTGGCAAGGTTGCTTTTGCCCTTGTTTCAAGTGTTCTATGACATGTTTGATCCCATACTGTTTGCAAACCTGTCTTTTATCTATTGCTACTGCTTGTCAAACTGAGAAATTGCACTGTTCAATCTACAAATTTGGTCCAAGCGCTTCAAAACTAAGTTTTTCACGTTCACTGGTCAAGAGTCATATGATATTGAAGTATCCTTGCATACACTCAACCAAGAATCCGGAGTCATTTCTACTATCCTGTCATTGCTACAATTCGGAGTTGCTAAACTTGCACTTTAACCTGCTATAGAGTGTCCTTTTCTGTTCTTACCTGAAACTGGTTTGTTACTTACATGTTTAGATTTGTTCTAGACTGAAACAAATGAGCTAAAACTATTGGATTTGAGCTTAACAAATGCTACTCTTGATCACTTGTCGCATCACGGTTACCTCTTTAGCTACTTGCTTATTGAGCTTCTTGCTCATTGCTCGGCTTTAGTCAATTGATTGTTGTAAGTGCTTGAGCACTTTTGACGAGCCATCTCTCTATTGTTCTACTTTGACAAGTGATCTTTATTAGCTTTTCTTATCTCAAATCTAAGAAACTTTGTCTCACTCTATTAGTCAACCAACATCTCTTTTCATGCCAGTTACAACTCGGTCTCAATTTGAGCAAGAGAGTCATCCTCCGTTCAATTATACATAGTTACCTTCTCCAACTAGATGTTCAAAAGCACCCATTAGCAGCAACAGTTCTAGTTCTGACCAATCTGAGAATTCTAAGGCTACACCATGGTATAAAGGAGGTTTCCTCTTTTCCGCATTCAAGACCCCCAAAAACACAGACAGTGTCTCTCTCACTTTGACTGAACAAGAAAAGTTTCAACTCTTGCAAGAACACTTTGAGCGTAAGGATAATCAAGCGCGCTTAGGCAAAGAACACAATCAACAAAGGATGGATGCTACTAGGCGCATGGCTTATAGAGGGACATTTCATGAGCAACCTGAGACTAGTAATCATGAGCATAGACCTCTTTTTAACAATGGCAACCATGACAACAACACGCCACCAAGATCTCCTCCAAGGCCAACTTTTGCTATGCCTTCTTCACCACCTAGACCTCCTCCCTCTCAACATGAGGCAGAGGCTAATGATGAGATTTCTAGTGAGGATCTTATGAGATGTGAACAAGATGTGGATTTCCAACGAATGATGCATAAGCTTTTAGAGCATAATGGCGATCAATATTTTCAATATATGACTTCTAGAGGATACAAGCTTCCTCCCGGCTATGATGTCAGACAAATTGTCCAACAAAGAGTACCAACTGAATTGGAAGTCCTTCAAGAAGAATTACGTCAGACAAATCAACGCCTTACCCAAATGGCATTAGAAAGAGAGCCTCCAAAGGTCTCTTTTGTACAATCAATTTGTGCTCTTCCTTTTGATAAAGATCTATACATGGTCCCGTTTCCTAAGGATATTGAGGTTCCTAAATATGACAAGTATGATGGAAATGGTGACCCTCATGACCATGTGCGTCATTTTTATGCTCTTAGTATGGACTTTCTTCATGAAGACTCATATCTCCTACGCTTATTCCCTCGAAGCTTAAGAGGCCAAGCTTTGGAATGGTTTGCGAAATTGACACCACCGCTTAAGACTTTTGATGAGTTAGCTCAGCGATTTACCCAGTAGTATTCTTACAACATCCAACAACCTGTCACTGTGATAGATCTCGGTAATCTAAGACAACATCAAGGTGAGCCATTTGCAACTTACTTACAATGTTGGAGGTCATTGTATTCTTGATATCCTCGTCAGCTACCCGAAAGAGAAAAGATTGACATTTTCATCAACACACTTGTGCCTAAGCTATTTTATGATCTAAGGAAGCAACTGTTCTCCTCCTTCCATGACATGGTTGAAAGTGCATATCGGATTGAGGATGTAGCTATAAGAAAAGGGGATATTGTTATTAATAAAGATGCTAAAGGCAATGGTAAAGACAAGAACAAACCTTGGAATAAGAACAAGTATGTTGTTAATGATGGGGTTGTTGACACTCCTAAAGTTAAAGAGCCTGCTTTCAATCTTTCCAATGCTATCTATGCAGCAAAACAACAAGAAGCTGCCAACACTCGCAGTGCTCCTAAACCTCAGTATGCAGATAAGCCTAAGAAGTCATTTCGAAAATGAGTCTATACCAAATTGGTAGAACCTTATGATGTGATCCTTAAGACTTTGGTTGATAATGGATATCTTACACTTCCTGATAAACCTGGTAACTGGGATCCACTAGATAAGCCTGATTGGTGGCAAGAGGATTCTTATTGTCATTATCACAAAAACAAGGGACATCCGATAGACAATTGTTTTAGGCTTAAGGATGATATTCAGGATCTTATTGAGAATGGCACAATCTCCACTGATGGCTTAACTAGAAATTCTGATCACACAGCTTTCAAAGATCCTCTACCTAATCATGATAAGGGGAAAACCTCTCAAGCACATAAGAAGAATCATGATGCTAAGATCAATTACACGTATCCTTCTAATACACTTGTGATCAACATGGTAGATCCCGTTGAGAGTGTTCTTATGGTAAGATCTCAAGATGATAATAAAGCCAATCATGGTAAGCCAAAATTGGTCTTGCAAACATGTGGTAGTTCATCTTCCCGAAGTGAGACACTAAATGCTGTTACTAGGGGGCAAGCCAAGATTGTCCTTAAAACTGCGCAAGATCCCAAGCAGGCTTTGCCTTCCAAACAAGTGGCTCCTTCAGCCACCCCTAGCTATGATCTTGTCCAACATTTGCAAAAGATGCCAGCCCAAATATCCATTTTTGAGTTGCTTCAGTTATCCCCTTCGCATAGAGAAATCCTTGAGAAAGCTTTGCATACAGCACATGTCCCCAAAGATATTGATCCAGATCAATTTTAGGCTATGGTCAACCACATTTCATCTCCACTATCTCTCTCCTTTTCTGCAGAAGATGACATATCTATTGCTCACCCTCATAATTTGGCTTTACACATTGAAGTTCTAGTCTACAACACCCGAGTCCGCCGAGTCCTGATAGACAATGGTGCATGGTTAAATATTGTTTCTTTCAATGTCATACAACAGTTGGGTTTGTCAGAATTTGCTGTGGATTCCAAGAAGAAGATTACTATAAAAGCTTACGATGAAGAGGAAAGATCTTCCAAAGGTCTTGTCACACTGCTTGTCCGAGTGGGTCCTATCACAAAAGATATTAGATTCCAAGTATTGGACATCCCACTCACATATAACATTCTTTTGGGTCATCCTTGGATCCATGACATGCAGGCTGTTCCTTCCACTTTTCATCAGTGCGTCAAATTTCCATACAATGGCACTGAAGTTGTGATTCCTGGAGACCATACTATTGCTATTAATGCTCTAGCTGTTGCTGAAAAATTTGTTCCTCATAATGAACCTTCTGTTGATCCTAGTACATCTCTAGTTGCTACTGAGAAATCACTTAAGATGATGAGCCTTGGTATGGGTGAATATACGCTAGAGTCATTTGTTTCTATACCTGTTTCTCCTAGGTCATATGGGAAACCTTCTGATACAATGAAGCCTTCCACTTCTGCTATGGTGATCTTTGATACTTTCATTCCTTCATCCATTCCTTTAGAAGAATAAAGAGAAGAACAAGCTATTCAAGAATGGATCTATAGAGAAGATTCCAGAAATACTCCCATGCTCAGTAATTCAGACACAGATACAGATGAGTCACCACTACACACTATGGCTCACATGGGAGATGATCTTCCTTCTACTTGACTTCTTTGGGGAGAAAAATGTATATCTACTGATGATATGAATGTTGATATGGTTCATTCTTGTAGTAACCATCCCGACGTGGTTGATGGGTCTTGTGTGGGGTTTGATGAGTTTGTTCCTCGTATTGCCTTAGTGGACCATGTTGGTTCTTCTATGACAAGTCTAGATCTAGCTATTTTTGGAGCTTACCCTATAGGCTCAACCTCTCTTGTTACCAGAGATGATACCCCTCGCATAAATTCTATTGAACTGGTCACTTCATTTCCTCTCGCATCAACACCTGTTACTTCTTCCACCAGTGAACTAGCAACAAAAAAGATTGAATCAGCAATCAAACATCACAGTCATCAAGTCAAAAGAAAAGAGCAATGGTCAGATGGCGAAAACCACATTGTGGTGGTATCTGAACCTAAGAAAAGTAAAAATAAAAATCTGCTCAAACATAATGATTCTCAAATAAAAGATGACAAGTTGATTCTCTACAAAAAAATGGTGCACTACTTCAAGCATGATCTCATATCTGTTATACTTCAGCCCACTCCTAGAGCTGAGAACAAAGTTAGTAATGCCTTGGTTACTTCAACATCCATCTTACAAATGAAAAAACATAAATTTCGCTTCAAGTTCCTGGTGGATGAATTACGCTATCATGCTTACAAATCTTACAATCCTACCATCTTTTCATATCTTCCACCTCATATTCCTCTTGCAAATCCACCACGCCATTCCTTCTGCCATCCCTTACACTTTGCCTTTGTCTCTAGTGACTTGTATAGGAAGGGTCTAGACGGAACTCTCCTTAAGTGTCTAGAAATAGAGGAGTTAGAAAAAGTGCTAGCTGAAATCCACGATGGCATATGTGGATCACATTCTAACGATCCTCCGCTAGCTCAGACATTGCTTAGGGCTGGTTATTATTGGTCAAACTAGTTGAGACCTCCTATTGTCACAGTTGCAGCATTTGGGCCTAGGGCCTATCAGTTCTCTACATCAGAGGAAGCAGATTCTTGATGCCCATTTCTGTTTGGGGCATCCTTTGTACATATTTTATGATCCTGAAAAAATACCAAAAAAATTCATATATGATGCTGAAAAAATCCTAAAAAGCATAAAAAGTCTTCAAAAAATCAAAAAAATTGAAAAAATGCCTTGGTGAAAACCTGGAAACAGGCGCCTTGGTAGCAAAAATACAAAAAATTATAAAAAGTCCTGAAAAAATTGCAATAAATCTATCAAGTGGTGAAAACCTAGAAATAGGCGCTACTTGAGACCCTTTGCACCTATGTCTATCAGTCTTGCGTGGTGCTCATTCGCTCCACTTCTCGCTTTGCCTCTCCTAGCTTGGAATTGACTCTTGTCTTAGTCTAGGGGGCATACATTGTTTTAAGCTTATCTTGGGTCTCTTTGTGCATCTAGGTTTCTTAGGCACCTCACAAATGGTGTTTTTCAACACCACCCCAACTGTGTTTTTCAACACTACCCTCGTGTCGAGTGTTTCTCAACACTTATCAGATGTCCTACCCACAGTCTAGATGATGCAATATTTCTCACTGGCAGATGCGATACTCAAAGTTTGACTCTATGACCTACACACATGCACTTGACTCACTGAGATTTGTTTGACTTTATTTCTTTGCATGCTGTCTATGATGATTTCTTTGCTGAGTGTTCTCCCCCTATGCTCATTTTCAATGATGCATAGCTAGAAGACTGAGGGAATGAGAACATGTTTTATTGCTTTTTCTGCTTGTGGGTATATTTTGTTGGTCCTAACTATCATGAGAATTTATGCTGGTCTTACTTGACACTTTGGACCTACAAGGTATTATCCTTGACTGTTTCACAAGTGCGTGCTTATAGCTATCCCGACTTTTCATGTGTCTTGATACTAGCATAATCTTTCCATATCAAACTTAGGTAATCTCACTGCACTAGTCATCTTGACCTACATGTCTTTGATGCCTAGGTGGGATTTCCACAATTTTATCTGATATAGATCATATTTAGATCCACATAGTTATGCTAGTGTGTATTGTATGATCTTGCGACGCTACCAATAACGCTCAATGATGAATATTAGATGTCTATTGGCTTTGTAACCTTACAAGTAAACCACTTTTCATGTAGCTTGCATTTTTAAGTTCATGTTAGTTATTTTTGCATCTTGCATATGGAGAGAGCTCTCCTTTTCATCTTACGTGGACTTGTTAATCAACTGCGCTCACCTTTCACTTCTTCTTGATCATGTCGTTCGCTTCTTGTCTTTCATATCACATCATTTTCCTTTCATTTTGGGATCGAAACCGAAATCTGAGTTCACCTTGATCATCCAAATCATCTTTTTCCTTCTTCCGTGCACTCGGCTAACCTTTTGAGGCCTGATCCTTCAATCTTCGCTGGGGCATTCTTCACCTCTTCATCCCCATCTCTTTCAAACTTCTGGTCTTTCATTCACTTTCAAATCCCAAGTTCAAATTCTTCCCCTCCTTGGTGTTTTCGGGTTGAGGGACCGATAGGTTCGTGCCCCGTGTTCCATGTGTGGGGCATACCTTCACTGCTTGATGGTTATTCTGTTCTCTTTCTTCGATTATGATTTCTAGTTATTTGATCATGTTGCTCTTGCTTCTGCATTCCCTCTACCTGATTTCGCTTTCGATCTCGAGGGGGCAGACACATCATATCTTATTGGTTATCTCTTTCCTAAGTGTTCAGTACTGTCACTACCAGGCTGACCATGTAGGATTTTCTATCTCTCTGCACTTCATTCTTTGGAGTCAGATCACTATTTGCTTGCCTTCTTGGCTATCTCTTGCTTTCTTGGCTGATCTGAGTTGCTTTGTGATCCCAAATCGATCTCACATTTCAACTTCATTCTTTGACTACATGTGTTCCCAGATCGATCACACATTAGTCAAAGAGGGGCAAATGTATACACCTAAAAATGGTCATCTAGACTATTAGCCCCTTTTGCTAAATCATAAATTGCTTATTCTTGATCAAATCCTTGTGCTATCATTTATTCGATTATTTTCTATGGGCTAACCATCTTATCCTAAGTCTTTATTAATTAAAAGGAATATTTCCTCCCCTTTTAATAAATAAAAGCCCCCACTTTTCCTCTTATCCTAAGTTGCACAAATAAATCATTATTCTTATTTTATAAAAAGGGAAAAAGCACTTTTTGTCTCATATGGACATAAAAGTCAACTCTTATTTGCTCATTGGAGGATATTTGTGCACATGGATTGCTCCTCTTTCAAGCTCCACCATTGATTAAATCTTTTGCCTCTTAATCTCCATGGTCCATTCCTTCTCATTTCCTATAAAAGAAGAGCTCTCTTCTTCATTCTAGATCCCCAACTTTTTATGCTATTATTATGCTACAGGTTTTCTAGGTCATCTTGGAGCTTTTGGAGACATTCTTGCATCTAGGGTTTGAAGATTTGGAGCATTGTTGGCATTCATCTTGGATCTTTATCAACACTCTATCTTCTTGTCTTCATTCTTGTATCATCATGGCTTTCTTGCTTCATAGTTAGATTTCATTTCTTGCATAGTAGCTTCATTTTCATGGCATTCTTAGCTTAGATTTCCTTTATGCTTTAGATTAATTCATCTAGTTTAACTAGGAGGCTTTGTAATACTTGCATCTTTCATTTCCATAGTTTAGCTTGCATTTCCATTCTTAATCTATCTTGCATTGCATTTCATTCTTGATTCTTGAGGACATTGGCATTCTTGCCCTTGTCTTCATTGAATCTCCCATTGCATGGTTTACTAGCAAGGTTATAGGCTAAATAGCTCTAGCTGAGAGCATTCTTAAAAACCCTTGCACTCCATGCCTAGGGAGATATGGATCGATTTGTGAGGGCTCATTCTTGAGTTTCCTTGCATGTAATGATCCATAGAAGTGTGACACATTTTTAGCACACAGATCTAGCTAAAGTAAAGGCTATAATGGAGATGCAACCTCCTAAGAATATCAGTCAGATGAGGACATTGCAAGGAAGATTTCAATCTATCAGAAGATTCATATCATAGATAGCGGACATATCATGACCTTTTACAAAAACATTACATAAAGGTGTGACCTTTGCATGGAATGAAGAATGTGAGAACAACTTTAACCATATCAAGAAGTATCTATCAAATCCGCCTATCTTGATGCCTCCTATTCATGGGAAGCCATTAATCTTATATGTCTCCGCTACAGATACATCACTGTGGGCATTGCTAGCACAACACGATGAAGACAAAAAGGAAAGAGCTATATACTATATTAGTAGGACATTGGTTGCATATGAGAAGAATTATTCAATGATTGAGAAAGCTTGTCTAGTTGCGATCTTTGCATCACAGAAATTGAGACACTACATGTTAGCTCATACCACACAATTGGTAGCTAAAATTGATCCCCTCAAGTACCTACTAAGAAAAGCTGCCCTCACAAGTAGATTAGCTAAATGGGTTATGCTCTTAAGTGAATTTGACATTGAATACATGGAAAGAAAAGCTATAAAAGGATAGGTTATTGCTGATCAATTAGTAGATGCACCTATGATTGACAATACACCAATGCAAATGGAATTTCTAGATTCCTCTATCATGACTCTTTCTTCTAGAGAATGGCAGTTATTCTTTGATGGCTCCTACACACAAAATGGATCTGGAGCAGGCATATTGTTCATAACTCCTCAAGGATACTCAATCCCAAAAGCATTCAAATTAAAATTTCCTTGCACAAACAATATTGCGGAATATGAAGCCCTTTTGAATGGTATGAAACTAGAAATTGAGTGGAGACTGACAGAGCTACACATTCATGGAGACTCTCAGCTTGTTATTCATCAAGTCAATGATGTGTACCAAACTAAAGATGAAAAGCTCATTCCTTACAAGAGAATGGTAGATGATCTTAAGAAATATTTCATATCTATCACATTTGAGCAAATTCCTAGAACGGAGAATAAGGCTGCCGATGCAATGGCAACACTATCTACTTTATTATAGTAGCCTGAACATGAGCTACGCTACGAGTTCTTGGTGGAAGCACTATCCTATCCTACATATGATTCCCCCGAAATCCACATGATCTGCACTGTTGTAGGTCATGATTCATCCAGATACAAAAATTTATTTTCCTATCTCCAAGACCAAATCATCCCCGATACCTTCAACCGCCATGAAAAGAGATACCTTATCCATAATGCCTCCTGATATGTCATCATTGGTAATGATCTATACAAATGAGGTCTAGATGGTACGCTACTTAGATGTTTAGAATGGGAAGAGTCTCAATGTGCATTAGAGGAAGTCCATGATGGTATTTGTGGGTCACACTCAAACGGTTTAACACTAGCTCAAAAACTTATTAGGGCTGGGTACTATTGGCCTGAAATGGAGAAAGAAGATATCAAATTTGCTAAGAATTGTCAAAAGTGCCAAGTGCATGGCAACTTAATTCATGCTCCAGGGAGGGATCTAATCCCCTTTACAACACAATGGCCTTTTCACCAATGGGCATTTGATCTTATAGGAGCTATACATCCTCATTCTTCTAATGGACATACCCATATAATCACAGCTATAGATTATTTTACAAAATGGGTAGAAGCAGTCCCTTTGACACAAGCAACGGGGAAACAGATATCTATGTTCATATTGAACTATATCATATGCAGATATGGGATACCTCATTCCATAATCACAGATAACGGTGGACAATTCAAGAACAAAGACCTAGATGATCTATGTGCCAAATTCAAGATCACACAACATTGGTCTTCTATCTACTATCCTCAAGGGAATGGACAAGCAGAGGCATCTAATAAGAATCTATTGAAAATCTTGCATCGTACAGTTGATAAAATAGGAAGAGATTGGCATCTCATGATCAATCCAGCTCTCTAGGCCTACAAAATGAGTATCAGAACACCTACTGGGGCTACACCTTTCACTTTAGTTTATGGGTCTGAAGTGGTACTATCTATTGAGGTTGAAATCCCATCACTAAGAATCAGAATGCATGGTCTAGTAACTGATGATGACTATAGAGTGTCTAGGTTGCAAGAACTTGAACTACTAGATGAGCACAGACAAGTAGCGTATGATCATCTCAGAGTATATCAGAAGAGAATGTCTAGAGGTTACAATAGGAAAGTCAGACACAGAGAATTTCAAGTTGGTGATCTAGTAATCCTAAAAGTCAATCACATCGAGAATGCAAGGGGAAGTTTGAACCCAACTGGCTGGGTCCCTTTGTAATCACTGCTACTTTTGGCTCTGGTGCCTATCAACTCTCAACGACTGAAGGAGAACAGCTCTGAGAACCAATCAACGTTCTCCATTTGAAGAAATTATATGCCTAAAGCATTCAGTCTATGGTAAAATGTCATGAAAAAAATCTTAAAAATTAGAAAAAGTCCTAAAAAAATGAACATCTTGGTGAAAACCTAGCAATAGGCACCTTGATGATTCACAAAAAAATAAAAAAATATCAAAAATTCAAAAAAATTGAAAAATAAAAATAAAAATGAGAAAAAGAAAAAGTGCCTTGGTGAAAACTTGGAAACAGATGCCTTGGTAGCAAAAATAGAATCTCTGCTAAGATGGTGAAAACCCAGCAAATAGGTGCCACTTGTTTCAAAATGCTCCATCTATCAGCGCAATCTTGGTCTTTCCTAGCTTTTAGTTTTTCTTTAGTTTGTACATATCTCCTGGTTTGTTTCTGCATTTCCAGTTTTCAATAAGTCGGTCTGTACACCAATCAGCTCAAGCATCTGTATCCTATCAATGTTAAAACTTTGGGGCAATCAAAGTCATATCCTATGGCCTCCAATGTATCTTAGACATATCATATCCAGTCAGAGTCCTTTGAAGCTTAATTTGAGTCAGTCAGTCAGTCTTGTCTCTAGAAAGGATTTTGCATCTACAACAATGCAATCAAACATCAAACTGAAAACAATCTATGCTTTACATGTTTTTATCTCCTTGTATGCTTACCGTTTCACATTGAGATTTTTGCATATTGTGTCTCTTTGAGCTCTTTAATGATGTCCTTTATAGGATTTAGAGAGTGATGACTGGGGGCATAATCTTTTCTTTGTCTTCTGCTTGTATGTGAAAATCTAACAACTTTGGAAATTTTGGATTGAAATGGTGTCCGATTGTAAGAGACTCTATCTCAAATTGGATGGCCATGCGTACCTCGACCATTGATACCCAAAAAATTCAAGGAAGTTTGATCTAACTATTGTCTTTTTGAGTGAGTTCTTTCTCCTACTGTGAAACGCGATCTTACCTAAGGGTGAAAGCACAAATCTGTGTCACAGTAGAGGACAAATTAGGGGGTTTCAGCCGAACAAGGTTTGGCCGAAAGAGGTTCAATCGAACCTATGTGGCAGCCATGAGGTGCCAAGTGGCACCAAGTGGCACCTATGTGGCAAGCATGGTTCGGCCGAACCCGTTTCGGCCGAAACGGGTTCGGCTGAACCCCTAGAAAATTATAAATATGCGAAAATTGCCCTCCAGAGCTCATTTGTTCACTAGTGACTTTCGGAATTTCAGGAGTGCTTAAGAGGGTTTCGGCCGAACCAGGTATGTTTTTATTTTTATTTTTAAGTTTTATGTTTTTAAATATTTTTTAATAGTTTTATTATGTTTTATTATTTTTTAATTTGTTTTTTTAATTTAAATAAAATAGTTAATTTTTTAAAATGTGTTAAAATAGTTAATTTGTTTTTCTAATTTAAATAAAATAGTTAATTTTTTTTTCTAATTTAAATAAAATAGTTAATTTGTTTTTTTTTTAATTTAAATAAAATAGTTAGGTTTTTTTTTAAATTTAAATAAAATAGTTCGTTTGTTTTTTCTAATTTAAATGAAATAGTTAATTTAGTTTAAATTTAATATTTTAAATTTAACATAGTTAAGCATAGTGAAACATAGTTAATATAGTTAAACATAGTTAAACATGTAGTTAACATAGTTAACCATAGTTAAACTTAATAACATAGTTAATCTTAAGAACATAGTTAACATAGTGAACATAGTTAACCATAGTTAATCTTAAGAACATAGTTAACCATAGTTAAACTTAATAACATATTTAACCATAGTTAATCTTAAGAACATAGTTAACATAATGAACATAGTTAATCATAGTTAATCTTAAGAACATAGTTAACTATAATCCTAACTTTAATCCTAGAACCCTAACATATTATAGATAATCCTAACACAAATTGTAACCCTAAACCTTGATCATACTCGTAATTGTAACCATTAACCTTTAACTCTAACCCTAACAATTTAATCCTAACTATAACCCTAAATATTAATTGTAACAATAACCAAAACCCTAACCCTAACTATAATCCAAAGTCTAACCGCAATTCTAAGTGTAACCATAATTCTAACCCTAACCCTAAACAAATTTCTAACCCTAACCATAAACCTAACCCTAACATTAAACCTTAACACTTAATCCTAAATGTAACTATAACTATAACCAAAAGCCTAAACCCCAACCCTAACCATAGTCATGTACTCATTAAATGCTAAACCCTAACCATAAATGCTAAAATATAATTAGAAATGGTAAACCATAATTATAAACCTAAACCAAATCCTAACTATAAAATTTTAATCTTAACATTGATCCTAAGCTTGATCCTAACACTAACCACAATCAAAATCCTAACCCTGACCATACTACTAACCACATGATGTATTTACCCTAAGCTTGATGATATCCTAATCCTATGCCCCAATCAGTGAACATGTAATTAGTGAACATAATTAGAGAACTAATTACTAATCTAACAAAATTTTACTAATCTAATTAGTGAACATTATTAGTGAACATAATTAGATAATTAGATTTAACTTAACCCAACTATAATTATGTATAATTATATTCAACATCAAGAACCTAACCTCAACCTTAAAAAACCATAAATTTGTAAACTAAAACCCAATGTAAATACTCATGCAAATTAATCATAGTTATAACCCTAACCTTAATTAGTCAACATAATTAGTGAGTTCATAATTACTAATCTAACAATTTTACTAATCTAATTCTAAGTGAACATAATTAGTGAACATGTAATTAGATAGCATAATTAGATAACTAATTACTAATCTAATTAGTGAACATAATTAGTTAATTCTAGATAACTTAACTAGAATATAATTAGTGAACAAAATTAGATAACTAGAATAATTAGTGAACATAACTAGATAATTAGATAACTTAACCCAACTATACATAATTATATTCAACATCAAGAACCTAACCTCAACCTTAAAAAACCATAAATTTGTAGACTAAAACCCAATGTAAATACTCGTGCAAATTAATCATAGTTATAACCCTAACCTTAATTAGTCAACATAATTAGTGAACATGTAATTAGATAGCATAATTAGATAACTAATTACTAATCTAACAATTACTAATCTAATTAGTGAACATAATTAGATAATTCTAGATAACTTAACTAGAATATAATTAGTGAACATAATTAGATAACTAGAATAATTAGTGAACATAACTAGATAATTAGATAACTTAACCCAACTATACATAATTATATTCAACATCAAGAACCTAACCTCAACCTTAAAAAACCATAAATTTGTAGACTAAAACCCAATATAAATACTCACATGCAAATTAATCATAGTTATAACCCTAACCTTAATTAGTGAACATAATTACTAATCTAACAATATTAGTGAACATAATTAGATAACATGTAATTAGATAACTAATTTATATGCATGTTTAAATTTATAGTTCATGTATGCACGTTTAAATTTTTAGTTCATGTATGCACGTTTAAATTTGTAACATGTATGTTTCTTAAATTTGTATGTACATGCATGCAGTGATCTCTATATATATATTCAGATTGTTTATCTATTACACATGGCATCTGGTAGAGCTTCTGTAGATTCTGGTGAGGCTAGTGTTCATGGGGGGGGGGGTGGTAGTGCTCGTAGTCACAGCTCTCACGCATCAGCTGATACAGTTGAGGCTAGACATAAGTTATTTGTAGATACTATTGACAGATTGCGATGAGCACTACAGATTTTGGAGGAGACGTTAGTTTCATCCACCACTATCCCTAATAGGGATAGGGTGAATGTTATTAGAGATGAGATGTTACGTATGATTGACACTGTTCAATCATACAACCCATATGATGAGATTAGTGCTCATGGATTCTATACTTCTTTGTCTCGCAGTGTCACTAGCACTGTGAAGTACAGCACCATTGATACACTTGTTACCACCCTTATGGTGAAGGGTATGTTTCCTCATTATTTAGATAAGAGGAAGGTGAGAGTATATATGGTGATGAGATGTGAGGATGATCTTGTGGGACCCTTCATATATCCTCGATGGTTGGCCTCGCAGCACAGGTGGCCCCAGAAGGATGAGCTACCACTATATTTCTGCAAACAATTGTATGCAGAATTTCATTTGCATCTGGATGTTGATTATACAGATATTCTCGATTATGTTGGGCAAGGGAAGGGTAGATTATATGATAGGTTTAGAGCACCTGATGCCCCTATGCCCGCTGATAAGTGGGCAAGGGTGGGTCCAAACCTTTTGGTCGTACCAAAAGGTTTGGAAGTAGTAGGAGGGGTTGCGGCAGATGAGAGGCTGAGGACTGATGTGTATTCTAGCATAGCTACTATCACCACACAGGTTCAGAATATGTCATCTAATCATGTGGGTAGATATGTGTTACGTTCACATTCAGCCATTCCTACACCAACACAGCCTGGTGCATCATGTAGTGGTGGTGACTTATATGATATAGTTGACATACCATCTCCTCTAGAGGTTGTAGCTATATCAGATATGGACCATTTGTGACACACGAGCACATGTTTATCTAGTGATTTACTTTCAGCATATTAGACCATAGAGATGCTTAGTGGGATGTCACTCGGGGAGGTTCCTGCATTTGTCAAGACATATAGTGCTCAGCAGACTACACCACCCATAGGTTCTCAGTAGTGTACACCACCCATAGGTCCTCAACAGACTATAGCACCCACAGGTCCTCCGCCTACTGCACCACCCATAGGTCCTTCACCTACTGCACCACCATCTACAACTCTTCATCAGACCACTCAGAGCACTTCATCAACGCGTCGAGGTCGTCAACTCTTTACTACATTGCTTACAGACACAGATATTGATCCTTCAGATATACCATGTGATTCGAGAGAGTTGAGTGTTATTGGTAGAGCATTAGGGGGTCTGATTGGTGTTGTTCCACCTGATGCACTTGGATATGGAGATTTACAGACTCCACGTGATCCTATCCAGCATGATATACAGGTATATCAAGATATTTGTTCAAAAAATTAATTTTTCTATGATCATAAGTATTTAAAATTTATTATATATGTACATGATACATATGTGTGACATGTACTTTGTTTATTGTACACAGACATCAGGAGGAGGTGGAGCAGCATCAGGAGCAGGTGGTGCACCGACATCAGGTCACAGATCTGGACAGGGCCCTAGTTGAGTGTCTATATTTCATGTGACATTTCATATTAGACATTTCATTTTAGACTGTTTCATATTAGATATTTCATGGTTATATATCCAGTTACATGGTACATATGGTTATATGCTTATAGAGTTACATGTGGTATATGGTTACATGGTTATATGGTTACATAACATTATTTCAGAGATTACATGTTACATGTATTTTATACATGTTAAACATACTTCATCTTTTAGACTTATTACATATTTCATCTTTTAGACTTATTTTTTGTGTACACATGTGTTAATGTATGTACATTATATATTATGTCATGTATAGTCAATGTTATTTCATCTTTTAGACTTATTTTTTGTGTACACATTATTCTAATTAGTGCACATAATTAGATAACTAATTAGATAACATAATTAGATAACTAATTACTAATCTAATTACTTTAATCTAACAAAATTACTATTCTAATTAGTGAACATAATTAGATAGTTCATAATAGATAACTAATTACTAATCTAACAATTACTAATCTAATTAGTGAACATAATTAGATAATTAGATAACTTAACTAACAATTACTAATCTAATTAGTGAGTTCATAATTAGATAACTAATGTTATTTCATCTTTAACTAACGTAAAATTAACTAATCTAACTAACATATAATTAGTTAACTAATTTGTTATTTCATCTTTAACTAATCTAATTAGTGAACATAATTAGATAACTAATTACTAATATAATTAAGTTAATCTAACAATTACTAATCTAATTAGTTCAAACATAATTAGTGAACATAATTAGATAACATAATTAGTGAACATAATTAGATAACATAATTAGATAACTAATTACTAATCTAACCGACATAACTAACTAATCTAACTAAAATTTTAACATAATTAAAGTAAAACATATAATTAACTAAAGCATGATTACATACATACATACATACATAAAAATATATTTGCTATATATATGAGCTCAAACATGAAACTTCAAGCTAGATAGAGTTCAAATATGAAAGTACAAGAGCTACAAAAGGAAGTTTATTCAGAAGCTTATAGAGTTCTAAAGCTCTTGATACATATAGTCTGGATCCTCTCTATCTTTTATTATCTCCAAAAAAATTTCATGTTCTTCAATAGACAACCTCCACTTCTAAATTTTGGCACCTCATTTTTTTGGCAATGCTTTGAATTGCAGCTTTGTTGCTATAACCAAGTGACTGTAATGTAGAACTTTTTTGTCAGACATGTATTCAACAAATTGAACACCATTTTTGTTAACCTTTTTTTGCTGATAATAGGTTCCTTCAATAATAACTAAACCAGTTGGATATGTCTGTTCATCATCATCTATAATTTGTTCTGTCAACTTGTATTTTGCTTTTGTGCATCTTAGTAGATAATAATCTGCACTTTCTATATTGTCAGGCTCCGCAACTACAACAAAAATATCACCTAGATACAAATGGATTCTATTAAAATTAAACATCACTTAAATATGATAAATTAAAATTAAATAAAAGAATATGTATGTGCACGCACCTGTAGCAACTAGATCAGAGACACACTCATAATCAGCTGAATATATAAGATCATGAATGATTATGTTAATGTCATCATCTTCATAAGGAGGCATTCTGATTAACTCCTTCATATCCCATCATGAAACATATCCATTTGCAATATTCTCACATTGACTTAATGGATTGTCCTCAATGCAGTGAGCACAAAAAAATGATTTTTCTCTAACTTGAATCAAAATAGGCTTGTGTTGTCCTGTAGTGATCAATTGATGTAAACTTCTAATACCAACAATTCTTTGACAATTGTAAGGATTTGATCGGTCTATATCTGTTTCAAATATGAAATAAAAGTTGTACATTTTTAAATCAGTTCAATTGTGAAAAGATAGACATGAACACGAAATTAAAATTTTATGTAACAAAATATAAATTACTTTTCACTTCCCAAAAATAACGTTTGTTGTATTTGGTGTCCCGAGGAGCAAAATGACTTTGACACCATTCAATAATTTTCTTTGAATTGTCTATCATGTTACCTATGTATATTTTTAATTATCAGTTTAAAGAAAATACATCTAAATTATTTGAAATTCATATATATATATATATATATATATATATATATATATATATATATATATATATATATATATATATATATATATATAACTATTGAACATCATGTGTACCTGCAAGTTCATGTTGGCGAAGTGCACGCTTCACACATGCTCTTGCTCCATCGTGCTCTCCTTTTCCATGTCCACTTTCAAAGAAGTTCCACAAAAATTTAACATTACGTCTAGCATGTTGCATGGCTAGCCAATTAAAGGCTTTTGCAGATTTAAATTGTCCTGCAAAATTAAGTTGCACATGTGCATACATACATGTCATCCTTTAATGATTTAAAAAAAAATGAAATGAAAATAAAAATAAATTGAAGTATCAATACACATACCTGCACAACCATTAGACCAAATCCAATGTTGCGAAGCCTTTATCCCGCGATTTGAAATGTCTTCAAAAAACATTGCAAAACAATGAGCCACATAGCTCCTATCATGAACCTTATCATCACTGATATAGAAATGAACCTCCTTGATGATAATGCGTTCATTTGGATCGGGACTTTCTACCTCATTCAAATCATATTGTGCATGTCTATAGGTCACTTGCACAAATATTGCAACCTGATCAGAATGATAATATTGAGCTTGAAGCTCTTTTTGAGGGGAAAATGTATAGTTCTCAGCAAAATCTACAATTGAAAGAATACAACCAGGTGGAAAACAATCTTTCGAATCATGAAACTGTTTAGCTTGCCATCGTGCACCATGACAATGCTGGATATGTGGATAAATGAGAGTACAAAATCTGGTCATAAACTCAAGGTAGGGCAATTCACTCTCCTTCAAAACAATTTTTTTGGATTCATCTCCGCTCCTTGTTTGATATGTCTCATATTCAAATCTTTTCCACAAAACTGGTGTTGAAACATTAATATTGTCAATTTGCAATGGAAATTTATGCAAATCTCCACAATCACTACATGCATTCTTTATACACTGTACTTTGAACTCGTCTGAATCTTCTAATTTATCACATAAAATAGATTTCACAAATTGTGTCATACTTCCAGGGATGACCATATTTGAATCAAGAACTACCATAACTTTTTTATATGATTGCAGGTATAGATGAAACTCAACATGATTTCGACAACAACAAGCTTCACGAACCTTATTTATGCGTACAAAGAAAGGGTGCAACCTCTCAAACATTCTCTGACATATTTTCACATCTGAAAATTCTTTCTTGAATTTTTCAAATAATTCACTTTGTGTTGTATCTATAAAATATTTTGGATGTGCAATTTTCATACCAGTTTCTTCATCTTTCATCTGTATTGTATCTCTTCTATTAGAAGAAACACGAGAGTGAGCGGTCCAATATTCAATGACTAGTTTTTTTACATCTTCAGAAATTTTGTCTTTTCAAGGAAGCCTACAAATACTTACCCAATTGTGTTCAATGTTTTCATCTAAGATATTTCTCTTCCTGATATATCTTTGAATAGTTCTTCTAGATACATTTAGTAAATCAGAAATTGCATTCACTTGCTTTCTCTGTGTCAACCTTGTACTAGATAAAGTAGTCATAATTGCTCTACGTGCAACACTTAAATCAACTTCTCGACTTGAGTTATTAATGCTATTCAATGCATCTTGCAAATTTTGAACTATTGTTTGATTTACATTGTCTCCTGAGATTTTCTTGTTGTCAACACCCAACAACTCCAAAATAGGAGTCATTTCTTTTTTCCTGAATAACTTAACAAATAATTGAGCTCTTCCAACCATACTTTTATTTTCAAAGTATTCATCCCAAAGTTTTTTGCAATGATTTTTAATTGTACTTTCAGATAACATTTCTTCTGATGAAAGTTGACTGAAAAGTGAATCCTCATTCATCTCATTCAAATTTCCCATGCCAAAAGATATATTTCCACCTCTGGAACTACCAATTTGTTCCCCTGTTTCAGTTGCATCTTCTTGAATATCAATAGGTTCTTGTTGATCTTCTCCAATATCAATAGGTTCTTGCTGATCTTCTTGAACTTCAACAGGTTGATCTTGATTATCTATTTTCTAATTTTTTTGTCATCCTTTGTTCGATCATATTTTTTGATTCTATTTCTTTTATTCCCCATTTGCAAAAACTGTTTAGATTCAAGTTTTCCAAAGCTTTCACAATTCTTCAATTCAATATCAAAGATAAAATCTGCAAACCTGTATATCAAATACTGACCAAAATCCTGTTAACAAAAAAAATTGAATAAAATTAAAGTCATAAAAATCATTAATAAATATAAATCTACAATAAATTTCACATGCAATACCTAAATATCAAATAAAAATCATTAATAAATTAAAAAAAACTATTAAAAAACACTTAATTTAAAATAAAAACTATTTAAATCTTACAAATAAAATTAAAATAATTTATAAATCTCAAAAAACTTTTTTTTTTAAAAATGATTTTATATAAAAAACTAAAAAAATTGATTTTATTAAAAAAAGCGTGTAAAATTGAAATTTAGGGGCTTAGCTCACATGTGACCGGGTTTGGTCATGAAACCGGCCATGGGTTCAGCCGAACCTCTTAAGTTCAGCCGAACCAGTCTATGTGGCATCCCACATGGCAACCAAGTAAGCAAAAATTGGGATGACTCAGAAGTTCTCACTTCTGGGCTTCGATTCTCTATCAAAATTTACCTTTCTGTAAAAAATCTAAAAATAGCATTTTCTAGAGCTCGGAGTTAGGATTATAATCATATAATTTTTATCATGTTTTGATTCCATATAATATATTATAAATTGAAATTACTTCAAGTAGGTATTTTAACATTTAAGAACACACTCGTTCGAAAAATATTAAAAATATCAAATCATGTCAGAAAAATTAAAACTTTATATCTAACACTAGAGGAGAGAGTCATCTTCAATAATATGTAATTTTTTTTAAAAATGGTGTAGATTTGATAGGAAAAAGTTAACGCGGACTAAAAACTATTGATTTCAGGTAACACCGACTTTGGATAGTTATAATAGACAAAATATATACTGAAATGCAATCTTTCTTTTTTTATGCACTAGCTATACATGTCATCTAAAACATATTATGAAATCAGAGTAAAAAAATATTATTTGCATAAAATTTGATAATGCGGACTAGACCCTAGATTTTTCAGCATATTTCAGCAATAAAAAAATAGACTTAAAAAATTAAAAAACTATGTCAAATTTTGTTCAATTTTTTTTAAAAAAATTATAAGTATTAACTTCATCAAATTTTACATATTTCATTAGTTTACATCATCTTCAAATTCTAAACACAAATGCCACTTTTATATCGTCAAAGTTTAAAAATTTGTATGTTGTTGTCCATTTCCTTTATAAAAGTGTGACACAGGTTTGTACTTTTACCCCTAAGGATGTGAATGATAAAGGGTCACTACGGGTAATTCAAATTGGTTTTAGAATGATCTCTTGACTATTTGATGTGTTTGAATGCAAGGCATATTCAAGTCATCATGACATTTATGTTTTGATGCTTATACAAATTGCTATATCAAAATGGACATGATATTCAGGTCATCCTGGCACTTGTGCCTTGGTGCTTATATCTAATCCAACATTTCGAAAACAAAATCATTATTCATATGTATATGGTTTCATAACTAGTGGGCATTGTATTGATTTATCCGGTTACCTAAAAGTTCAATGATGATAACAAATCGACACATGATCAGTGACTAGGTCCTAGGTCTTAGGTTGCATTTCATTTTGCATGTCTCTTTGCATTTTGCATGTTGCATGATCTCACAATGGCTCAATGAACTTCAATGCTTAAACAATTCTCCACTCGCATCTTCAAATCTAACAAGAGCTGAATCTCACATGAAGGTTCCTCCAATGAAACAACAAGCAGAATCTTTTTTTTTCGGGATCAAAATTGAAATCTGAGATCGTTCATATTATTCACTACTTGCATAATCGACCTTCTATCATCACAGAAATCCAGTATTCAACTTAACTGATTATCTTACATCAAACTATCAAAATTTCAACTTGGTCAACCATGGTCAACTCATGGTCAAACCTAGTCAAAATTGGTCTTCTGGACCTCTACATGATGCAGAATGCATTCTCAAACATGTTTAACCACTTCTCAAATCAATTAACATGCTTCTAAAATATAACGCTGACTTTTCTTGTCAGATTTCAATTTTAATCTCAAAGGGGGCATGGTATTGCACATCATTCAAAGTCTGTAAATCTAAAACTGTGATCAATCTTTCCTCAGTAATCAAGACAACAACCATGTCTAATTGCTGATTCATCAAAAGTCCTCATCGCTTGGGGAAAAATCTATCATCGCTTGGGGCATATCAGATTCATCGAGATCCATATCAATCTAGTATTCTCCTAATCTTGTAAATTGTATCAATTTTTGCAACTATCGGTTCAAATGTGTTATTTCCTTGGCTCTTCGATAACTAAAGGGTTCAGATGTGATACCTACGTGATTCTTCTAAGGACAATCAAGTCTGGAATCGGTCATTCACTTCTTCGCAATCATAAGGTTTGGAATCAGGCATTTTGACACTTTTTTCGCAATCATTGGTTCATCACTGTTATAGTTAACATTATCTTTGGTCATTCAAGACCTATTATCTTCATATCAATTTCAATCAATTTCTGTCTCATTTCAAACATCAATTTCAAACATCAGTTTCAAACATCATACATAGACTATCTTTGAACCACTGCGCTTCGCACGACAATTCAAAGAGGGGCAAAATGTAATACCCCAAAAATGGGCTATAAGTTCATTAATCTTCTATATCAACATATCGAACGAAATCGACATCGAAGTCCTAACCAAAGGTACATCTAAGCATCATCAAATCCTAATTGATTATCATAAATTCTACATCAGGGAATATTCCTAGTAATATTCCTAATTTATCTAATTATCTTTAATTTAATGATTATTTGGCGATAAATCACATTTATCCTAAGTTTGATTAATTGAATATTTTCATATTTAATTAATTAGATTTAATTCTGCCACTTGATTATTAAGTTGAATTTAATTATATTTATTCCTAAGCATTATTATTCAAATTTGACAATAAATCAAAATTCTTATTATTAATTGATTAAATTCTTATTTAATTAATTAAAGCAAGTTGTCATATTTAATGATATTATTTTTGAGTAAAACTTTGATTAAATGATTGATTAACCCATAAATCAATTATTTTATTTCAAAAATCAGTTAAGTTGAGAATAAATCACTTTATTTATTTATTAATTCATAATTATCCATATGCACAATGAAAGAGCAGTTAAACTCCAAATCAGAAAATCAATGCAAGTTATTGACTTTTTGGAACTCAATATCATTTTTGAGTTTTAAAGTTGATCTAAACTTCTAATTTGAGTTAAACTCTGATTTGCATGTTTTTGTGAATTAAATTATCTTTATTTTCAGATAACTCAAAAATCAAGCTGAGTTAATCTGAGTGATTTATGGCTTTCTTTCATGCACCTCCAAAGCCTTGGATTTCTATAAATTAAGGCTTTAGCTCTTCACAAATCATCCACAAGAATTGCATAATCACGCTAAAGAATTGCTATCTGGAGAATCAAAGCTTATTGCGAATCAAGGCTATTGTGAGATCAATTTGGTTTTTACATTCATTTAGATTCATTTTTCATATCATTGCATAGAAAATATCAAAAAAATAGATTACTTTGCATTCATTCCATATCCATCTTTTGCATTCAAATCCTTTGTTTAGGTTTCGTCAAGGTCACTGATCTCGATAACAATCTGAGAACATCATACTCGCACTATTAGAAGGCAGTAAATCGCCTGGTTAGTTTAGCTTTCAATTCATTGCACAATTTCAATTTTTTCTAACCTCTAATGTTTTACTGAAGTGTTGTGTCTACAGATCAGGTACAAAATTCACGCACACACACCTGTATCCCAAGGAACATAAGCCCTCCCTCTTAAATGTGCAAGAAAAGATGGACGGAGACAAAATGTGGAAGAGCGATTCATTCTGAATTCATCACTGAAAAACAATTTGAATGTATTTCTTCTTTTAGTTAAAGATGTTCAATGACTTTTTGTGAAATGGAAAATGGTTAATATTTGCTTAACTTTTCTATGACATCTCATTGACAATCCATTTTCTTTCTTTAAGTATGCATTCAACTAGTACTATTAGATGATTCTATATATTAAGTATGCATTAAACCACTACTATTAGATGATTCTATATATTAGGTATACATGCCTTATTAATTGACGCCTTTTAATCTATTCGAGTTCAGACACTTTGCTAGCATTTTCTTTGCTAGCTGTTTCAACTTTTTAATCTTCTTGCAATCCTTAATATGTAATTCAATCATTGGCAACACCCTTGTAATTGGAATTTATTTAAAGCTATTTTACATAATAACTTTTTTTCTTTGGCTTGATTAGTTTTTTTATACATGCATAAATATAGATAGATTTAATGTTCTAAGTAATTAAAGATTTGAATTTTATGTTTAATCTAATATTTAAATTCAAATGATCACCATGAAAATTTGATCAACTTATGAAAGTTTTAAATTTTTAAACATGCACATTCTTTTAGGTTATATGCTATTATATAGTCTGAAGGTTTAACAACTTGAAAACTATGTGTAGAGTTTGAATTTTTGAAAATTATGTGTGGCTACATAATATCCCCTTTGTTCCACCCATACATTAAAATCGTAGTTAGGTATGAATGACTTGTGTTAAGATATGTGGTGGGTGAGTTGGCATGGGCCTTGTAATTATTCTTGTTCTAATTGTTTTCAAATTTGATTCTCCTTTTTAATCAATGTGTAGCATTACATCTTCCCCTTTCAAAGAGTTGAATGATTCACTTGATTTTGATAAACAAATTTAGTTGTTATCATAAATAATATTTTTAATTATAATATATTTTTCAACTAACTGGCGTTCAACTGGGGTTAGCTCTGTGTTTACTTTATGCAGTGCTGACGAATTCGTGCACAATATCTTTCCACCACATAGGTGTGTATGAAATCTGTGCATGTTGTTGTGGGTTTGAAATTTTATTCACTAAATATGCAGAGGATCAGATGGTTGTCGTATGTTCGCAAGAAATCTGTGCAATATTTGCGATCATGCAACAACCGTCGATCATACTTTTTTACATGTCATTTGAAAAGGGTGGTTCTGCTGCCAAGTGGACACAAGTGTTCATTCTTTATTGGCTTTCAATATAGAGAGAAAAGTTATCGACATTGATAACATTGTCCGACAAGGCTTAATATTGACAACCAATTTCAGAGTTTGTGAACATGTGAGTGTCTGCATCCACCCCACATTCACATTCAAAAAATATTCATGCATGCAACATAGAGTTTATGTTGGTTGTTGTAAAGAAGAAGAGGCACAGTTGACAACAATGATCATACATAAATCCTTCAACCATAATAGATTAGTTGCAAGAACTGTAGGTTTGTTACATTATTTTCTTTAACACAAATTCCATTCTCACTTGAACGACACAAATGTCAACCATTTGAAAAAAATGCATATATTTGTTAACTTTTACTCTCTTCATGTACTTAATTTTTGAATAAATGTCATTTACAACTTTCTAGTAATGTATTCTTTACTACCAACAAAGAGTTTATTCCATCATTTCTTCTCTCGTTGTGTGCAGTGTTTTAAAGCTTTGGTTTCTACAAAATTGCCTCCAATCTACCAATCTATTGGATATTCTTCAGAAAATGTGTTCCCCTCAGTTTTCAAGAAGAGCCACAATGATTTTAGCCAAATGTGGCCCCTCCATTTTTTAGGGAGACAGAGGATTTTGGATGCCCTCTTTCAGTTATTAAAGGCAAACCACAAATGAAATCAAATCATCTCACACTCTAAACTGTATTACAATTACCGTCAATTTTTTAAGCTTTGAACCAAAGAAACTTTGAAGTTTCATACTCCCCAGTGGCCTCGATACATAAAACCCTCAAACCCTCCAACTTAAAACAAAAAAAATGTGCTCCAAATTTACAAAGATGGACTCTTCCAGGTAACTTTACGGGGGCATGATGAGTGGGTGCGGAAATTAAAAGTTTAATGTATTTACATACTGCATGATCCATCATGATGAGAAAGTGGAATAGAAATGTTCAATCGTCATTATTTAATGAGAAAAAGGAGAAGCAAATTCCACATGATCAATAGGAAAAAATATTAGAAAAGAATATGATGTCGTTACAGGTGGAGGATAAGTAAATAAAAATAAGAGTTGATACATTTTTAATACAAAACCTATACAAGAATAGTGCACACAATGGGTAAATTATAGCTAGCACAACAACAGGCAAATCATTGTTAAAAACTTAAGATAATCATCAACTTACCCAGTGACTGTAAAGTTACTACTTCCCAAAGAGAACTTTGAACCACCAAACACCCTTATCCTTTGGTGTTTCTTCTTCCGAAATCTATGTGTAAGTCATCTTGTGCAGAAGATCCACATTGTATCCCTGCTCTTGGGCCTTCTCCAATAGCTGGTTATAAATCTCTTCATCCAGCTCAGGCTGCATGCTCAATATCTGCATATTCAAAGATACACCATCACTACAAAATCAAAACCTTATTACTACAATGGTGATAGAGCATAGTATTTCATGGAATCAATGAACAACAAAAGCCCTATTTAACACAAATTGAAGGTATTATTGAAATACACACCCACGGAAACTTTCGAGTTGGTTGTGCAACCATAGCCCACTGGTAGTTTGCATCAATGGCCAAAGGTAGACATGGTTGTTTACTACAACTACAGCTATATTTATGTTTATCAGAAATAAATAGATCTATTTCATCTTAGAAAAAGATATTTGGTTTCAGTTTTGCACAACATTTTTTTATTTGGAAATGAATTGGTAGGGAAATTAGGCAATGTGGTGCCATTCCCTGTAGAGGGGGCTATCAATCCTCTAATCCAATTGGCTCACCTTCTCTCTAATAGAGGTTTTTTCATTACCTTCGTTAACACAAAGTGGTGCCATCGTCACATGTTAGAAACCGGTAGACATGCTCTTCAACAACCAGTTGAGAGATTTCAGTTTTTGACCATCCTAGATGGCTTTCTTGTAGAGCATGGTTGTCTTAATGATCAGGTTAACTATTGGAGTGCATTGGAAAATTTAGGCCCTATTTTGGAGAAGTGTCTTCTTGCCACTCGTTCGAAAGACATCCCTCCCATCACATGTATTATCGGCGAAAGTTATATGGCTTGTACTTACCAGTTAGCCCTAAAACTCTGAGTTCCCAAAGTTTTCTTCTGGACGATGTGCGCGACCATGTCTATTTAGCAGGTTAAAGCAAAGTTACTTCTCCTGTGGCGAGACATTCTATAAAATGTTTGAATTTATGGCATTCTAATTGCATGTACATGTTGCAGAAATTTCAACCATATCTAAAAGATAATTGTTGAAAATATAAGAATATTTTTTTTATTATTAAAATTGTAATCTATTTTATGACATTTTTAAAACAAAATTCTATTCTATTACATAGACATGAGAATTATTTTTGTATAAAAATTAAAATATTAAATATCATTATGACATTACGTTGTTATCATCTAAATATCATATTAAAAATATTAGTACATATTAATATTTAACTAACTAACCAAACTTCTTTTTTTTAATATAACTATTGCATTCAACCTAGTCCACTTTTTTACACACAAGTGAATTAATATCTCACATTTTATTTACATGAATGAATTATGATAGCATAAAAATCTAAGGGAAGAAAATTTAAAATCAAAGATTTTTATTTAAATAGTTCGTCTTTCCATTTTTATAATTGTATAATATTTGGTGTTTTCTTTTTAAAATTGATAAATTTGATATATACCTATAAAACTATATATTTGATATAAGTACACTATAAATAAAAGTATTTAAATAAAAAATATAATTACACATTAATATTATCATATATGTTTGTATTGATATAAAACTAATATGTATTATATGAATTGATTAGATAATACATATAATTTGTAGATAATGATTAAAAAATACAAGAGTTTGAGATTTAAAGTAGAATTTTGGTTCAAATTTTTAGGTTTTAGGGTTTAATAAAATTGTCTATATATGTACATATTTTAAAAAGTTAAATAATATTATTACTAAATTTTTTATATAATATTTATAAAAATTTACTAAAAATATAATTATAAACATATAAATATAAATCAAAAAACTAAATTCTATTAATATATTAATTTTATTAAATTAAAAAATGAAAATAAATTATTTTTAAAACATTTCTTACATAATATTTCTTCCCTTTCTAGAGCCTAATTTTAAAAAAAAAATTAAAGTTTAGAATGGTTCTTGTTTAATAAGCTATGTGTGACCTGCAAAATATATAAGAAAAATTTGGTAAAAATTTAAGTGTCACATATATGGGTCAAATAAGTTATATTATCGAACCCAAAGAGAACAAGATATATTTTTCTTATATATATTTTTCCTTTCTTTAATCATTTGCAGGGTACAGCTATTTAGCCGGTGCCATTGGAAATTACAATCCTTCTGTGTGATTCCTGACGAAAATTCAGATTTTGAGGATTTTTACTTTAAGTCCCGATTTCTTAAGTTCCTTTTGATTTTAAGTCGACCTCCATTTTAACATTCCTCTTCTACTAATTCTGATACTCAAGATGAAATTCAGAAAACATACTCCTCTACTTTCATTTCCGATGGCTTATCAGAAATTTCATCTCTCTAATGTGATTTTTGAAAGTTAGGCAGAAATCGCACTTCCTTACTACAATTTCCAAAGACTTGATACAAAATTGAAAATCGCACTTCTGTTTTGCGATTTCTGAAGTCCACTTCCGTACTGTGATTTCCAAAGACTAATCGGAAAAGTAAAAAATCGCACCTTCTTACTGCAAGTTCTGAAAATATTGAAGGAAAGTCAGAAATCAAAAATTTGATCAGAAATCAAAAATTTGATCAGAAATCACACTCTTTCACTAGAATTCCAGAAATTAAGTCAGAAAATACATACTTTCACTACATTTCCCGAAAGTTGATGCAAAATTCAGAAATTGCACTCTTTCACTGCAATTCCCGAAAGTTGATGGAAAGTCCTCAATGGCTGTAAACTTTGGTGATTTTCGTGCATCACTATCATCTGTCATTGATTGAAAACATAGGACAAGTGGCGGTAATAAGGAAAAAATGTAGGCCAGTGGCGGTTTTAATTTTTAATTCGATTTAAATATTAGTGAATCTAGGCACCGCTAAAAGTTTGTCCAAATTGCCAGTCGCTTGAAGCGACATTGTAGGAGGTAATTGTCTTCCCATCACTGGTGGTGACCTGAAAAGGAAGGCTCTGTCTGTTCAAGTAGCTGTTGCTCTACCAATTCTAGCCCCAATTCCGCGACATTGGGTGCCACCCATTTTTAGATCCCTTTATGGAAACTGCGTGCACATCCCCTGCTCTGCCAACATTAGTGATCAACACCAAATTGAAGTAGGAGTGACCATTAATTGTCAATCAAATTCTGTCATTTCTGTTACAGGGCACTCTACAACAACCAAACAGAGCAATTCATGTCAGGCAAGTGAAATCTCAGAGAAGTGAAAAGGAGAAAAGTAAGCCCCAAAAGCTTTTCTAGATAAAATTTTAAAGACAGTTACCTCTGGTACATAACAAGGACAATCTCGGCCTTGTATTTAGCAATGTACTGGAATACAGGCTCTAACAAATCAAAATGTTGGAGAGGAGGATTGCACCATCCTCCTGCATTTTTAGGTAGTGCATTGTTGGGTGGGCAGAAATTTGTGGCAGTGACCACAATTGTATTGGGAAGGCACCGCTGTGGGTCATCATTGCATCTGATTGCATAGCATGCTCCACAGCTGAGGCCATTGTTGAACAGAGAAGTGCTCAGAGCAGCTATGTTCGTGCCATAGCCTTGGCTGTACAGGTTCCCATAACCACATGCCCCACCTGAATCCTACATAAACACACCTTTTTTTCTCTGTTAAATGGAAACAGGGCACATAAGAGAATCCCCAAATGGAGAAGGACTAAAGATATTTGGGAGCATACCCATTGTGCCAGATGCATTACTGCCGCAATAAAATATAGCATGAGCGTTGGTCCAACTGTGGGCGAATCCAAATCTGGTTATTGAGAAAAATCCCACAAAAAAAATGTTGTATGATAGCCATTTGTCCTGCATTCAAGATGAACAGTATGAGGGACTCTTCACCATTTCCACACTATGATTAGTATACAAATAATATATTATATAAATATGAACTTAGTGTATTATATTTTTAGGAACAGGGACTTTCGAGGTCAATAATAATTTAGACTTTTAATGATTATTTAGAATAGTTTATTTAATTTAGGGAGATGTCTATTTTGGGAATAATTATTACTACTAAATATATTTTAGAATGTGAAAATTTAAATAAAATAATACAAATAATAATAAAAGAAATTTCTTTTTTGATTCATTCTATTTTATTCTTTAGAGAGTTAAATAAAAAAAAATTAAAGTAAGAATTAAACTAGGTTAATCTGTTATAAAATAAATTTATTAAATTATTATTTGTTATATATGGTTTGATTAACTTAGTTTAGTCTATGGGATTTTGTGATTGTTAAATTGACATTGGATTTCTTTTGATTTAACAAAAATAATTCTAATTCTATGCGTTATATCAATTAATAATTAGTTTGGTACTCTCTTTGAATTTTACAATAGGAATCTTGATAATCTTAATATTTAGTTTAAATTATACATAATAGCTTATTGGAAATAAATAATATTTATGTCTCTATTGTAATAAATTTAATTTAAAATTATTTAGTGTGACTTTTTTTTCATCTAAATACAACATTAGACTTTTACAACCTTTCCCCATTTCTAAAATAATCTTAAGACGCCAATTTAGAAGAAACAATACACTTGCATAAATAATAGTAAACTTTTTCCATATAAAAAATAAAATAAAATTTATTCACATCTATTAATATTTTTTATGTGAAAACATGGAAAAATAAACAAATACAAATATCTCTAATATTATTTAAAAGTCAAATTGTGTTGAATGTAGCCTTTTATTTATTATTGAACTAATCTTCCATATATAAAATAGCCCTTTAAAACCAAACCATAACTAGGTCTAAATATTATAATTTAGATTTAATATTATTTTAGTCATCTCTAAATGCATTCCTAATTTGATATTCAGAGAATCAAATATAATGTTCATATGTCTTATTTTCTACTCCACATAATAATTAACTATGTAAATCTTAAGTTAAAAATATGATCAAAGAAAAGATTCTGTTTAAAAAGTCCAATGCATAAGACCCTTAAAGTATACTATTGACTAATAAAAATTTAGACTCCTTTTAATTAAGACCAGCATGAGGATAGGACCATTAAAAAATACAAATATCTATAGCTCTTACGTAGCATTCAAACTAATGGAAACCTTTTATTATGAAACAATCAATTCATTGAAATGCCTATGTGCATGCTTAGTGCATATTTCCATTGGCCAAATATGAGGCTCTGAAGAATTCTATGCAAGAGAATGCACAGATATAGAGGGAGGGGGAAAATTTTGAAGTCTTGGGGTTACCATTTTTGGAGAAGGTAGTAACAGACGGCATTTAGGGTTTTCTGTTTTCATGTCTCGAGCCTAGGGCGGACATCCAATAGCCAAAAAAAAGCAGCAGCCGTTAGTTCATTGTCATAGAATTAACCAGTTCGTGATTAGGCATATTTTTCCACATGCAAGTCAGCTATGTGTCATGTGTAATAGGTTTTGTGTGCATATTTTAATGAGGTGGCTTTATATAAATGGAGATGCATTTAAAATAAAATAAAATTATAGAGGGAGGGGGAAAATTTTGAAGTCTTGGGGTTACCATTTTTGGAGAAGGTAGTAACATACAACATTTAGGGTTTTTTGTTTTCATGTCCCGAGCCTAGGGCGGACATCCAACAGCCAAAAAAAAGTAGCAGTTGTTAGTTCATTGTCATAGAATTAACTAGTTGGTGATTAGGCATATTTTTCCATATGCAGGTCAGCTATGTGTCATGTGTAATAGGTTTTGTGTACATATTTTAATGAGGTGGCTTTATATAAATGGAGATGCATTTAAAATAAAATAAAATTCTCCCTGCAACTACTTTCCCTCCTACGGAATATGGCTACCAAATAGAGAGATTATGTGATGGTATGAATTCTTACTCTAGAATCTCTACAACCTCCTTGTGTTTTTCCACCTGCTTTTATGTGGAAGGGATATTCTCTTTTCTTTTTGGTTTCTCCTTGTCAGGTCCTGGAACCACCACATTATAACCAGCTTTCTTTTCTACCATGTATTTACCTGGGGGTAATACTTTAGTAAATGCAGGTTTGCTCAATATTGACTGAGCTTTCTCTGGGTCATCTTTGATGGCTTTCTCCTTTTTCTCATTTAGGGTTTGAAAAATACCCTGAAAATGATCCATAAGAGTGTCTTGTTAGGAATGGAAACATTGAACTTTAACTTTTTGCTTTAATCTTTATACTGAAATTTAAATGCTTAAGTACTCAATTAAACATTCACATAAACATGAAACATGAAACATGAAATCAACACATGACACCAATATGGTTACGGGGAAACCCAAATAGGTAAAAACCCCGGTGGGAATTGACACCCACTAATATTCTGCACTAGTGTTTTGTGATCCTTGTTAGAAGATCCTTTACCCTGTTAGGAGTAGCTTTACAATGCTTTAAGTATAGTAGACCTTGTTAAGGGTTAAACCTTGTTAGGATTTTTTTACAATGATCCATGTTAGGGGAGTGGACTCACTGTCCTAGAGCTCATTGCTCAAATGGTGAAGGCTACAACCTTCTGATTTTAGATACACACTATATCTGCAGGTGAACTGTCACTGTGACACTGATTGTTTGATCAGTTCCTTTGATGCACTGATGCTTTGACCTCTTACAAATCCTTAATACATCTCATAGTGTCTTTGCAAAATTCTACTCTACTTAACACATCTCTCTTGCAACTTCCATACCGAATACAATGGGTGCATCTTATATTTATACACTCATAAAAAATAAACAATTAGGTCAGCCCTATAACTAATTACAAAAAATGCTTCCAAATGAATTGGCTTAAGCGTGGTTAAAATTATACATATAAACATGTAGGAAACCTAAATACAATGGGCGCATGGCCTTTACAATATTATATTATCACCACAAACCAAAATGCTAATTGTCGGCTCCATGCTCTGTTCTCTGTTGGCACACACTGGTTGTGCAACTTCAGCTGACTGTAACTTTCACATCTTTGCACTTATACTTATGCTCTCATAGACTAAGCATAATTATAGTCTAACAACCTTAACTTCTAGGGTGCATACCATAATTCATTCGTACACACATGTGCTGATGCTCTGAGCTGTAGGAACTCTGTACATTGTCCAGTCTTCAACACTTAGTTGATTTCTGATCTTCTCATTAGGTGCGCTAACTCCAAACTACTATATGACTTTGTTGCCATAATGACAACACTATATCTAGTCATATACCTCAGTATAGAAAACTTTCCAACAATCTCCCCCTTTCTCATTGATGGCAACAAAGGAATATGGCCAAGTTTCTAACTGTCCCTTAACATAATTTTTTTTTGTCTTCTATAAATTTTTATACATAATATTATAGCTCCTTATATATATACTCCATATTCTATACACAACTCCCCCTTTGACATTAATGACAAAGGTGCATAAAAAAAACTGTATCTACACATACTCACTGAGGGAAAGCATCCGGATATGCAATCTTGAGGTTCTGAATCTCCTTTTTCCAAAAAGTTATCAAAGAGTTAACTATCTAGAGATGGGCACATAAAGCATATTGTAGCTTCTCCATCTTCTCCAAATCTGTGCTCGGACTTTGATCATAGGTTATCATGGTGGCATTAATCTCCTTTATGTTTTGATTGAGAATGTCTAGTGAGGGCGCAATAGCATTCATCAATTGAGTTTGTCTAGACCCTATCTTTTCCATTTCTTTCTCTACCTTCTCAATCTTGTCCATCTGACCTTGGTAGATATTGTTGCACATGTTCACATTAGTGGATGTGTCTATCACTGAACTCTTTACCTGCTCAATCATAGCTTCTTCCTCTTTTATTTTCTTCACATGGGCATCAGTAAGCTTATCCTGATCCATGTAGTCTGCAATCAATTTTCTTCCTTCATCTGCAAATCCTTTCAAGGATGCTTGACTAGACTTGAGTGAATTCAGATCTAGAGAAAAGTTGCTCATCAACTCATTCAGTCTCTTCTTTAAGTATTTCTCTTCTGCCACTATGGACGCAAATTATTCTAGGCTAGAAAAATTGCTTTAGAACTGTGAGATGACTGTACTCACATCATCAACTAAGTGTACTTTTAGCACTTTCTTATCCTCTTGCAGCAAACTGTTTAGAATATTCACTGATTCCACAAGGAGAGGATTTCTCATGACTTTCTTCTCCTTTGCCTTCTCCATAGCTAGGACATTGAATTTAATCAGGTCTTCTTCTTTCCAGAAGTCAAAACTGCTTGTATCAAGTGTCAACCTTGACAACAATGCTGAGGAGGGAGTGATGGGAGTGCTATCCATCACTTCTTATTTCACCTTGACCGGTTTATCTGATGTTTCATCCTTATGTTCATTTTCTTTTTCCTCTTCTTCTTCTTTCAGATATATCTTCAATGTGAACTTCTTCTTGTTGAGTGGGAGGTGAGCTACTGCATAAGATTTCAGCTTCTTGTGTACTCACAAAAGCTTCCTCAAACTTATCCAATTATGTGTCAGTGGCTGCCATGGCTATCTCTACATTGTCAATGAAAATGGTGCTGTCCAAGTGAGTGATTTTGACATGGGTGCAAGCTTATCTATCTCTAATTGAGTTCCATCTATGGGCGATGAGTCTTGTGGACCTGTCACTGGTATATTAGAGATCTCTGCTACTTTGTCTTGCTTACTAGGTGCATGAGTGATGGGTGTAGAAGGAGGTTTCATGTGTTGTTCTAAGAACACTTTCTCAAAGGCCTTCTCTGTTTCCTTTGTTATCATCTCATAGTCTTTGTTCATAATGTGTAGAGTCCTTGTCTTTGTCCTTAAGTGTGGCTTCACTAGATTTAATATCAGTTCCTTTTCTTCATTAGAACATACTAGCAGACTATCTTCTAATACCTTTTCTCTGATCCTTAGATCCTCTTCATTTTCTTGTCTCTTTTGGTATTCTAAAATATCCCATACTTTATCAAGAATAGAGGTCTTCAATTCAAGAACTGTCTTCTTGAACTTGATCATATGTTTGACAATCATACTATGTATTTCTAATTTGTCAATCTCATTGTATGTTTCATAATACTTCCCTACTTGATCAATTCTTCCCTCATCAACAATTCTTGCATTCAAAACTTTAAGGCTTGGTCTGAATCCTACCTTGGGAGGTGCTTGAATGTTTTTCTTGCTCCTTGTTACTCGGGAGGATGGATGACTAGTGCTAGCTTCTTTCTTCCTCTTGACCATTGGATTATACTCTGGAGGAGTGGTAAGGTCAATAGTATCTTTGGGCATAGAAGGATTATTATCTTCTTTACCCTTCTGACTGTCATCTGATTCAATTTTCATCTTTTTCAACTTAGGATCTTCTTGTTTTTCCTCTACTGTTGCGCTTTTCAATTCTAAGGTAATATTTTTGCCCCTTTCTTTATCAAGGTCTACTTGAGACACACCATGTATTCTCAAGATCTCAGATGTGACCTTAGCAACCTTTCTTTTAGTTGTTGCGCTGTTAAGTTTTGCATCAACTTCTCTAGTCTTTTACTCATATGTTCCCCATCTAGGTTCATTAGGATCTTTGGGGGTTGATAGCAAGACCTGTGCATATGCTTCAAGAACTTGTTCCTCTACCTCATACCCAAGTGGATTAATCCACTTAGTTCTTGGCTCAACAACTTCCATACAAGTAGTGTCTGTCTCCACCATAAAGCATATTGAATCTTTATAATTTTCCACAATACTCTCTGGAATCCTGTACCTCATATGCATCTTGGCCCTGAAGGTCTTCAATTCCAATGTTACATAGTCTCTTAATGTACTCTCAGTGGATTCTTTGAGGGATATCTATCGCATGGTTGGAATGGACTTGTCCAAGTACATATCTGAAACTCTTCCAACTATATGAAGATACATATAAATGATTAGTGACCCAAACCCGAATATCTTTATCTTGTCATGTTTAATAGCCTTGATGTTATTAATCAACTGTGTGTGCAAGATTTTAAACAAGTTGAACTCTCCATCTTCCTTCACAAGTCTGATGGCTACTAGAATAGTGCCCACAAACACACTATTCACCTTGCTGGTGTGATGAAACCTATATCCTAGTATCATTGACATCAATTTGATGTATGCTTTCTCAATAGGCTTGATTGTCATGTTGCACCTATCGCTCCTTGACTTACAAGCTTGCTCCACCATCCTTCTGACATCCTTGCCCATACGAAAGATGACGCTAGTTCTAGAAAGGTCTGTTATCTCATGTATCAGGTCACCTATGATCCTTACCAACACATCACCAATCCAAAATAGATCATCATGAATTCTGCTTAATAAGATCTTTATCCATTCTATCTCATAGAATTCATATGTCATAGCATACTCAACAATGGGGTGATCATTCCATTTCACATATTCATCCATGAATGTCTTGTCTGGTTTCAACATGGTATCCATGTGCACCCTTAACCTATCCAACCCAACAGGTTCCTTCTTACAGTAGATGTAAGCCCTAACGTCTTCCACATGCATGACGCACATAGGCGTGCGGGAGAAAGCTCCCTCTAAATCATCTAGGGTTGATTTAAATGGATGCCTCTTGAAAACATATCTCTTCTTCTCAACAACATCATAAACAATGGGAGTGGCCATGACTTACTTGATAAACACTTCCCAACCGATCTCTGAGATAATTTGATGACTTTCGAATCGAATTTCAAGCTCAAGCTCACATCCCCTTTTCCTCCTTTCCTTCTGACCAAATCAAGCTCGCATCCTCTAAGGTTTTCACAAACTTGACTTCTCCTTCAGGATCCAATACTGGTTCCTCGACCTTTTTAGGACTTTCTTGACTTTGCGTCCTTGATCTATAGAATCTTGAGCTATGTCCAACCTTGTTACAAGAGTGACAAATGACTGGAGGTCTAATATTCCTCGGTGCATTGACATGAGTCACCATTTTACATGTTCTGGTTGAGTGACCATTATAGTTACATATCTAACATGTAACATTCTGAGAACTTCTTACATTTGTCTGATTCTAATTTCTATGATCAAGTTGAATCTTGTTCTTCTTACTAGTCTTGCAATTCATAGCTTTATGACCAAATCTATTACATGAATAACAATAACCATTAAAAGGTCTTACCTTAGTACAATTCCTTGCAATGTGTCCATGCTTGTTACATGCAAAACAAGTGTGTTCTCCAAGCTTGCGCTCATTCTTAGGAGGACCACCTTTGTCTTTGGATTGATCTTCAATCTTTTCAATGTTAGTCGAGTCATTTTATGTCTCCTTTCTTGCTTGCATATTATCAATTTGATTTTGTGCTTCATTGTATCCAATACAACTAGTGTCTCCTTTGACTCTTCTTGCATACAACTGAGATTCTATCAAATCAAAACTGGTGTGCAATTTGTCAATGTGACTCTTTGCTTCTTTCAATTCAGACTCTAATCTTTCTTTGCAATTCCTTAGGTCCAAGATTTCCAAATTGGCTTCCCTTAATTCCTCATTGAGTTGAAGGTTCTCCTTGACTTGTTCATTGTAGACTTCCTAATTTTTTATCAGCTTATCATAAAATTCTTCAAGTAGTTCTTTCATAGATGCATTGTCTTCATTCAACTTCTTAACCTTTGCTCCTAGATCACTGTTAGAACATTCTTTCATATCTCTTCTTAGCTTTTTGATTACTAATTGAGCATCACTGACTTTCTCTTTTAGTTCTTCAATTTTGCTTTCAGATTTGTCCAGGTCTTCAAGAGCGGCTTCAAGATTTTTCTTCAGATGTTTCATTTTTGCTTTGTCCATGATCTCCTCAAGTGGTTAAACTTCTTTGCTGAGGACTAGAGCTCTGATACCAATTGTTAGGAATGGGAACACTAAGAGGGGGGGGGGGGGTGAATCAGTGTTCACTAAACTTTAACATTTTTCTTTAATCTTTATACTAAAATTTAAATGCTTAAGTACTGAATTAAACATTCACATAAACATGAAACATGAAATCAACACATGACACCAATATGGTTATGGAGAAACCAAAATAGGTAAAAACCCCGGTGGGAATTGACACCCACTAATATTTTGCACTAGTGTTTTGTGATCCTTATTAGATGATCCTTTACCCTATTAGGAGTAGCTTTACAATGCTTTAAGTATAGTAGAGCTTGTTAAGGGTCGGACCCTGTTAGGAGTCTTTTACAATTATCCTTGTTAGGGGAGTGGACTTACTATCGTAGAGCTCACTGCTCAAATGGTTAAGTCTACAACCTTCTGATTTTAGATACACACTATATCTACAGGTGAACTATCACTATGACACTGCTTGTCTGATCAGTTCCTTTGATGCGTTGATGCTTTGACCTCTTACAAAGCCTTAATACATCTCATAGTGTCTTTGTACATTTATGCTCTTCTTAACACATCTCTCTTGCAACTTCCATACCGAATACAATGGGCGCATCTTACATTTATATGCTCATTAAAAAAAAAACAATTAAGTCGGCCCTATAACTAATTGCAAACAATGCTTCCAAATGAATTGGCTTAAGCATGCTTACAATTATGCATATAAACATGTTGAAAACCTAAATACAATGGGTGCATGGCCTTTACAATATTATACTATCACCGCAAACCAAAATGCTAATTGTCGACTCAATGCTCTATTTCTGCTGACACACACTGGCTGTGCAACTTTAGCTGACTATAACTTTCACATCTTTGCACATCTACTTATATGCTCATAGACTAAGCATAAGTATAGTCTAACAACCTTGACTTCTAGGGCGCATACCATAATTCATCTGTACACATGTGCATTGATGCTCTGAGCTGGAGGAACTATGTACACTATCCAGTCTTCAACACTTAGATGATTTCTGATCTTCTCATTAGGTGCGCTGACTCCAAACTGCTATATGACTTTGTTGCCATAATGAAAACACTATATCTAGTCATATACCTCAGTATAGACAACTTGCCAACATGTTTATCTTCTTCCCAATAGGATTGATACTCTTTAGGGGATCATATTCCTTGTCAAACTGATGGACAAAGTCCAATGTCTTCTTGTACACCAAGAATTTTTCCTTTCTGATTCTTGCTCTTCTATATTAGGGATATTTTTGATGATATCTTCAGGGAAATTGAAAATATGATCTATGAGTGAGCATCTGACCTTCTTCTTGAACATGTCATTGTAGAAACCCTCTAGGTTTGTTGTCCTAGCAACTAAGGTACCCATATGATATGGTGCCAAGAGTTTATCCATATGAAGCCATCCACCCTTTGTAATTATAAATGGGTGGGCTATTGTAACATTTGGGAACAGAGTTCCGCTGGCTTTACGTATGAGAGTGTGCTTTTCAATTTCCCCCAATTGCCTTATGACTTCTCCAACACTAATTTTGAGGGGTACTTGATATGGCAATATGAATGGGGCCCCTCTAAAACCATATAGTCTAATTATAGTAGAAACATGATAAAAAATGAAATCCCCCCAATTATGCACAGTATTCAAGTGCTTGGAAAAATGTTTTAGTCTGACAAGTTCAGCCAAGGCCGTTGGGATTCTTGGGTTCTCATGGACAAATAATAGCCTGAGCCTGGCTACAAAACATCTATCAAAATTGATGAAACTATTATCCTCCCTATCCCATGTCATGTTGAGGCTCCACAATTGTACTAGCATATCCTCACCATCCTTATGTTTCAACAAATCCATCTCCTTCTCAAAATAACTTACACCTTTAAACAAGAACATATACATCATGAAAGAGTACCAATAGAATGACTTGTCAACTTTGCTCTTCTACATTCCTATCAATCCATTATGAATCAAATCAACAATGAAAAGGGAAAATTCAAATGCAATTGATAGGTATGGGTGTAGGATTTGGACCATCATGTACATTAAATGTACTGGCAGTCTCTCTTCAACATCTTGTCCAAAGATTTGACATAGTGACCAATATGCACCCCTTGCTCTCAAGTTAGAATATTCTTCTTTAAAGGGCTCCTGTGTACTTGGTCCCATGGTAATCATTCCCCCAATTTTGTTACAAAACTCCTTCAAGGGGCCACTCCTGAGGTAATCTCTTTGAGCATTGTACACTTTCTTTAATTCCTCTAAATCAATTCTTTCTATGTCATTTGAGGATTCACTTAGTCTAAAAAGCCTCTTGATTTCTTTAGTTGAGATGCTTATCAATAGGTTTCCTTTTACATCCCTAACTACCCTAGTAATTAAGTCATAATTTTCTTTGTAATTTGAGTCATCAAATCTACATCCATAAAAATACTAGGTATGACAAGCTTTCCCAGATCAAATTGCCATACACTGCTGGTAGGAGGGAGGGCATTTCGTTGGCTAAACCCTACTTTGAACAACCCTAGACCAGTGATATTAGAAGTGCCACTTGCATTAATTGTGCCAATCTTGGCATCCCTTATGTAATTTCCCATGTCATATAAGTCGTCTGCTACCTTTACCCTAGGGTTTATATTAGTACAAATATTAACTATTATAAATATCTATAGTGGGTTAGTTTTTTATTTTCTTACATGAATTTTCCTATGTGCATCTTGTAGGTTTCTTTTTCTATAAAAAGTGTTATAAGCCATGAAAATTATATATATAATATTCATCTAACCAAATTCATTAAAATTACTAAAATCTACAATGCTCATGGTTCTAATACCTATTAGTGCATAGGAGTTAGTGATAATGATAAAATCAACATAGGTTACAATATTGTGTAACTGACTTATATAAATATGTATGAGAGAGAGAGTGAGAGAGATAATGCTTTCTAATTTACAAGTATCTTTGATGATTTTGATCCAAATTAACATTCCAATTTGAAGTTGTATCATCTTAAAATGGAAGCACTTCCATGATAAGAGCATTTAGCCCTCTGAGTAAGTGGTATGGGGTCATGTTAAGTGCCTTGATCGGGTCTTTGCATGTATCTAGCTTTTGCCCTGTTCTGCTTTCCTCTGCACCTAATTTTCACTTCATATCTGCATTTCCTAGCATTCTGGATTAGGATTCTGAGGTTTTTGACCATGAGGTCAAAGTCAACCTTGACCCTGACCTGGTCAGGATCGACCTTGACCTTGACCTAGTTAGGTTCAAGCTCGTCCTTGACCTCCCTATCCAGATTTCAAATTTCCTTGATTTTCAGGTGTCAGGTTTCGGGGATATTTATTTTCCCACCTCTGGGTCGGCCATTTCGGGTTTCAGAATGGTAAATCCTTAAAGTACATTTAATGTAGGTATATTTTCTAAAGGTTAGGACCTAATTGGGATTTAATTCTCCAAGGTGGCCCCTCTAGAGGATTGTGCCCTAGTTCACTATAAAAGGAGGCCTTCCTCTCTCATTTTGATATCTCATCTCAAGCAATTTCATGAGCAAGCTCTCAAGTGCAAGAAAGTGAATTCAAGCATTCAAGAAAGCCTTCAAGCATTCAAGTGTTCAAGCATTCATCCATCAAGGAGATCCATTGTTATCCATTGAAGGATTCAATCTCTTTGGAGCCCCCTTGAAGATCCATTCATCCAAGCCTCCTCATATGCAAAGATCAATTCAAGATTGGTGTTGAAGATCAAATGACATTGATTAGAGACATCCTACATTAATTCTACATCCATTGAAGCATTCCTACTTGTGGATTTGAGGATTTGAATCCTCTACAAGGACTTCAACATAAGTGAGGTGAATTGTTTCAATTACTTTGTTTATACATACTACATTTCAATTCAATTTTAAGGTTAATTCCTAAATTGGGGTTTGACTAAGGCAACCCCCCATACAAACAAAACCCACATTTTCTTGCAGGTACAGGTGCAGAATTTTGGATTTGAGAGCGAATTTGGATACCTTTTTCGGTGAACTTTCGAGATCCTTGAACAAAGTCAGAATCAACCTTTAAATAAAGAATCTAACCTTTGACCTTTTATGGGGGTCAAAGACTACCTACTTTGAGAAAGATAAAAGATTTCTAGATTTTCTTCGTCTTGGCATTTCCAGTCCGAAATAGGTTGCAGAATTGCCCTAAAGTACACACAGACATCAAAAATTGGCATTTTCCAAATTTTCTCTAATTCAAGGTTAGTATTTGTATTTCAATTATTTCAAATTTTAAATTACAATTCAACTATAGGGAAATATAGAGTTTTTCTCTCTCTTTCATATTCTTCATAGATTGATTTGATTGTGCATTAACCTTTTGGTTGATCAAATTGGATCTCTCCTTTGGGAATTTGGATTTAGGAGTGAATCTAATATTTCCCCAACACATTACACATTTTACATTTAAATAGTGGTGATGCCATTTTACCCCTATTCATTTTGGTGAACTCGACATACTTACTCTCTTTCTTTTTGGTGTTAGATATCCCTTTGTCTTATACTTCATTTTATCTTGTTAGTATTAGATTTCTCCTTTGAGTTAGATCTTGCATGTTAATTAGATTTCAAAAATACAAACATATGCATGCTTTATGTGTTCCTAGTTTAGTTCATTTGCATTACATTGGTTTATGAGCTTTACTACTAGTAGTCCTACTTATAACATTCCGGTTAGAAGAAGTTGTAGACTCATGGATGCCTTTGATCCTGAGTCTTCCTCTCCTTTCCTTAGGATCATAGATGATAACTTTATTCTTCATGATTCCAATCCTACAATGGAGCAAAAATCTTCTCACTCATCTCATGATGACGATGACACTTTAAGAGTTCCTCTTGAACAAGTCCAAAAACTTTCAACTGAACTTGATAAAATGGGTAATTGGCTTATTCAAGAGAACCATAATCAAGATTCCATTCAAGCTATAGAGGCTCTTAAGAAAGTTCTCTGTGATAGTGATCAAGGTGTTAACCTTTTGTGTGGTATTACTCACCTTGTAAATTCAAATGTTAAACCTTTAGCTCAAGAAGCTCAAGATTTAGGGTTGATTTCTCCTATCACTAGTGTTGAACCTCCTTCTAATCCTTTGCCTAGTATTCCTACCTATACTCCTTCTTTGGTAACTGTTACAGTTCCCTCTATTCCTATGAGTGTTCCTCCTGTGTCCCTTCCTACATCACAACCTTCATATCAAAATTTTCCTTTTACTTATTCCAATTTGCTTCCAACTGTAGTTCCTAGTGTTCCTCCAGTTGTGTCTTCTATTCCTACAGCTTCTTACACTTTACCTAGTGTGTCTAATGTTGCTACTCCTATTTCCTCTAATGATTCAATAATCATCACTATGGCTCAAAATGTGTCATCCTTACAACAACAACTTGCTTCCTTAACTCAAAACAAGTTTAGTATTCCTACATGTGACATGGGAAGTCCTTTGTCCTCGGATATTATTCATACTCCTATTCCTCAGCAAGTCAATATGCCTTGTCTTGAGAATTATAATGGGAAAGGAGATCCTGTTCATCATGTTAAAACATTCCAAATCCTTGTAGTGATTATGCTCATGACCACAGGATTTTAGCCAAACTGTTTGCTAGAACTTTCTGTGGCAAGGCCTTACAATGGTATTGTTTCTTGCCTCCTTATTCCATTGATTCCTTTCCACAACTTTATAATTCCTTTATTCAACAATTTCAAAACAACATTGGCCCGCAAGTGTCTTTGACTGATTTGATGCATTGTAAACAAAGTGCTAAAGAAAGATTGACTGAAATTATTGGTAGATTTAAGCATTTGCATGATCAGATTTCCTATCCTATTCCTGATATTGATATTCAACATATGTTTATTTAAAATTTGCAAAAGGATATTAGAGATAAGATTTTACTTACTGAATTTACCTCTTTTCAACAATTTTATACAGTGCTTCATCATTATCAATTACAAGTGAGTCAATTTGAGAGAAACACTCCAATGGCTTCTGTTCCAGTTGATAAGAGTGATGCTGCTCCTAATCCAAACAAATTTCAAATATTCAACAAGTATGTCAAGATAAACAAACAAGAAAATGCAGTTGCTGATCAAGTTGTTGTTGCATCTCACAATGCCACTTATGCATCCACTACTTTTTGATTAAATCATACATTTACTCCTCTTTTTGAATCTTTACATGCTATTATGAATAGGTTGATAACGACTAATATGATTACTTTACCTCCTATTCGACCTCTTTTACTTGCTACGATTGCATCTAAATCTTTTGATCAAAATGCTTTTTATCAATATCATCATCAGAATGGTCATGATACTGAGAAATGTTATTCTTTAAAACATAAGGTTCAAGACTTAATTGTTTCTAATACCTTATCTGTTGATAATCTTGATGGTAGTGGGAACAAATCTGTCTCTCCTCCTAATCAAAACCTTCAAATCTATATGAATCCTTTACCTATGCATGATACTAGTACCATTGCTCAACCATCTTCTATAGAAATTGTGTATGATTCAAAGATGGATGATCTCAATCATGTTGTTAATCAAGTGGAGCATGTTGGTCAATCTATGTCTACCTCAACCTCAACCTCAACCTTAGATTCAACCTCAAGTTCAATCTCAACCTCAACCAAAACCTAAACCTAAATTGAAAACTCAACCTAAACCTCAACAACAACCTAAGAATAAAAGACCTCGAGAACTTTTGATTACCTTTGATGACTCTAAGACTATTAAAGCTCTTGATGGTCCCCTTTACATTTCTGCTAGGATTTCTCAGATACCTACTTGTGGTTGTCTTGTTGATACTACACCCTTAGTCAATGTTATTACTGAAGAAAATCCTTTTATGAAAAGCTTACAATGTGATTCTTATGATACATTGGATGTGTGGATTCAAACTTTAAATGGTTTTCTTTATCCATCATTTGGTTCTATTACTTTACCGGTTGAACTTTGTGGAAAAATTGTGAACACTACCTTTGTTGTGGTTCCTATTTCTGATCAATTTCAAGTTAAGCTAGGTTTTCCTTGGTTGACTGCCATGCATGTTGTTGCTTCACCTATCCATAAGTGTCTTAATTTCATTCATGATGAAGAAGTGAAGATGATTAATCATAGTTTATATCAACCTTCTAGGCCTAGAGATTGTGCTTCTCTTGATTTCTTTTGGCCTTCATTACCTAATTCATGTCCTCCTTGACTTGATAATCTTTTTTGATCATATCAAGCTTATAAACATTGTAAGATTCTTGAATTAAGCATTCCCCCTATCAATCTTAATTGTGGTCTTTTACCTACACCTTCTATACCTCCTTTACCTATGACTTCTAGTTCTATTAATCAAGTTCCTTCTATTGGATCTATCAAAGATCCTATGATTGTTCCTCCTATTGTTAATAATCCTATTGATCTTCCTAAAGAACCTGTGAAGGATCCTATGATTGTTCCTCCTAGTTCTCAACTTATTTCAAATAAATCAAAACATAATCAATTTGCTAATGAACGTCATAAAAAGCATTGTGCTAATGCTAAAGCTCGTAATACTGTTCTTCAAAGATCTTTACCTTCCTTGGATAAACCTATGCATGATGTGTTAGAAGAGGTTGTTACTAATAATGATGTTAAGATGCATGATTATGATGATTCTATTTGTATCCTAGATCCTATTTTGATTAATTTGGATGAAGAAGATACTCTTGATGATACTAATGATGTTAATGATGAATATGAGACTATTGACATTGACGTTGATTTACCTAATATGCTTTCATCACAATTAACTCTTACACCTAGTGTCAAACATTGTGATTCTCAAGAGGATCCTTGTTTGGAACTGGTTGTCATTCCTACTATGTTGGATATAGTCCCTCTTGCGAGTTACCCACCTTCCCTAAATGATATACAACAAGATGGGGAGAGTAGGTGGCACGTTTGATCAGCTTGTCCTCTGTGGTAGCTTTGTTGCGTGTTTTCCTGTTGCACTGTGTTTCTCCCGTAATGTGTTTGCTAAATGTTGTTAGATTCTTTTATACATCCTTGTCACTTAATTAGTTGGTGCAAGGTGATGAAGGAATCAAAACTATTGTTCAAATTCTTCTATATATATCTCTATTCTTCTATGCATTGTTCAATGTTATGTTGTAAATGTGCTATTGTTTGTAAATGTTTATTTGTGTAATCTGCTTGGATTCGAGATATGGTAGCACTAATTATTTTTGGTCTCCATGTCATGGTCCAAAAAGATTCTCCTTCATATATCTTATGTGATTTTTCCTCCTTTGTGATCGTAGTTCTACTTTCTTTGGGGAATGATGTCAATTCATTTGCAATAATATCATATATATATATTATCTTATGATCATACTGACCTCATGGTAGGTAGATCCCTTCTTTGTTCTTTATATGTTTCTATGATATTTCTTTTGATTTGTCTTCATCTGGGGGCATCTCGACGTGGAAACGTAATCAGTGGAGTTGTTTATGTTTCTGTTAAAGCCATTGCTCCTGTTAAAGTGTCAGCAATGACTTTAACATGGGGACATACACTTTGCTTTTAACTATTGCACACATGAACTTTTCGATATGCACAAATTATTTTTCAAGATACTTTTCTCCCTTTTTGGATTAGTAACTAATCCATAAAGCATGGAAAAATATTTTAGGATCTCTTGATCCCTCCAGTTTCAAATATACATATATTTTGATCCCTTGAGGTCGGAGGTGTCCTTAAGACTGGATCTCTTTGTTGTTTTTGGTTTTATTCTTATGGAATAGAATGTTCCTAAGGGTAAATCCTTGATGGGTTGATTAGTGAGTAGCCACATTCACTAGGTAGTTCAATCCCATCTTTCCAGTTGCGTTGTTTCCTTGTGTGGTTCACAATGGGACATAAGCTCTCATTGGGCGAGATAATCACACCCTTTCTTTCTCTCTCTAGAGATGTCTCTCTTATTGTGATCTAGGAGTTGAGGAAGACTTGAGTCCCTGGGGGCTTAAGGTTTCTCATTGTCCCTTGGATTACGATAAGATTATCTTTTCATTATGATCTCCTTTACCAAGAGTTTGCATCGAGTCCATACTCTTGCTAAAGTGGGGGCTTAATGTATCGTCTTAAAATGGAAGCACTTCCATGATAAGAGCGTTTAGCCCTCCGAGTAAGTGGTCTAGGGTCATGTTAAGCAGCTTGATCAAGTCTTTACATGTATCTAGCTTTTCCCCTGTTCTGCTTTCCTCTGCACCTGATTTTCACTTCATATATGCATTTCCTAGCATTCTGGATCAGGATTTTGAGGTTTTTGACCACAAGGTCAAAGTTAACCTTATGGAGTCAAAGTCAACCTTGACCCTGACCTAGTCAGGTTTGAGCTTGTCCTTGACCCCCCTGTCCAGATTTTAAATTTCCTTGATTTTCGGGTGTCAGGTTTCGGGGATATTTGTTTTCTCATCTTCGGGTCGGCCATTTCGGGTTTCAGAATGGTAAATCCTTGAAGTGCATTTAATCTAGGTATATTTTCTAAAGATTAGGACCTAATTGGGATTTAATTCTCCAAGGTGGCCCCTCTAGAGGATTGTGCCCTAGTTCACTATAAAAGGAGGCCTTCCTCTCTCATTTTGATATCTCATCTCAAGCAATTTCATGAGCAAGCTCTCAAGTGCAAGCAAGTGAATTCAAGCTTTCAAGCAAGCATTCATCCATCAAAGAGATCCATTGTTAGCCATTGAATGATTCAATCTCTTTGGAGCCCCCTTGAAGATCCATTCATCCAAGTCTCCTCATATGCAAAGATCAATTCAAGATTGGTGTTGAAGATCAAATGCCATTGATTGGAGACATCCTACTTTCATTCTACATCCATTGAAGCATTCCTACTTGTGGATTTGAGGATTCAAATCCTCTACGAGGACTTCAACATAAGTGAGGTGAATTGTTTCAATTACTTTGTTTATGCATACTAAATTTCAATTCAATTTCAAGGTTAATTCTTAAATTGGGGTTTGACCAAGGCAAACCCCCCATACAAACAAAACTTTCATTTTCTTGCAGGTACAAGTGCAAAATTTCAGATCTGAGAGCGAATTTGGATACCCTTTTCAGTGAACTTTCGAGACCCACGAACAAAGTTACAATCAACCTTCAAATAAAGAATCTAGCCTTTGACCTTTTATGAGGGTCAAAGACTACCTGTTGTTAGAAAGATAAAAGATTTTTGGGTTTTCTTTGTCTTGGCATTTCTAATCCGAAACAGGTTGCAGAATTGCCTGAAAGTACACATAGACATCAGAAATTGGCATTTTCTAGATTTTCCCTAATTCGAGGTTAGTATTTATATTTCAATTATTTCAGATTTTAAAACACAATTCAACCATAGGGAAATATAGGGTTTTTTAGATATCTCTTTGATATTCTTCATAGATTGATTCGATTGTGCATTAACCTTTTGGTTGATCAAATTGGATCTCTCCTTTGAGAATTTGGATTTAGGAGTGAATCTTATATTTCCCCAACATATTACACAATTTACATTTGAATAGTGGCGATGCCATTTTACCCCTATTCAGAAGTTATACTCTTGATTTGTCTATTATTAGAAACTATCTATTTTTAATTTTGATAGATGGGTATACCTTTTTAGGTACTTTCTTTTTTAACTACTTTGATATCCTTTAATTTATCAAATTGTATAATAATAAAAAAATGTTTTATCCATGAGAATAAATGGAGGGATTCAATTTAATGATAGTTTTTAATAGATACAATTAAGATAAGAATTATTTTTTATTTATTAAATGGGATTAAAGATGAATATATCATGTTTATTTTATTTTATAATTTTTAATAACAACTTGTAACAGATATATTTAAGATAAAAATTATTAATATAATATATTATTATATAAAAATAATCTAAATAATATATTATTTTTTATTAATATATTATATTGGTGAGTTATGTAATTTTTTTTAATTAAAAAATTACCTTCATTCAAATCCCCTAACTCCATTTGAAGGTACTTTCATTTGAACTCTACAAAGAGAGGTAGTGGGATAGATAAACCTAATGAAATTAAATAGACTTTTAATTATTTTATAGTTTTAGAACTATGTAGATTATGAAAATAAATAAAAGTACTTATATTTTTGTATCTATACTTATTAATATGTTAAATTTTTTAAGTAATTGAAAGTATATTTATATGTCTAGAAAAGTATATTTATGTATGTAGAAATATTTCATTTATTTATACAAATGTATTTATAAATTTTTAAATACTTATTATAAAGCTATCCATGTTTTATGAGTAGTTGTTCACAAATATTTATAAATATATTTTAATACTTGTAATATTTGTATATATTATATAATATAATATAAAACATTAATTTAATTTTATGCATTTAACATGTTTCTCTTAGTATAAAGAACATCAATGTGGATTACAATGCATTTTTTGCTAAAAATTATATTTTCTCTAATGTCTAGTAGAAACAAATATAAATTTTAGTTATTTTATATATGGTTATAATAGTTAAGATAAATATAAATCTTAGCTATAAAAATATTGCACTATAGATAAAAAATTAGTAATCATATAAATAATTTTATAACAATTATATGTACTTCTAAATTTTTTGTGTAATTATTATAATACATTTTTATAATCTTAAAATAATAATTTATACATTTAGTAATGTACATTATGTTTTACATGAATTATGATAGTAAATATACTTTAGTTACTTTTTCAATAAATTTATTAAACACTATAATATAATATTAAGTTCTATTTAATTATATTATATTTGAAACAAAAATAAATCTAAAATTATATAAATGTTAATATGATATTTTCAATAGTTAATAGTAGCATTTATATCTTTTATTATTACACATATTTTGTACATATATTTAATTATAAATTTCTTATGACCTAATTTTATATAAAAATGGTGTGAATTTTATATTTTATTTTTATTAAAATAATGTAAATTTATTTTTAAAATAATATTACATCTAATTTATATTGTAGTATAGATAAAAAACAGTAGTAATCATATAAATAATTTTATTTTTTCATTAATATAAATGTATAACGAAAATTAATATATTATTTAGATCATTTCTCTATAATAATATATTCTATTAATAATTCTTATCTTAAATATATCTATTAAAAACTATCATTAAATTGAATTACTCTGTTTATTTTGATGGATAAAACATTTTTTTATTACTGCGTAACTTGATAAATTAATGATATCAAAGTAGTAAAAATAGTGCATAAAAAATATACACATCCATTAAACTTAACAATAGATATTTTCTAAGAATAAATTTAACAAATTATGATATGTACAAATAAACTCAAAATTTTACTTATTAAATATATAGACTTAAATTTCTTTGAAAAAATATTATAATATTTTTAAATATTATATAGTAATAAATATCTTGAAAACCAAGCAAAATAATTTTTTTAGCTTAAATATTCAAATAAAAAATGTCAGCCTGTAATTTTAATTGTCATTTTTAGTGGGTAAAAGTCTTTTACATAGAGAAGATGGGCAAAAGCAAAAATACCATTATAAAATTGGGCACGCAAATGACAGGATGCTTTTAATTTTAGTTTTCAGGGTAGTTAGGATGTAAGTAGATATTACTGACAGCAAAACAAGTTGAAAATCGTGTTCGTTGCCACGTATCATGGCGGGCCGTTTCGCCAACAAATGCAGACAAAACGGTGAAATTGTCGTTAAACGCCACCATTCAATCCCTTACGGATGACACCAAATTTCTCCTCACCTGGCACGCTGAGCTCTTCTCGATTCTCGCACTATTTTATTAATGTTATTTTTACTTTTCTTAACATGTCTGTCGAATTCATCTCCGGTTAACTCACTTCCGCTGTAATGTTTTGTTTTAATGTCTATTCAGTACCGTTTTCTTCCTCGCAAGAAGCTTTGTACCATATTATCTATCATCCGCCTTTGTGTGGTTGTTTTGAAAGGAGAACTGAGGCTCGATTCGTGCGATTGTTTTCTTTCAAAGCGTCGGAAGGAGCGTTGAGTTTCTCATAATATTAGTAATGTTTCCAGGCCACCAAATGTAGCTACACTCAAAAGGCAATAAAGGTGGGAAGAATGAAATGTCAGGACGTTTACGATCTTTTAGTTTGATTATTTGCATCTGAAGTTGCGGATCGAATTTCATTTATTGCAATTTTTCTCACCAATCTTCTGCTTCCATCATACACATTAATTCCTTCTCGACCAACCACCACAGTCCATCCGCTGTTGTTAACTGAAACAAGCAAAATTTCTCTAGGCAAACAGATAACGCCAGACTCCAGTTTCCATCCTTAGTTATCCAATAGCTATAGCGAGTCGCGAGTTCGGGGATTGATAAGCTTTCAGTGTGACATTTCAAATGAAAGGGGCAACGTTTCAATGTGGCATTCTAATCTCTTGTTCGGTTATACTTATAACTAAATGCAGGGAACAAACGTTTAAACGCCTTCCTGTTTCCTGCAATCATTGCATTTTACAAGATCACGTATCTGTTGAGGTATTTTATCGAATGATTCACTTACCTTTTTATCTTTCACAAATTTGCATGGGTTCGATGCAAGTAGTTACACTTTGATTGATGCTCCTAGTAGGTCCCATAATTCCCATATAGATAGCGAGAATGTTAACAAAGACTACTGATTTTGGCTTTGGTCTTTGGGATCCCAACTAAGAAAGTTGGCTATTCAAAGCATTTTCAATTCCCATGTTCAAATTTCAATGCAACCATGAAAATTGAAATCACGCCAACGACTCTTAGCATCCCTCCTTTGTAAGGACTGAGATTACATAAAAGTATGTCACATAAGCATTAAAGCATAACAAGTCGAAAGTCGAAAAGTCGAAAGGCAAAATCGACAATTCAATACATTAATCACATGTTACATCAAATGAAGATCATACAAGCGACCAACTTGTCGAGTGTATTAAAAGTCTTTTATATGAAATACATACAATTTCATGCCGACCAACTTGTCGGAATAAGAATCAAATTTACAAATTACTTTGATACAACAAGGTCATTACATTCAGAAGTGTCGACCAGCTTGTCGATCACTAGATAAAGTACAACATGAAAGATAGAGAAAGAAGAGAAGAAATAAACACTGGAAGTATCAAATCATCAGGTTCTATCTCCTGAGCCTCGGACTGAGTCCCTTACGCTTCCTTGAGAACAGAGGTGGGGTCCAGGCGCTTTTACCACCCAATCGTGGAGTGGTCAGCTTCAAAAGTGATGAGCTTCCCCGGGGTTCTTCCTGACACGAAGAATGCCCCGTCCTTGCACGAGAGGCCTAGCTTCTCGCTACTGGCAGATTCGGATGGTCTTAGTGCAGCCGTGTAACTTAACCTACAAGCACATATGCCTACAGTAGGTTCTATATAACGGATGTAGCAAGGGGTAAACATAACCATGCATGTCAAATACGAACAAATGCATTCACTTTGACCAAAGTATTAATTTAGATTTGAACTGGCAGGTAAATAAAAGAATTCACCCTCCCTTGTATTCTACATTCGGCACAACTCTCATCCTAGTTGATACATTCCCGTTTCCACATGAAACAATAAAATAATAGCACCATAGAATCATAATTCAATAAATACAGCATTCAAAGCAAGGTGTTTCATCAACCATTATCCAATTTTGATTCTTAGGCAGGTCAGTGAACTAAAGACTTAACTTGCATTCTAAGTTCAATATATCCACAAGAATTTCAATTCACACAAGTAATTGGACCTGAGATGGTGTTTCAAGAACATAACTACTTTCAAATAAGAAATAGTTTTAATATTGTTAAAAGTTGAATATCATCTTTTCAAACAGATTATCTGGAAAAACTTTCTACAATGAATCTGTGCACATAAATTTTCAAGAACCGTTCCAGGAAGAGATAAGATACACTGCTAACATTCTTTTAACAACTAAAGAAATTAAAACTACTCAACCAAAACAGAGATATCAGTTATACATACATTTACGTTTCTAATGAGATTTACGTTTCTTCCTTTTTTAATATATGTTCAGCACGTATGAATAGGAGTCTACCAGGCCTAGAAAACGTAAGTTTGGAGGCTAGGAGAATTCAAATGCACACAATGATGAGATATAATTCTTGGAAGTACTCTTTTAGGAGATGAACGCATATAGTGGAATCACAGATAGCCTAAATCCACTCTGTTGAACTTGCTACTTGGTTAAGCATTGTGGCACACGGTCAGAAGATTTACTCTATGGATTCATGAATGCAATGGAATGAGTGCATTGTTTAGGTGGGTTAGGGGCTGCAGAGAGTCCTCTGCCTGTGAAATATATGGTGGGTGGATTTACAAGGAGACTATTTCCTTCAAAGTGGGATGATGCTGAAAAATGGCTGATAAATACAAGTTTTGTTGTTAATTCACCATGCATTAGAAGCAGGAGCAGTTCATGTTATCGCACCATAGTGATAAACATGTAGGTCTGGAGATGCAAATTATAGGAGCTATCGTGAGCACAAAATTCCAAATTCAGGATTTGAATAGACGTGGAGTTGCAAGACCCTAATAATGAACAACAGTTACCGATTTATAGTACAAAATGCAAAGACAATTGCAGAATCAACTGCAATTTAATATACAACAGAATATTGTTTACGTATGTCCCTTCACAGAGTGCAGGTAATATATAAATGTAAACTGGATTCAGAGGAAGAGTACATGCAAATAAGCTAGAAGAAGAGATTTGTATACTACATCAAATGAAAATGAAGAAAGAAGATGCAACGAAGAGATTTCCAAACACAAGGGATGTTCATATAATATTGCATTCAATCATTGAGGATCGATTGTTAAGTGCAGCACTCCAAAGTGACTAAGAAACTCAGCAAAGGCACTAGTAGTTATCCACGGTTCCCATTTCAAGCAAGTGATGCCGTTACCAAGAGAAATAATCAAACCAAAAGAATACAATCCGCTAAACAAAGCATCTGGAACATTTTGTAAAGCGAAACTTAAATCTGAAAACTCAAGTAATAAATATGGTTTCTATGCACCGAAATAAGACAAAACCTAGACCTGAATAATTCAATGTGCCATTAATTTTGGAGTCAAAATCATTCAATCCCTTACAGATAATGAAATCTTAGACAGTCATACAACTGCATAAAAATAAGGAGAATTTAAAACTCTTCCAGGAATCGTTTAAATTATCCTTATCACCCTTTTCAATGCATGATAATCTAGAGAAGTAAGCTATAAGGTATTCACAGAGTCTAAGTTCTTCTAAGTCAACAATCAACAATACACCAATCTCATGGTTTAGCTCACAGTACAAACACCAACACATAGATAACCCGAAACCTTATTCATTTAATATTGAGAACCATGAAAACCTTACAACAGTTCACATTCAAATTTGAACATTCAATAAAACTCGACACTATAATCATTTTAACCAACACCAGTATCACATTTACACTAAGTTCCATTTTTTTTAACAATAATAAATACACAAGCCAGTACATGAAAGAAATAGCAAACAGAGGATAGGGTTAGAATAGCCCCCTACTTGGTTATTCAAGCACTCAAACAAGTGAAGACAAAATGATGTCATAGTTTCTCCTGTTCCAAGTCTTTAAACACAACAGGACAATGCTCCCTTAGTAGCAAGAACAATTCCTTGAGCACTTCCAAGAAAAGCAAAACGGAGAATGCGGTCTGTCAAAGACTCCCAGTTTTGCGATACCCAGTTCCCAAATTTTCCAGCATGCATGTCAAGAAAGGACTTTTGAATGAAGAGTTTTCTCAGCATTAAATCCCCACTCCAAAATAACTGATTCTTGATTTACTTCCGTTGGAAATGAATGTAAAAGAAAAAGGATAAAATAAAAGTTCACATAATTAACATAATTTTGTTAATTCAAATTCTTAACAATTATAAAATAGCCTAATCAAATTCACATTTTCCATTTAGATAAAAAAAAAATTAAAAAAATGCAGATATTTATTTTTAATCATTGAACATTAAACACACATAGCAAAACTAATAAATATTTATAATGTGGTATGTGCATGGCACTACGACATCCAAATCTGTCACTAGGTGGGGAGCTAGACCTCTCTCCTCGACCACACCCCTTTCCTCTAACCTGCAACCACTCAAACACTCGACAATAAAAACTATCATCAGTAATTCACACGATAAATATACCTCCAAAATCAAATAATCATTTTAAAATTGCAACATTTTGCCAATTTCCATCTCTTTTAAATAAAAATTTACCAATTTCCATAGTTACCAAGACATGTCGATTCATCCATGTCGACATAAATCAACTAAAAGATCCACATAATAAGGAGGTCGCAAAACCGGTCGTGACATCCTCTCACACGCATACCACATCATTGTCTATAATTCGATCATTTTCCTTCCCCATTTTACAAAATATTTCATCTCCAAAGTACTATTTGATTATTCAATCTATCTCAATGATATTTTTTTTGGGTTAAACCAAGTCTTCATTACTCAGAGTAGAACAAATGAATCAATGCTATAAAGTTGCGTACACTTAAGAGTATGACACATAGAGAAATATTAACTTTCGATGGCTCCACATGGTAAATCAAAACATTGAATGACCCATACCCTTGAAATATTAGCTCCTCCAAATGAATAATAGATTTGTTTATGACATTCTAATATCATAGATAAACTAATGATCCTTGATTCCACATTTTGTATCAATGTCTGAGTAGGCATTTCCAACTACAATAGCTGAGAGAAATTGCTGCTTGAACATATAATGCTTGAGTTGCTAAACATTTTCTTGAAAGATTCTTAAATCTTGACAACCAGTTTCACTTCTTGCTGCAAATCCTACTTTTGTTGTGGTGTCAGTGCGTTGATCCAAATCTTTTCCCTGCAGGTCTCTTTGATGAACAATTGTATGGGGTTTTAAAATGAGGTTAGGAATGTTTATAATTCAAGCATTTATAACGTGAAGAGTTAGCGATGTTTGTGTTTTGAGCATTCATAATCCTATTGGTTATGAGTGTTCAATTTTTGAGCATTCAAAATTCTTTTAGTTTTATTTAGTTGAATTTTTAGCATTTTGAACTTAATTTGGTTGTGTATATTCAATTTTTTAGCATTTCTAACTTAATAAAAGTTTTGAGTATTTTGGTCGAAAGAGAATAACTTGAGCAAAAAAAATTTTAAACTATTTTGAATAATAAAAAAATAAAATTATTTTAAAAAATAACTAATTATTTCTTATCAAATTCATAACCTAAGCCAAAATAAACTCGATGGAAGATCACAATAGAACCAAAACACTCTCGAAAGAAATGAAAAAACTTTTGACCATTAACAAATGCACAGGTAACACAAGGATTTTTTGAAACTGAATTTTTGGATTGATACAAAATTTTCAAAAATTAGGCTGACAAGAATCAGGACAACAATTCAATAAGTGATGACTAGATGAGATTTTGCTGACTATTAAAGAAATAGGAAATGCCTCATCTTTTTTACTATTAGAATTTTGCACATTACAATACTTGATCATGGCGATCTCATTCATGATCATTCATTAAATGTTACCTCTAGACTAAAAAAACATTAACACTTCTAACGCCATTAAGAATTTAACAAGCTTTAAAAGAAATCTTATTGTTATTAAAGGAAAACTTAAAGTTAGGAAATTTAAACATTTCAATTATTCTCATATAGACTCGAGCACAATAATAAACATATGTTAATGATTTGTAATGCATTTGTGTGCAATAACATTTATTGATATTTTGCACCATTACTGACACCTGCAAATTCATATTTTAACATAAATACGAAACACAACAATAACAACTTGGAACAAATGTCCACTACACATCCAATCTTGTTCAAGATAAGCGTTGAAATATAGAATTACTGTACATTTGGTCTTCCCTAAAATGAGTAAGATACAAATTATCCTCGACCAAAAGACGTAACTTCAATCTAAAACTAGACCACTGGGTAAATGGTAATCCTAATAACTAAACCAGATCTATCTAGTCATAATTGGAAATTTTTCATACCAGTGATGAATTGATTAATGTCAAAGGGTGTGGTCTCTTCAAATATCAGTCCAGTTTTTCCCGTTATGGCCTTCAGTTTTCAAACTATTTTTGCAGCTTTCCAGATGTGTTCTTCCTCCAAATTGGTCACCCATTTTTTACAATCCTCAACTATAAATTTTGATGCCTTGCCAATGCATGAACCCATCTACAACTTCCTCCACAATATTTTCATACTAATGCCTTGACATCTACCAAAATCCCTTCCAGCCCATCTACAACTTCCTCCACAATATTGAATTCATAATCATTTGTTATGATTCAACATTGCCTGCACAAGCTATAAGCTACTGCTACCTCCTCCCACGCTCTTGAATTGTATGCATTTGCTACTTTTTTACTACTTTCGAATAGATCCTACAACGGCTTTGGCAACTTCCAGAGACTTGTCAACATAACTGCTCATGGGAAGATGGTAATCTAGCCATTTGCACTCCTTATCTAGCTTGAGGAGTAATTCATTGGCAGCTGTGATAAGCGCAACTTCTCCACTTTCAAAATATTCAATCACATCCATGATATTCCATGCTTGATAGAAAAATTTAATAGCTTTGTTTGCCATATTATTAGTCTCACCCTTGTTATGGATAAATGAGGAAATCACAAAAATGAGACTCAGTATGGAAACTTGTGGTCATCTTGGAAGAGCATTGATTGACATTTAATTCTGACTCCACTTCCAATCCGAGGGAATAATTAGGCTCGAGACATCTTTGGCCGCTAAAGATTGCAGAAGATTTATTGGTGAGAAATACAACTAACTCATTACATTATTTTCGGGTATGTGCAGGATCATGGTATACCAAACTATGACCTTAAGTGGCAATGAAAAATCAAAAAATTAGGGTTAGTCAACTTGACGTAAAAAGTTGAACATCTTATGAACCTTATATGTGAAAAAGTTGTAAGAATAGAATCTGTAGGAAATTGAATGTAGTTTCTAAACTACTAGCCCTTGTCTGAAAAAATAATAATCTAATTGTTCAAAATTTTAGATTCCAATGCAGTAGTAAGAAAATTTTAGGGAAAACATAAATAGTACGTGTATGTCTGACCACCTTAATCATAATCAAATGATGATATATTTTTTGAAGATTTGAGATATAAGTAGTAGACTCATGCCTAGATGTGACACATATTTTTTTGTAATTTTTTGCCAAATAAATAATTAATTATGAATTTTCTGCTACAACTTTTTCAGAATAAAAAAACTCTCGTGTCTGACCATCTTAACTAACTCTAAACTTTACAAAATTGAAAACTTTTTTTTTTCTTATAGTAGCCAAAGTATAGAATGTGACGCATGTTTTGGATTTCAACAAGGTGAAACAATTTGAAAGTTATAGTTTTTTTTCAATCATTATATCAATTATGACTTTAAAGATAACTCAATTGAAAAATAAGTAACAATTACTTACTGAACTTGAAATTTGATAGCAATTATATTGATGGAAAGTTGATAATGTCTTTAAGAAACCCTTTTCATTTCATCAATTTCGGGTGAAAAAATAGTAATCAGAGAGAGAGAGAGAGAGATGATGATATCAGATATACGATATGTTCAGATATCTGATATTTTTGGATATCTGATTCTTTTTACTGGCATTGAAAAGTAAAAAATTTATGATCAAAGACAAGAGACAAGGTATGAATTTTTTTATGAGGCAACATCCTTTTAAGGGTTTTTGGATTGTGAAAGACCATGAAATTTTGGTAAGGAAGAGAGTGCAATAATTTTTATGTCAACATTTTTTTTGCCTGTTTAGAAATGGGATCTCAAAACTAAAATATTTACCTGTCTTAATGACCTCCTTAAAAGATTTTGACTGAAGCTTTCCCTTTTTCATCATCTTCAATCCCAAGATCTTCTTTGTTCAACACAAAAACTCTCTTAACATATGGAAACTACCAGAGAAATCCTTCTTCACACATCCCGCAGCATCAACTTTAGGGTTTCATTACAGAGCATTAGTATTATAATATAAATTTTTATAATAGTATGTATTATATTATTATTATCTATTTCTCTATTGTATAATAGTATGATATTAACATATTAAATATTTATATTATATGTTCAATATTATACCTAACACAGAGAGAGAGAGAGAGAGAGAGAGAGAGAGAGAGAGATTTTAGATATATGATATGTTCAGATATCTGATATTTTCGGATATCTGATTCTTTTTAATGGCATTGAAAAGTAAAAACTTTATGGTCAAAGACAAGAGACAAGGTATGAATTTTTTTATGAGGCAGCATCCTTTTAAGGGTTTTTGGATTGTGAAAGACGATGAAATTTTGGTAAGAAAGAGAGTGCAATAATTTTTAAGTCAACATTTTTTTTGCATGTTTAGAAATGGGATCTCAAAATTAAAATATTTACCTGTCTTAATGACCTCCTTAAAAGATTTTTACTAAAGCTTTCCCTTTTTCATCATCTTCAATCCCATGATCTTCTTCGTTCAACACAAAAACTCTCTTAACATATGGAAACTGCCAGAGAAATCCTTCTTCACACATCCCGCGACATCATCTTTAGGGTTTCATTGCAGAGCATTAGTATTATAATATAAATTTTTATAATAGCATGTATTATATTATTATTATCTATTTCTCTATTGTACAATAGTATAATATTAACATATTAAATATTTGTATTATATGTTCAATATTATACCTAACACACACACACACACACACACACACACACACACACACACACACACACACACACAGAGAGAGAGAGAGAGAGAGAGAGATTTTGACAAAATTTGGGCGGGAGATTTTGAACATTTAATAATATCGGATATTTTTGGATATCTGATTCTTTTTACTAGCATTGAAAACTAAAAACTTTACAGTCAAAGACAAGAGACAATGTATGAATATTTTATGAGAGAGAGATTTGGGAAAAAAAATTCTGGGAGATTTTGGAAATCCAATAATATCTGATATCTAATATTTTCAGATATCCAATTCTATTTACTGGTGAAAAGTAAAAACTATATTCTCTGGGACCCTCAATAGAGGCACATTTTTTCTACAGAGAATCATGGGACTCGAGTTGTTACAAATCATGTTTTTCTTTAGAAAAGACAAAAATTCACTTTTTGCACTTGTTGGTTGGATTTTCTCTATTGCCAAAGGTTTTTGCATCACCTTTTTGGTCTCACTATGGCGAGTAGTGGTCATCGAAAGTATAAACAGAAGAGGAAACTCACAAATGAAGAGATTGAAGTGTATAGAGAAATGGATAGGGTTTCCCATCGAAACAAGAGACAAGGTATGTTAAATATTAATGAAGATGGTGGCATAGACCCACCTTTGAATGTGGTTTCAAGTGAAGAACATGAATTTGAAATGATTTATGATAATAATATTGAAAATGAGAATGTAGGGATTGAAGATGAAAATGTAGGTTTTAAAAATGAACATGTTGATGTGGACAATGGAAGTGTGGACATTGTCAATGACAATGCACTGATTGAATATGAAGGAATTGACAATGATAATGGTTGATGAGACAATTTATTGTCTCTATTTTGTTATAATCTTTAAACTTTGTTGACACTCTTTATGCTTTGATAAGATATTTCCAAGACATTTATGAACCTATACCTATATGAATTAGTGATAAGTACAGCTAGGACCACAAAGATTATGGTTAGTTAGAATGACATGTTTTGTTGAATATTATATATATTGTAGTACTTAATATAGCTACTTTAATCTATGTTCTAATATTTGGGTAGGAGATGAAATGTTGACTTGTATATGTACCGAATGCTACTAACCTGCCAGGAAAATAAGGAGCAGTACGAGAGTCATGCAACCACATTAAAGAAGGTGCGTTAGAGATCTAGCCATGATGGAAGGAGCCAACATGATTATGAGAAATATGCCACTACTGAGAAGGAGCTGTCATTCTAGAGAATATAGGGAATAATTCTAATATATTTCCTCAGTGTTGTTATTCTTTTATTTGCACTTATTGTAAAATATCATGGTTGTTATACTTCCTCTTTTGTGGCGAGATTCGGTTAGACTTTACTTTCATGATTTCAATAAGCATCAACTCTCTATATAAAGGGATTTGATTGGTTTAGCTAGTAATGAGAAAATATATTCAAATGTTGTGTTCAACGTAATAGAGTTACCCTTTTATGTTCTTTATGTATCGTTCAATCACTATGTAACCAATTTATGAAAATATAATGAAAGATTGATTTTGAATTATTTTTTGTGTTAATAGTTAGCAGAAGCCAACCAAGGGGGCCCACTTTGGAGGTGGAGTAGATTAGGATAGAGAAGATTTTCTTCCTACATTTTCTGTGCTTTCAAGTAGAAGTTACTATTTCTCCCTGCAACATTACTACTATGAATGTTCCTGCAACACTTGCAGAGATAGGTATAGTGGACGCTTTGAGTTGTTAAACAGGTTTAGGATAAGTTTACAAGCTTTCTACAATAATTTCATTAAGTAGTTAAGTGTGTTTACTTTCCTGAAGCAATATAATAAGTTTCTTTCATGCACTTTATCTTTCTGTAGCATAGGTAGTATGACTCCTTGAGGAACTTTGTGCACAAACTGTGCTGTCCCATTTCAAATCTATTCCCTAGGTTGACAATCTAAATGCATTTCATGATGGGAAAAGTAATCCTTAGTATGAATACATTATTCCTAAGAGAGACAATGACATGATTATCACTACCTATTGTGAGACTATTCATTTTTGGCACCATTGCTGGGATGGTGTCAAACTAGGAATCTTAATGAGTCATTTATTTTTCAGATTAATTTCCTATTTTTAGTTAATAGAGAGTAGTTATGAGCTTGCTTCAAAAGTTTATCAACTGACTTGCATGCATCAAAGAAGGCGAGATGCTCATGGCAAATTTTTACCAAAAGAACTTAAACTAAAAGAAGAGTTTGAAGAACTTGAGTTACCATTTATTGACGTAAGTCCTGAGTTTGCTACATCATCTTCAACAAAAGGAGATTCTCTTGATCTATTTAACCTTCTCCCTTTTGCAGAGATATTAGCCCGTTTCCTCACTAATTCTAATCCAGGACCACCTGTTGACCAGATCTCTTGGTTAATAATACTTCCAATCCCCAATTTCATTATCTAGTACCTCCAGTAATGGAAGCTCCGACCTTTCTATTTCCTATTCTAGGTCTTATTAACAACCCTAATCTCAAGAACATACCTGCTTCAGCCCTACCAAAGTTCTATGGTCTTATTATAGAGGATCCTGAAACCTTTTTGTTCAAGTTTGACATTTTGTGTCAAAGTTTTGACTATAATACTGACAGTCATAAGCTTAAGCTATTTCCAGCAACACTGAAAGAGTCAACTCTCAAATGGTTCATGGGCCTAGGATAAAATGCAGTAACTGATTGAGATGGGATGAGAGATTTATTTATCTAGAAATATAAGGAATATTGAAAAGGTGGTGACTTAAAAGGAGATGACATCTTTCAAATGTCACAAAAAGAAGATGAGACCCTGGAGGACTACATATCATGCTTCTTATAAAACTTGCAAAAGAACCCTCAACATGCACTGCATAAGGATTCACAAAAGCTAATTTTTCTAAGAGGAGTGAATGATAATTGCCTAGACTCATTGGACCTCATGGATGGAGGGGATATATCTCAGTCTTCCTAGGATGAACTCAAGAAGATTTTTTTGAACTATTCTAGAGCAACAGTAAAGAAAGGAAGAGGATTCTGACCAACAGTGGCAAAAGGAAGTGGCTCCGGCATTTCCAAGATATAAATCTCAAACTTGCTATCAGACTTCAAGAAAGATATCATTAATGATGTTGCTACACACTTGGACATGATGACTACCAAGAAGAAACATGCAGACGTGGAGGCATAGCTATCTGAATATTGTCCCCATTGCCACAAGAAAAAGAAGGATTGTCATTGCAAGCTAGTGGTGAACCTAGAGAATTAGCATCTTCCAACTGAGTACTTAAAGATAGAAGGAGAGGAAGAGAAAGTGTTCTTTTTTGCTCAATGTCAGCCATGGGCCATGAGACAAGGTATGCCTCAAGACCCATTACAAATTTCAAATGCTTATAATAGTCAGTGGAAAAACTAGAATGTCCAAAGCCCTCCACAGTATACTCAACCTACTTGGAATAATGTATGGCCCAACAATCAGAAGAATCAATGGTTTAATCCACAACAGCCCCAATGGTCACAACCTCCAAACCAATGGAAAAAACCATAAGGAAATTGGTAGCCTACTAATCAATGGAGAGGACCTCAACCATGGCTTAATCTAAATCCTGGATATCCATCTTTGCCACCTCCAATAAACACACCTGCAATTATGCCACCACCTGCAAATACAGTCCTCAAAAGAAGACACAGTTACCTGCTCAACTACAACTAAATCCAATAGTCAACAACAATAGAAAATGTATGCTATTGATGCTCAACAATACCCTTCTTATGCTCTAAACATAGCTGATATACACCTAAGATCAGGTACTACCTTGCCTGCACTTGAACCACCTCTTATCACTGAAGTGCCAGACCTTCCTACAACATTAGTACCACTCCCAAAGAATGTTTTGCCAAGTACAGTTTCCCTAGCTAATGTTTCCAATTCAACTAATGTTTAGACACTAGTAAAATATCCTTTTCCTCAGAGGCTCAGCCTGGACAAACCTACACCAAAAGAGGATCGGCCCTTTGATATCCTTCACCAACTAAAGAACATGCATGTCCAAATTCCTCTATTTCAAGCCATCAAGGATATTCCTATCTATGGAAAAGAAATCAAAGAGGCTTGTCTCAAAAAGCCTAGATGAAAGAAAATAGATCCCAAAATAGTTCATGTTATAGGACAACTAGCTAATATCATGTTGGAAAAACTGGTAATTCCAAAATATCCTAATCGAGGGAGTCCAGTTGTTAATATCATCATTAATGGTCAGTCTGTCAAAAATGCATTAATAGACTTAGGTGCTACCATTAATGTAATGACTAAGGATACTATGAAAAATTGAGCATAGAAGAGTTGTGAGCTACTCCAATAATCTTACAATTAGCAAATAGTTCTATTGTCACCCCTGATGGAATGATAGAAGACATAATAGTTTCCCTAGATTCTTGGGAGTATCCTGTTGATTTCATGATTCTATCACCAAAGGTAAATCTTGCTGGTTACCATGTTAATCTAGGACATCCATGGTTAGCAAAAATTGATGTAAACATTAGATGTAGATCAGGGAACATGACAATATCAAATGGGAAAGCAACTAAGAAACTAGCATTATATCCTCTAGCTCAACCCCAGCCAGATTTAAGCACACCTATATGGCGAGATTTAGGAGATGGGGAAGAAGAGTTGAACTCTATGGTTTAGCTCATGATGTTACATAGGAAATCCTTTCTAAAGTTGTAGGAGGAAGATGAAGTAATTCAGAGCATTCTTAATAATGATTGTGTAGTGATCAAAGACATATCTGAGAGTTCTGTGTTGGAGTTAACTACATATGAGAACCATGATGAGCATTGTATTTTGCCTTCAAAACCTAATATTATCCATCATCTACTACCTTGTGAAGTAGCTACAAGTCCTATCTCTAAAGTATCCATACTTGACCTTACAACTACTATTGAACTTTCCAAGGGTCACAACCTCCATGTAAATAATAAGCTCCCTTCAAAACAGATGGAGCAATTAACTAAGCTACTATAAACACATGAAAAAGGCCTTTCCATTGGACTATGGGGATATGAAGGGACTAAGCCCCACACTCTGTACACACAGGATCTATATCAATGAAGAAAGTCTCCCACTCTGTCAACCTTAGAGGAGGATTAACCCAGCATTAAGAGAGATAGTTAAAACAGAATTAAAAAAGTTACTAGATGTTGGCTTTATATATCCTATATCTGATAGTAAATGGGTGTCACATTTAGTTATAGTGCCAAAAAAGGGGGGTAAATAGAGAATTTGTGTAGATTACAGAGAGTTAAACAAAACCACCAAGAAAGATCATTTTCCATTACCATTCATTGATCAAGTACTTGATACTTTAACCAGTAAAAAGTATTTCTCCTTTCTTGATGGATATAGTGGATACAATCAGATTAGTATTGCTCCAGAGGACCAGGAAAATACTACATTCACATGTCATTAGGGAACATATACACATTTTGTTCTACCATTTGGGTTGTGTAATGCTCTAGCAACATTCCAGAGAGCTTTAATTAGTATTTTTGCTAACATTTTACATGATTACATAGAAATATACATGGATGATTTTACAACATTTGGGGTGACATTTGAAGAAGCTTTGTAGAATCTTGAAAAGGTGCTAATCAGATGCAAGGAACACAATCTCTCCCTCAATAGTGAGAAATTCTTTATGATGATGCAAGAAGGAGTTGTGCTTGGCCATTTGATTTCAATAGTAGGAATCCAAGTAGACCCAACCAAAAATGAGGTAATTCTTATATTACCCACACCTACTAAGAAAAAAGATGTAAGATCTTTCTTAGGACATGTTGGCTACTATAGGTGCTTTATTCAGAATTTTAGTCAAATAGGTAGTCCTCTATATACACTGCTTACCAAAGATGTTGAGTTTATATGCACATCAACATGTGATGAGTCCCTCCTACAACTCAAGTCACTTCTAACAACTACACCAATCCTCAAAGGACCTGATTGGTCTATTCCATCTCACATACATACAGATGCATCAGATTATGCAATCGATGTTGTGCTAAGAAAAAAGCCAAGCAACCTTGAGAATGTCATTTACTATATCAGTAAAAGCCTACATGGACCAGAATTGAATTACATAGTAACAAAAAAATAATTACTGGTTGTAGTTTATGCATTGAACAAATTCCACAATTATGTAACAGGTTATCCAATCTTTGTTCACATTGATCACTTAGCAATTAAATATCTAATGAACAAACCTACTATCATTAGTAGGTTAGCAAGATGGCTTCTTCTATTGTAGGAATTTGATATAAAAATTATTGATAAGCCAGGGAAGGCAAATGTAGTGGCTGACTATTTGTCTAGACTTCAGCATGTTAATGAAGACACTACTCAGGTTGAAGATACATTCCCTAATGAACACCTATTCCATATTTCAATAAAAAATCTATGGTATGCTAACATAGCAAACTACCTGGCAGCCAGCAAAATGCCCCCACATTTCTCTCTAAAAGATAGAAGAATGCTTGTAGAGAAAAGTTTCCAGTAGTCATGGATTGATAACACATTATTTTATATTGGACCATACCAAATTATGAGGTGGTGTGTGAGAGAGGATGAAACCTATGACATACTCCATGCTTGTCATGATGAGCCATGTGGAGGCCACTTTGTAGCAAAGAGAATAGCCCTGAAGATCTTAACAACAGGTTATTACTGGCCAACACTTCACAAGGATGCAGCCAGCTATACAAGGATATGTGATAAATGTCAGAGGATGGATTGACCAACCAAATTGGATGAAATGCCCCTCAACCCACAAGTGGTGGTCACACCATTTGACAAATGGAGCATGGACTTTATAGGTCCAATAGATCCTCCTTCAAATGGGAAATCTTATATCCTGGTATACATGGATTATTTGACCAAATGAGTGGAAGTGAAAGCCATGCAACATTCCAGAGATCAAAAGGTAGAAAAATTCTTGTGTGAGGATATTTTCGCCTATTATGGAGTGCCAAGAGAACTTGTAATAGACAAAGGAGCACACTTTACTTCAAATCTGATCAATGAACTAATGAAGGAATATAGCACCAAGCATAGGAATTCCAACCCTTACCATCCACAGGTAAATGGACAGGCAAAGGTCACAAATAAAGAAATTGAGGCCATCTTAACAAAGACATTTCAATTGCATCATAGGGATTGGAGTAGCTGACTAACTGAAGTAGTCTGTGTTAGGATTAACAAGGCAAAAATAAAAATTACATGCAAATATAACCAATATCAGAAAACAATAAACCACACATAGAAGAGAACACAAGACACAAAGATTTAACGTGGTTCACCCAATCCCTAGGCTACATCCACCAACAACGAGTCCAATATTTTATTATCTAGTGATTACAACTTGATTACAATATGTAACCCCTTACAGCTCAATTCCACCGCAAGTACTAAAATCATACATACTAAAATCCCTAACCCTAAGCCATATTATACAATATTTTTGCCACTTTAGGGTTAGAATGAGTTATAATATGTCAGCCCAAAATAACCAAAAATATGTCAGCCTCAAAAAAACACTTTCCTAGATAGTACTTTCCTAATCAGTCACCACAAGCTAACAATCTCCCACTTGGTGACTGATCAGTATCTACACTAAAAAACCTCCCACTTGGAGACTGATCCTGTAGCAATACTGCTACCATATGAGGCTCCCACTAGATTGAATCACCCTGGAATCAGCTGTCCCTTTATTCTGTTCAGTCTAGTAGACCAACCAAAGTTGAACAGGAGTTCAACGTCTCCCTTGTTACTACCTTTGTAAATATATCTGCTGGATTATCATCTATATGTATCTTTTCCAGCTTTAACTGCCCATCATCCAAAATTGACCAAATGAAATGGTACCACAACTGTATGTGTTTTGTCTTTGAGTGCAAAGCAGAATTCTTTGCAAGATGAATGGCACTTTGGTTATTTATATGTAGAAAATTACCCATCTGAGGATGTCCCAATTCTTCCATGAAGAATTGAAGCCATATCATCTCCTTGGATGCCTCTGTAGAAGCAACATACTCTACCTTTGTAGTGGATAAAGCAACCACCTTTTTTAGTCAAGAAATCCAACTCACTACTGTCCCACCAATAGTAAATACATAACCTGTAGTACTCTGCCTGCTATCTATATCTCCTACCAAATTTGAGTCAACATAGCCTTGTACAGTAGTAGTAGAACCCCCAAAGTGTAAACACTTACTGGATGTACCTCTCAAATATCTGAGAATCCATTTGACTACATTCCAATGCTCAATACCAGGGTTACTCATATATCGGCTAATGACTCCCACTGTGTGTGTAATGTCTGGCCTAGTACATACCATAGCATACATTAAGCTCCCTATAGATGAAGCCTAAGGTACCTTAGACATTTTAGTCTCTTCTTCTGGTGTCTTGGGAAACATATCCTTAGTCAATTTCAAATGACCAGGCAAAGGTGTGCTGACAACTTTGGCATTCTCCATAGAGAAACATTGCAACACCTTCTCAATATAATCAGCCTGGGATAGAGACAATTTCCTATTTTTCCTATCTCTGCAAATTTTCATACCAAGGATTTGTTTTGCTGCCCCCAAATCCTTCATAGCAAATGAATGTGCTAACTATTGTTTCAACCCCTTAATGTGATCCATGTTAGACCCAGCTAAAAGCATATCATCAACATATAAACATAAAATAATGTAGCTGTCATCATCCAAACTCTTAAAATAAACAAAATGGTTAGAATGACACTGACTATATCCATGCTCATTCATAAAAGTGTCAAATTTAATATACCATTGCTGAGGTGCTTTCTTCAAGCCATATAAACTTTTCTGCAATTTGCAAACTAAAATCTCCTTACCCTTGACCTCAAATCCCTGTGGTTGTACCATATAGATTTCTTCATTCAAATCACCATGAAGAAAGGTTGTTTTAACATCAAGCTGCTCTAAATGCAAATCTTCAATAGCCACAATACTTAAAATAGTATGAATAGAAGTCATTTTAACAACTGGAGAAAAAATCTCATCAAAATCAATACCATGTTTCTGTGCAAATCCTTTTACGACTAATCTGGCTTTAAATCTTTTCTTACCTTTGTCCTCTTCTTTTATCCTATAAACTCATTTATTCTGTAAAGCCCTTTTACCTGCAAGTAACTTACATAAATCAGGCATGTTTGATTTTTTAGCAAAGAGTCCATTTCATTTGTCATTGCAGACTCCCACTAAAGCTTTGTATCCACTTGTATAGCTTCATTATAACATTCAGGTTCACCAGCGTTTGTTAACAAAATAGAATACAAAGAGGGAGAGAATCTCTCTAGAGGTCTACTTAGCCTTGTTGACCATCTAACATTCACTGGGGTGTGTGGTATTTTTTGTTGCTATTGTTGTAGATCATAAGGAACTATTGGAACATCAAATTTTGGAGTATCATCCAGTACTACATAGTCATTTTCTTTCTTCTCATGCTGCTACAACAGATCTTTGTACAATACTTTCTCATTGAATATGACATCCTTGCTTCTTACAATTTTATGATTTTCAAAATCACAAAGCCTATAACCAAATTCATTAATGCCATATCCAAAAAATACACATTTCTTTGACTTAGCTTCCAACTTGGTTTTATTTTTAGAATCTATAAGTGCAAAAGTTTCACAACCAAAGGTTTTGAGAAAAGAATAACTCACCTTCTTACCACTCCATGCTTCCTCTATAATACAGTGTCCAAAGGAGTAGAGGGCCCTCTATTGATTAAATAAATAGAAGTGTTCACAGCCTCTGCCCACATATTTTTGGGTAGCCTAGCATGCAACCTCATACTCCTTGCACGCTCCATTATTGTCCTCTTCATGCGTTCAGCCACTCCATTTTCTTGTGGAGTCCTTGGTATAGTTTTATGCCTACGAATACCATTAGAGGAATAATAATCTTCAAATTCTGTGCTACAATACTCACCACCATTATCAGATCTGAGACATTTTAACCTTTTACCAGTCTCATTCTCAACCAAGCATTTCCATTTCTTAAAAGTTTGAAATACATCAGATTTCTGTCTAAGGAAATAAATCCATACTTTTCTTGTTTCATCATCTATAAATGTAACATAATACAAAGAGCCACCAAGGGAAGATACCTGAGCTGGTCCCCATACATCTATATGCACAAGCTCTAATCTCTCATTTTTCTTTTCCTTCCCACTCTTCACAAAACTAACTCTCTTTTATTTTTCATAAACACAACTTTCACAGAAATCCATATTGACACATTTTAGACCAGGTAGAAATTTCTTTGAATGAAGTAATTTCATACCTTTTTCACTCATGTGCCCAAGTCTATTGTGCCACAGTGCTGTGTCAGAATCTACAACAACGGTTTGATGTTCTTCCTACTCAACTGCAGCCACTATTTTTCAACATTCATTATCTTCTGAAATAATTAAAGTAGAAGGAACAATATGACCTGTACAAAGATATAAGGTGCCTACTTTCACAACTTTTGCTACTACTAAGGAACCTTTTGAAACCTTCCAATTTTTATCATTAAAAGTAACTGTGCAACCCTCATCAGTGAGTTGCCCTGCTGAAATTAAATTTTTATTCAACCTTGGAATATATCTTACCTCTTGTAGTAGCCAATGATTCCCATTATGCAACTTAATCTTGATTTTACCTTTTCCAACAATTTGACAGGGTTCATTAGCTCCCAAATAAACTAGCCCAAAATCCCCTTGGACATAATCAAAAAAATAACCTCTATGGGGTGTAGCATGAAATGAAGCCCCTGAATCTAACACCCATGAATCATCAACATTTTCTAAAGACAAGAGCAAAGCATCCTCTTCAGACTTTTTACTTACCACATTTGCCTCCTTGTTTCCATCATGTTTGTCTCCTTGATCTTTCTTTTGAGACCAACAATATTTCTTCTTATGACCTGGTTTTCCATAGTACCAGCAATCATTTGGACCTTTGGATTCATACCTCTTTCCCTTTGATTTTCCTCTTGATTTCCCACGATTTCCAGAGTTGTTTCCTCTATCTCTTGTGTGCCTCTGCTTTCTGCGTTCAATACACTACACAATATGGATGCCCCTGAGCTTTTCCTATGAATTTCCTCACTCAATATAACACCAATAACATCATCAAACTTTAGGGTATTAGAACCAGAAATAGAATTACTAATAGCCATTACCAAGCTATTCCAGCTTTCTGGCAAAGAACACAAAATCAAGAGAGCCCTAACCTCTTCATCAAAAGTAATTTTAACTAAGGCTAACTAACTTGTAACTATATTAAACTCATTCAAATGATCAGTGACTGATCCACCTTCTACCATTTTCATATTAAATAAACGCTTCATAAGAAATACCTTGTTTGAAGCTGAAGGCTTTTTATACAACTTCGCTAGGGTATCCATCAGATCTTTAGCTTTTGTTGCTCCAATAATATTGAATGCCATCGATTATGCCAGGCATAAATGAATACTCCCCAGTGCCTTCCTGTCCAAAATATCCCAATCTTCTTGAGACATTGTTGCCTCTTTCTTGGCTATTCCCTCTAATGGCTGCCATAGATCCTTCTGATAGAGATAGTCCTCCATTTGTATCTTCCATAACTGGAAGTTCTGCACATTAAATTTTTCAACCTTTAGCCTACCCTCATCTGCCATTTCTCCCACTTAATCAAGAGACTCTCCCACTGACTTGTGAGACCTGCTTCAGAGAATAGATGAAAGAATGAATGAAATAACCTCACTCTGATACCACTTGTTAGGATTAACAAGGCAGAAATAAAAATTACATGCAAATATAACCAATATCAGAAAACAATAAACCACACACAAAAGAGAACACAAGACACAAAGATTTAACATGGTTCACCCAATTCCTGGGCTACGTCCACCAACAACGAGTCCAATATTTTATTGTCCAGTGATTACAACCTGATTACAATCTGTAATCCCTTACAGTCCAATTCTGTCGCAAGTACTAAAATCATACATACTAAAATCCCTAACCCTAAGCCATATTATACAATATTTTTTCCGCTTTAGGGTTAGAATGAGTTATAATATGTTGGTCCAAAATAACCAAAAATATGTCGGCCTCAAAAAAATACTTTCCTGGATAGTGCTTTCCTGATCAGTCACCACAAGCTAACAGTCTGGGCCTATCGCACAACCTAGAGAACAACCACTAGATTCACATCATTTGAATTGGTATATGGAAAGGCAAAAATGTTATCAATTGAATTTGAACACAAGACATTACAAACAACTCTTGAATTAAATATCAATCTTCCTACAACACAAATAGAACGCCTTCTCCACCTCAACTCCTTAGATGAAATGTGCAAATCTACATTGGAGCACATGAAGCTAATACAAAATCAATGGAAGAGATGGAATGATGCTCATATCAAAAGAAAACAATTTCAAGTGGGTGATTGGGCATTATTGTATGATTCCAGATTCAAGGAGATTCTAGGAAAGTTGCAAACCAGATGGCTAGGATTGTATGAAATTGAATACGTCTTCGACAATTGAGAAGTCTAGTTGACCACACTAGATCCAGTACAATTAAAAATCCTTTTCAATGGACATCAGTTGCATCTCTATCACAAGCCCTAAACAAAAGTGGACTTCCTGCAGTAGTTCAACACCAACACTTCTGCAGCACCACAGGTAACACTTCCTGCAGTAGAAGGTGAAAACCTTCTTCCTCTAGCATCAACATAAAAAGCCTTCAAAAACTAACCATAATAAAAATTCATTTAATATGAGGTACATTTATTCATTAACTTTTCTTTCTTCTTCTCTCCAACTCATCTCATTTCTCTTTCTTCCATCCACTCACAACCCACATCATACACAATTTCTATTTTTAATTCTTTCAATAAAAGCCATGTCAGCAACAACATGCGGCCGCCATAATTGTCATGCTCTCACCACATTTTCTTCATGCATATGTTAAATGAATGCAAGGTACAACTCTCTCAATCCTTACTCACTTTTAGCACATAGATTTTAGTAATTATATCTAGTACTGCACTAAATATATAATTTAGGTGTTACGCTAGTTTTCCATTCTTATGCTAAATATGTCAAGGGAGGACACTTGTAAATATTTCATAGGGGGAAGAGGAAGTGTAATAAATTCCAAATGTCATTACTAAGCCATCCTAGTCACATCCTTGTCACTTCAACATTGTACTTAGGCCTTGTTCCATTAATTTTCTTTATTCCCACACAGTTGTCTTACTTGCAAAATTTTGATTTTCTGAAGTTGATATGATCTGAAAGGACTATAATTAAGTTGCATGGTAACTCACACAAAGCTATGATGTCCTCTGATTAAAAACTTCATTATTATTGTTCATGTTAACATAATGAAGGCATTAAATAGAGAAGAAATCGGTATTTTCAAGCAATACATTTGAATTTCAAGAAGGAAAGAAGGTATTTGTAGAGCACAAGAAACTAAGAGATTAACAGAGAAATTGGTGAGCATAAATTTGGAGGCTGGATATTAAAAAAAAAGGGACGACAACTACAGAGTCACAAGCTGATGCACCATGGTGTTTTACTAGCAGATGTCAAAGCAGTTCGAAGATTTAACACATGTGGTTGGTTGGGGTATTTTCTTCAATTATCAGATTTTAATGAGGAAGTAGCAACTAAATGTAAGAGTACCTTTGATGAGGGGCAAGCAACTATGTGGGGTTTAAAATTTGTCTCCATTGAGGAAATAATTTCAGAGGTCACCGGGTTGCCAATCATTGGGGATCATTACCCTAATGAGCATGACGCTCGGTCATCTCGAGATCAATTCTCCCAACCAGCTGATCCTCCTCATGAAATTACCAAGAAAGGTTGCAAGAGACTGTCTCTTCCTCCACCATTTCTAGAATTGGTGATGCACATTATCAGGTACTTAATTTGTGAGGGGGTATTTCAAACTTGCATGCCCATCATTTCAAGTTACTTAGTTGCATAAGGCATAATATCCAAGTTAATGTCCCTAATTTTATGTACAATATGTTGAGCATTAGTGTTGAGGAGACACAGAAGGGTAATGAAAATTATGTAAGCCACCATGCCTTAATAAAATTTCTAGTAGAAAGATCCCTTAGGGATGTCTCGCCCCTGGCATGGACATAATTTGTTCAATTTAAAACTCTACAACCCCAGGTCAATCCTGTTGAGAAACCTCTAGGAAATGAAGAAGAGTCTTCTAAGCCTGCTATAGAAATAGCTACAAAAGAAAAAGAGCCAAAGGTAGTCCAAGAAAATAAGTCTTCTGAGCCCACTCTAGAAACCAATACTCCTACTTCTTCCATAAAGAAAGGAAAACATAAATTTGCAAAAGAAAGCCCTAACCTAGAAAGTGAAATTCAAAACCCTGCAGTTCAAAGAAATAAAAGAAAAAGGTCAAGTCCCGCAACATCTATTCCTACAGAACCTACTCCTATAGCGCAAAGGCCAAAAAGATCCCACCAAAAGAAAACTACAGTGGTTGAGGAAACAATAGTGTGAAGAAGCCCTCACATGCGAGGACAGGTGTCTCCACCTTCCACTAGAAATCCAAATGTTCCAACGTCAAAACCTACTCCAGAAACTTTTGTTGAGTACATTCTTGATGATTCCCCCAAGTAGACATAAGTGTCTTCATCTCCCAAACATATGGAAGAGTCCCAAAATTTGCAAGAACCTAGTCATAACATTCCACAAGATGATCTGGGTGTGTCCGAGCAAAGCCCTACTATGGCACAAGAAAGCATTCCAGAGGATGTTCATATGACTCCTCCACAGTACCCTGTTTATTCCAATATGTCCATTGTGCCCTAAAAATCCACATGGTTCACTGAGTATTTTCAAAAAGCTTCCAAAGAAAAGAAAAAGAAAGCTCAGCTACAAGAATTTGGCCCACCAACAATACAATCCATACTCTTTAATTTATACAATCGATTTTTTTTCCAGAAGACTTGGTGGAAACAAGAAAGAAATAGATTGCAAAAAGAGATAAATGACAAGGAAGAAGAAATTGAAGCTATTAAGGAGCAGGTAAAGAAACAAAAGAAACAAATGGACCAAGCACTTAAATTAGCCAATCAGGTCATAGCCTGTAGACCACTACCCAGGGTGTATGCCATTTGTTTGAAAGAACAGTTCCTCTTGTTTTAGCTCATGATGACTATGAAGGGTATAGATTGTGAATTTAAATCAGCCTAGGAAATCTATGGATTGTACTGGACTCTACCTCCATGGCAACAAAATTTACTATGTGAGCTCTATTTACATAACTTTATCATTCCACATGAAACATAATGGAATCCTTTGCTCTATATAGGGGATATCCATTTGAGAGCTCTGATGTCATGAATGCACAATGAAGGGAATTATGATAGGTAGCTAGATAATTACATAGACTTAGAGAAGTCTGAACCCTTACTCTTGAGGGTTGAATCACACAAACCTAGTGTCCCCTTACAAGATTGGCTCAATCTAACCTATGAAAAATAAAAACCTGAGATTAGGGAAAGAGTCTTTGCATTGAGAGATAGGGTTTACGGAGAATATTAGGGATTACCTTAATTTTCAATTTAAAGAGCTCTTATAGGGGTAAGAAGCTAGTGGAATAGGTTGCTAGAGGCCTTCAAGAAAATAGAGCCACACAGCCCAATCAACTTTGAAGCAGCTGTAAATAGAGAAAATAAATATGTGCAGTTGGGGCATTGGATCATAAGAGAATTGTGGATTCCCTTGTCTTTCCAACCACCTACACTATTATGGCCTCTATATGACATCAATGCCACAAGATTGGACCATTTATAGGAGGAGCATCAAGCAGATTACTTGGCTAGAACATGAGGATTCTATTACACTTTCAAGAGTGGGAAAAAGGGAAAGACAATAGTCAGTGATTTCAGATCAAAACCAATAAATGCAATGCTTGAGGACAAGCATTATATTTAGTAGGGGGAAGATGATGAGACAATTTATTGTCTCTATTTCCTTATAATCTTTATACTTTTTTGACACTCTTTATGCTCTGATAAGCCATTTCGAAGACATTTATGAACCTATACCTATGTGAATTTGTGATAAGTACAGCTAGGACCATAAAGATGATGGGTAGTTAGAATGACATGTTTTGCTAAGTATTATATATATATATACATATATATATATATATATATATATATATATATATATATATATATATATATATATATATATATATATATATATATACCACTCTTGAACTACTTCTTGTTTTCCTGGTAGGTTAGTAGCATTCGCTATATATACAAGTCAACATTTCAACTCCTACCCAAATATTATAACATAGATTAAAGTAGCTATACAAAGTACTGCAATATATATATATATATATATATATATATATATATATATATATATATATATATATATATATATATATATATACATATATACATATATATACATATATACATATATATACATATATACATATATATACATATATATATATATACATATATATACATATATATATATATATATATATATATATACATATATATATATATATATACATATATATATATATATATACATACATATATATATATATATATATATATATATATATATATATATATATATATATATATATATCTATATATATCTATATATCTATATATGTATATATATGTATATATGTATATATATATATGTATATATGTATATATATATATATATTGTAGTACTTTGTATAGCTACTTTAATCTATGTTATAATATTTGGGTAGGAGTTGAAATGTTGACTTGTATATATAGCGAATGCTACTAACCTACCAGGAAAACAAGGAGTAGTTCAAGAGTGGTGCAACCGCATTAAAGAAGGAGCGTTAGAGATCCAGCCATGATGGAAGGAGCTAGCAAGATTTCAAGGAATATGTCACTACTAAGGAGTTGTCATTCCAGAGAATATAGGGAATAGTTCTACTATATTTCTTCAGTGTTGTTATTCTGTTATCTGCACTTATTGTAAAATATCGTGGTTGTTATACTTCCTCTTTCTATAGTGAGATTCGGTTAGACTTTACTCTCATTCTTTCAATAAGTGTCAACCCTCTATATAAAGGGATTTGATTGGTTTAGTTAGTAATGAGAAAATATATTCAAATGTTGTGTTTAGTGTAACAAAGTTACTCTTTTCTGTTCTTCATGTATTGTTCAATCACTATGTAACCAATTTATGAAAATATAATGAAAGAGTGATTTTGAAGTATCTTCTATGTTAATATTTAGCATAAGACAACCAAGGGGGCCCACTTAGGAGGTGAAGGAGATTAGGATAGAGTATATTTTCTTCCTACATTTTTTGTGCTTTCAAGTAGAAGTTGTTGTTTCACTCCTGCAACATTACTACTGTGACTGTTCCTGCAGCACTTGCAGAGATAGGCATAGTGGATGCTTTGAGTTGTTAAATAGGTTTAGGATAAGTTTACAAGCTTTCTGCAGTAATTTCATTAAGTAGTTAAGTGTGTTTACTTTCCTTCAGCAATAGCATAAGTTTCTTTCATGCACTTTATCTTCCTACAACATAGGTAGTATGACTCCTTGAGGAACGTAGTGCACAAACTATGTTGTCCCATTTCAAGTCTACGTCCCTGGGTTGACAATCTAAATGCATTTCATGATGGGGAAAGTAATTCTTAGTATGAATACATTATTCCTAAGAGAGACAACGGCATGATTATCACTACCTATTGTGAGACTATTCAATGGTACACAAGAACCAAATCAACGTAACACATCTTAAAATTATTTGAGAAATGATGTCCCTTGTGAAGAAGAAAGACAAACTTCAAAATTGAGACCTTCAAGAACAACTAAATGGTTACTTGAAATTGATGAGAACATAATGAGCAATTTTGATGGAAAGAGATTAGAAAGAACCATTTGAATGTGGGTTTCAAAACTTTTTGATCAATTTTTTAGCCACAAGACATCGGTTGAGCAATGCTAGATGTTTGTGCAATTGTTAAAGATGCAGAAGATGAGACATATACTAGTCAAATTGAAGATTAGTGTGAATAAGAAAAAGGAGAGGAATGCTATTATTGTGAGAAATCTTTTTAGTGCTCTCAATTCCATTGGGAAGACTACCAAGGAAAAAGATAAGAGAGTCATTAAGAGGGTTATTACAAATCCTTAGTAAGTCATCATTTGAGAAAGGTGCATTTGATGAGACAAACTTGTGTTGAATTGAATTTAAATGGTAAAACTTTGGATAGAGCACTTGCAAGAAGAGAAAGACTTGATGATCCTCTTCAAAATGATACATGGGCTTATGGTGGGAGACTTTCACATTGTGATAAGAAGCTTATCGATGCTATGAAGGATCAAATTCAAATATTTTCACAATCTAACTCAAGAGTGTCACCAAATGTGAAGGATGTATTGAAGTTGAGAATTGGCATTCGAGATAGCACCCCGAATCCAAAACATTATTTGGAGGTGATTCAAACAATTTTGTTCAAAAAAATTTGTGAGACACATCCAACATTGCAAATATCACAAAGAGCTTTTGAAGCCCTTGAAATCCTTTTTTTTGTGTGCCTCTTAAGATTTGAAATACTTGTTGTTGCAAATATCATGTGGATTTTTCAATGCACCATGAATTGTTATGATCCCTTCATTCTACTTTGCATACTAGTGAAATGTTGGAGGAGTGTGGTGCAAGTGCTCTTCCAAAATCATCAAGAGACTTGCTAGATCATTTTTTATGTCCTAGAGAAGATGGATGTTTCTTTTATAGAAAAGATTTCTTAAATGACAAGTGCTCAGAGTGTGGTGGGCTACTGAAGTTTGTTGAATATTTTCACGAGGGCTATGAACATGATTTTGGAAAGACAATTGTCCACAAAAAGGTATATGAAATCATTAAATATACATTAAAAACTAGATGTGAAGGCTCTAGATGTGAGTTGGATACAAAAGAATGCAATGTAGCTGATTTTACTTCAGATTTCAGGAAGAATCTTTTTTACAAGTATGCAAGGCATAGTCACGGGTCTTAGTGGTTGGATCAACAATTCAGGATGTGTAAGGACACTTTCCTGATTGGCACTATTATATTAGTTGTTGAATTTGTAGAGAACTATACATTGCAGCCCCAAAATGAGTTGCAAGCCCAATATTAAAATTCTATTCAAGTTGCTATTTTTGTGCACATAACATATAGACATTCCCTTGATAGTACAAAAGATGACCGAAAGACAATCAGAGAGTACCATTTTTATCTGAGCGATGATAGATCACACTCATTAGAGTTTGTCCAACATTTATTTGATAATTATTTTGACTAGGTGCGGGAAAATAATATTGCTATGGCTAGACATCTCATTTGGTTAGATAACTACACAGGTCAATTAAAAAATACTCATATGTTTTATTGATTATGTAGAATGCATGTAGAGAGAGGTGTACCTCATATTTTTAATTTTTTTGAGGGTGGTCATGGAAAAGGGGAGCATGATGGAGCAGGTGCATGTGTAAAAAGAGCTCTAGTTAAGGAGAAACTGAGGATTTTAGGTGTAGAAATTGTTGTCACTAGGGATTGCACTCGAGTATGGCTAAGTGTAAAACCTAGCAATCCCATGAAACATGGGACTACTTTAAGGATGTGGGTAACCTATTAGAAAGTAGACCTCTGGATTAGGGGCTGGCTTCCCCTTGAATCACCTTGAAATTGAACTGACTTTTAGGAGGAAAAGGGAGAGAGAGTGCATAAAATTGAAACTAAAACTAGGTGATTCACCAAACTAAATAGATCCACAAACTGCAAAACACTCACAATGGAATTCAAACATAACCTGAGCATCACATCTTCTCCCTACCTTTGATTTTTCCCTTAGAAATAACAAGGTGCTGGCTCTAACTGAGAAGGAAAAGTAAATTCCACAAACCCAAATACCTTCAAATGCACACAGATTGAGACTTTAGGAAATAAAAGTGCTTATGAGTATCTAAATGAACAAAATATCAAGTAAAGGACTAACTTTCATCACATTACATGACATAAAGTCCATCAAAACAACTCACAAAACTGTAGGAATAAGAAGGACAATTGCTATGAACTGTATTGAAAGGAGCCAAATTATAGCTTGCTTTTCCAAAGCTACAAGCATTTATCTCCAAGAAAGAGAGAATGAAGAACTAACCTCAATCACCTAAGTGAGAGGTATATAAAAAAAAACTTAAGAATCTGCATTCATGACCCTCGACCTCACCAAAAATGGAAAAATTCTGCATTTAGGGCCTGTGAAGATGCCTCTTAAATTCGGATGCCAGATTCCCAAATTTGTAGGGGTAAGGGAAAAAGTGAAAATCCTAAAAAAGATAAGCCATTAAAGTCTACCATATCCCCTGATCATGCTTTGGTAGATAATATCTGAACAAGATGATTTATAAAACATCACTTGTCAAATATTTTACAACATAAAATATGCATGATTTTACATTAAATATCCCATTTTAATAATGGCCCCTAATAAAACATTTTACAATAATAACACCTAAGTGTTTAGGGGTCACATTATCCATTCATAAAAAAAACACCTAGGACTTAGGGGTATAGGTCTACATCTCCAATTTTGCCTTTTAGAAAAATGACCTTTTCTCAAAATATTCTTCAAATTTTTAATAAAAGTCCATTTTATTTTTAATGCCCCCTCTAATTAGGAAAAATTAAAAAGAATATTTAAATAATATTCTTATAGCATATACCCTTTTTATGTTTATAAAATAAACATTTCAAAAAAAAATCTCCAATTTTTAATGTTTTGAAAACATATAAAAATCAGCTTTCTTGCCTTTTAAACTTCTCTCCCTTTGCAAAAATCACGTGCCTTAAGGGAATTTCAAATGGGAAGGGAGACTTTCTCTTTGGAAACTTTCCTTTTACTTAGCTTTGCATGAAATTAGAATTCGAATATCCTATGAGGCAAGATGTAAGAGTTTTCAACTTCATTTTTCATTGGAAGATTTTAATTTTTTGTTTTCTCTTGCATTATGGCTGGTCTTTCTTCATTCTTTCATTTTTTTGGAAGCATTATTTGATGGTTTTTCCTTCATATCATGGGCATGATCAAGCTTGATATTGATTTTGATCATTGAGGGCATCATATAGCTACTCTTTTGATGATTATGTATTGTAGTTTTTTGTCTATGTAGATGCTGATTTTGTACCACTATTGTACCATTTTTCTTGAGGGATACACATGTAAATGTATCATATTTTTTTCTTTGATTCTTCAAAATACCAATTTTTGAGATGTGCATACAAATTAGGACTTTGATTTTGTTGATATTCATATGCAAATGCTGCTTTGTTTAAGATATATGTAGATTTTGTATTGCACCATTTTCTTCCTGTAGCAATGATTTGTTTCTCTCTATCATTGAATCAATGAAGATGATCATCTCACACTTCTCATTGTGAGGTTGGTCTCTAGCTAATAGCCTCTTTTTTTTTTCATGTATGAGCACTGCATCTCATGGATGTCACTGATGCATCATGAATCACTAGAAGGTTTCATGATACAAGGTCATGTCCCTTCATTATAGTAGACTAAAATGTTTCATACCCAAGAAAATATGTCCCTTTCACAGTCTATTTTTCCTCACTTGCTGCACATGACACAAACAAGTTAGTAAAAACATGGTACTTTTCTTCCTCTTGCAACATCCTTCTGAGTGTGCACATGTCTAGAGCAAGGTCCCCTTCTTGTGATGAATGGTTAATTATGTTCATGAATGAATGCAGATGAGGAAATGTAATAGTATATCATGCATTTTGTAGATCCCTTGGAGCTAACCCCATTTCTTTTCTTCTTGCAGATTCTAGATCAAGTAGGAGCACACTAGATTCACACCCTGGTTATCCTTCCATCATTTTTTTAGGAAATGTTTGGTACCCTATTGTTTATGTTCATTTTTCCTATGTCTGTACATGTTTAGCCATAGATCATTAGGAGTTGGCTATGCTCATAGCCTGTGTGAGCTTTAGATGATATTATCTTTTAGTTTCTTTCTTTGTACAGTACATACAGATATTGGCATGTATACATGTAATCTCTAGATGTAGAAATTTATCTTCTTACATGTATCTTTTTCTAAAATGAACACAAAATTAAGAAAGATCACCTAATAACACAAACTAGGGTACTGTAGCTTCATCTATTTATTAGGTAACCAATCCAAAAATGAGTAAAAATGTGATAACATTCTAGCGACCTCAACTAAGTGCTTTCCTGCTAAGCACCCTGACCAGTTGCCTTGTAATCAATTGGGCATAGAGTCTTTAAGCTTTAGAACATAACTTGACTCCTTCAAACAACCTCCTCCAACAAAATTGAAACTAACTACCTGAGACAGACTGCTCAGGCTTATTGCTAACCCAACCAACTGCAAACTGAAAGCTAAAAGAAACCTTGTGCTGAAGCACTTAGGGAACATAGAAACAAAACTTCTATCCTACCCTACTCTAACTAGTATTAGGAAACTAGTTAAACAAATCCATAGATTGGACTATTGAAATAACTTCCCATTCTCCTCAAAGTGTTATACTTTGCATATTTTATCCCAACAAGGAGAAGATAGAACATAAAAACATACTGAACTACCTAGCATATCAACTTTTGAAATTGGTAATAGAGATTACCAACCTCAATTAGATCATAGGTGTTGTCCTCCCAGGGAGTTTGATAAGACTGATTAAGTTCATGGTCACCAAGAACTGGATTCCTGACATCACCCTCCATTAAATCATTAAGTATGGATGTCCTTCTTGGCCCCACCTAAGCTAGATATCTGATGGGACACCCCCTTGAGAGTATGAAGCCAAGCCTCTGTTTCTCAGTATGCATCTCATTAATAACTTTAGCATGCTGATAAAAAACCTTCCCCTCCATGATGGTCTACCATACCATCTCTTCTTCTACACTTAGAGGACCATCCTCTTCATTTGTTGGAATAGCCAATAGCTCATCAAAGCTATCAAGTTGTCTCATGTCCTTAACAATCACTGGGCCCTCCTCATAGTCCAGGAAACATGGCTCTTGAGATTCATCCACCACTTTATTGCTAATAGGTCTAGATTCTACAACTAAGACACCATTGCCCTCCTGAAATACAAACTCTTCTTCAAGAACATACAAGCCATTATCTTTTTTCAAGAAGATGAGGAACATCAACAAGAGTTGAGAAAAAAGCATTGATTATCAAATCAAAATCATCTTGTTGTTCTAAGTTAGCAACAACTGTATCATTTTTCTTATCATAACCAGAGAGCTCAACTAGTAAATCTTGCACTACTTCATCTTGCTCAATATAAGAAGGCATCTCCTCAAATAAATCAGTTAGGATCTCACCTTCTTCACTTACTTCCAAATCCTTGTCTTGCTGCTCTAATCCATCAATATGTAACAAATCTACTTGTTTCTCATGATCATCATGAAAAAGTACACCTAAAAGATAAGTTTCATCTTCTTCCTAGTGGCTTGAAATGCTATGAGGTGTAGGGGTCTCTTTAGGAATTCGCTCATAGGGCTTTATTTGTTGCAGGATGGGCTCATTATCATTTAGGAAGTCAAACCTTTTAGGGGTCTCTTCTATATGAATAAAATGGAGTGGATGGAAAAATAAGATAGGGTTATGAATAGTCTCTAGAAAATCATGGAGGTTAGGCCTTTGTTGACTAGGACTCTGAACTGAAGGAGAAACCCTAAAGCTTGGAATTTTAATAGAAGTGCTAGTGGACTTACCAGGAAAGAAATATGGGATTTGAACCTTGTGATTCTCTTGTCTGGTTTGCAAAGCCTCTAGGTCCTCTTCAGCAGCATGAGGCATCTCCTCCTGGGTCTCCTCCTTAATAAGAGTTGGCATCATGTAATCCGAATACATGGTCCATGAGGGTCTTCAAGACTGCATTAAGTTTCCATTTCCCTCTAGTGGATTTGGTGAGCTCTCTTGCATTAGGGCAGTAGTGACTTCTTGATCTCCTTGCCTTGGTGCTTGTGCCAATAGATTCTTCATCAATTGATCCTTTTCTTCTAACTCCTTTTGGAGATCCTTCTCAGTTATTGTAGCCATAAGATAGATGGCCCTTATTAATTCTCGCTGCTCTTCAAGATTTTTATCATAAACCTTCTCTTGTGTCAAGATCAATTGGTTCTTTTCTTCAAGGGTCTGCTCGTAAATTGCTATCTTATTTTCTAGCTTCCATGAGATCCCTTCATTCTGAGTCACCATCTCCATATACTACCTTGAGACCTCCTCTTTTTGAGACCTCATCTCTGCATAGTCTTTCACGAAAGATCTCATTTCCTCCCGAAAAATTGCCAACCAATCATTGTAGTTTGAATCTAAAGTGGTGTAGGACTGATTTTGGGGATTGTAATGGTGACCCTCATAGGGTGGTTCATAGGAATGTTGCTAGGATGCTTGATGCTGGGAGGGAGGGTATGGTGGTGCATGCTGGTAACTTGCTATTTGTGGGTCATTTTGGTTATATATTGTTGCTTGGTTGGCTTGATAAGGCATGAATGATGGCACATGGGTAGTTTTCTCATGATATGGGGGGTGATAGGGTGAATATGCATTAGGAATTGACATGCTTAAGCATCAAATAAGTTGGTAAAAGATATTTTTCTGAAACTTATTAGCACTTGAACTTCTTAAACTAGTAGATTTCTCTAAGAGTCACCATGGTGTTTGAAACAAACTACCTCTTAAAGGCTGATTGCACTAAGGATCACACCAAAATCTCAGTGAATGATGGGAAACAAATTTTTCCCACTGGGCGTGCCAAAAACTATTGTCACTAGGGATTGCACCCAAGTATGGCTAAGTGTAAAACCTAGCAATCCCGTGAAACATGGGACTACTTTCAAGTTGTGGGTAACCTATCGAAAAGTAGACCTCTGGATTAGGGGTCGGCTTCCCCTTGAATCACCTTGAAACTGAACTGACTTTTAGGAGGAAAAGGGAGAGAGAGTGCATAAAATTGAAACTAAAACTAGGTGATTCACCAAACTAAATAGATCCACAAACTACAAAACACTCACAATGGAATTCAAACATAACCTGAGCATCACAACTTCTCCATAACTTTGATTTTTCCCTTAGAAATAACAAGGTGCTGGCTCTAACTGAGAAGGAAAAGTAAATTCCACAAACCCAAATACCTTCAAATGCACACAGATTGAGACTTTAGGAAATAAAAGTGCTTATGAGCATCTAAATGAACAAAATATAAAGTAAAAGACTAACTTTCATCACATTACATGACATAAAATCTACCAAAACAACTCACAAAACTATAGGAATAAGAAGGACAATGGCTATGAACTGTATTGACAGGAGCCAAATTATAGCTTTCTTTTCTAGAGCTACAAGCATTCATCTCCAAGAAAGAGATAATGAAGAACTAACCTCAATCACCTAAGTGAGAGGTATATAAAAAAAAAATTAAGAATTAGCATTCATGACCCTCAACCTCACCAAAAATGGAAAAATTCTGCATTTAGGGCCTATGAAGATGCCTCTTAAATCTGGATGCTAGATTTTTAGATTTGTAGGGGTAAGGGGAAAAGTGAAAATCCTAAAAAACATAAGCCATTAAAGTCTACCATATCCCCTAATCATGCTTTGGTAGATAATATTTGAACAAGATGATTTATAAAACATCACTTGTCAAATATTTTACAATATAAAATATGCATGATTTTACATTAAATATCCCATTATAATAATGGCCCCTAATAAAATATTTTACAATAATAACACCTAAGTGTTTAGGGGTCACATTATCCATTCATAAAAAAAACACCTAGGACTTAGGGGTATAGGTCTACATCTCCAATTTTGCCTTTTAGAAAAATGACTTTTTCTCAAAATATTCTTAAATTTTTTTAATAAAAGTCCATTTTATTTTTAATTCCCCCTTTAATTAAAAAAAATTAAAAAGAATATTTAAATAATATTCTTATAGCATATACCCCTTTTATGTTTATAAAATAAAAATTTCAAAAAAAAAATCTCCAATTTTTAATGTTTTGAAAACATATAAAAATCAGCTTTCTTGCCTTTTAAACTTCTCTCCCTTTGCAAAAATCACGTGGCTTAAGGGAATTTTGAATGGGAAGGGAGAATTTCTCTTTGGAAACTTTCCTTTTACTTAGCTTTGCATGAAATTAGAATTCAAATATGCTATCAAGTAAGAGGTAAGAGTTTTCAACTTCATTTTTCATTGCAAGATTTTAATTTTTTGTTTTCTCTTGCATTATGGCTGGTCTTTCTTCATTCTTTCATTCCTTTGGAAGCATTATTTGCTCATTTTTCCTTCATATCATGGGCATGATCAAGCTTGATATTGATTTTGATCATTGAGGGCATCATATAGCTGCTCTTTTGATGATTATGTATTGTAGATTTTTGTCTATGTAGATGCTGATTTTGTAGCACTGTTGTACCATTTTCCTTGAGAGATACACATGTAAATGTATCATATTTTCTACTTTGATTCTTCAAAATACCAATTTTTGAGATGTGCATACAAATTAGGACTTTGATTTTGTTGATATTCATATGAAAATGGTGCTTTGTTTAAGATATATACAGATTTTGTATTGCTCCATTTTCTTCCTGTAGCAATGATTTGTTTCTCTCTATCATTGAATCAATGAAGATGATCATCTCACACTTCTCATTGTGAGGTTGGTCTCTAGATAATAGACTCTTTCATTTTTCATGTATGAGCATTGCATCTCATGGATGTCAGTAATGCATCATGAATCACTGGAAGATTTCATGATACAAGGTCATGTCCCTTCTATAGTTATTTCTTTATTTCTTAGCTTGATTATAGTAGACTGAAAGGTTTCATACCCAAGAAAATATGTCCCTTTCATAGTCTATTTTTCCTCACTTCTTGCACATGACACAAACAAGTTAGTAAAAACATGGTACTTTTCTTCCTCCTACAACATCCTTCTGAGTGTGCACATGTCTAGAGCAAGGTCCCCTTCTTGTGATAAATGGTTAATTATGTTCATGCATGAATGTAGATGAGGATATGTAATAGTATATCATGCATTTCTTAGATCCCTTGGATCTAACCCCATTTCTTTTCTTCTTGCAGATTCTAGATCAAGTAAGAGCGCACTGGATTCACACCCTGGTTATCCTTCCATCATTTCTTTAGGAAATGTTTGGTACCCTGTTGTTTATGTTCATTTTTCCTATGTTTGTACATGTTTAGGCATAGATCATTAGGAGTTGGCTATGCTCACGGTCTGTGTGAGCTTCAGATGATATTATCTTTTAGTTTCTTTCTTTGGATAGTACATAAAGATATTGGCATGTATACATGTAATCTCTAGATGTAGAAATTTATCTTCTTACATGTATCTTTTTCTAAAATGAACACAAACTTAAGAAAGATCGCCTAATAACACAAACTAGGGTACTATAGCTTCATCTATTAATTAGGTCACCAATCCAAAAATGAGTAAAAATGTGATAACATAAATCATTGATGCATGTTCTATTGTTGATTGGTGTACTTCAACATTATCATAGGGGGGATTCTTGATTCAGCGGTGCACAGATTCTCTTGGTTGGTTGAGTTGGGCATAATAGGAGATAGCTTGGATTGTCAAACGGTGAAAGATTATTCAAAAATGCATTCATTTTGAAGCTTAGATGCTAGTACATGGACCATTTGGACATGAGAGTTGGCTTGTTATTGTCCGAGTTGTCTTTAGTGTGATTGGGATCAGTGTGAGTCAAGTGAGTGGGTTGATACATGGATTCCACATTATCTTACTCCTTTATCTCTCATAGTCTCTGTAATAAATGATGACATGGATTGTTCACTTGACTACAACCATCTTTCAGAGCTTCTACAGCTAGGACATGTTTTTGCATTGGTTTCACCACAAGGGAATAATGAGAGATCAGATTATTGGTTAGTACTTTGTGTACGAAGAAAGAAGAAAATTGCACAACTGGTGACAGATGATGATATGTTCACATATCCAACAAGATTACATGTTGTTGTGGGAACATGGTTGCACACATATATGATTAGAAATAATTGCATTCCTGCATTTGAATACTACAAGAAGCATAAAACCATTCTCATGTATTCACACCTTGTTATAACAGCCAATGTTAAGTTGTTGAAACATCAAGGAAAACCAAAGGGTAAAAGTACAAAGTTGTGTCACACTTTTATAAAGGAAAAGGTCAACAACACACAAATTTTTTAACTTTAACGACATAAAAATCATAGTTATGTTTAAAATTTGGAGATGATGTAAACTAATGAAATGTGTAAAAGTGGATGAAGTTTATGCCTATAATTTTTTTAATTTTTTTTGAACAAGAATTCACATAGTTTTTAAATTTTTTAAGTCCATTTTTTACTTGCTGAAAAATGCTGAAAAATGGGGGTCTTGTTCGCAACAAAAAAGTATATGCAAATAATCTTTTTTTCCTTTGATTTCAAAATATGTCATAGATAAAATGTATAGCTAGTGCAAAAAAGAAGAAAAATTAGTTTTCAATGTATATTTTCTCTAATATAACTACTCAAAGTCGAACATACCTGAAATCGACAGTTTTCATCTCGCGTCAAATTTCCTCTATCAAATCTACACCATTCAAAAAATAAATTACACACTCTTGAAGATAACTCTCTCCTCTAGTGTTAAATATAAATTTTCAATTTTTTTGATAAGCTTTACTATTTTTTTCTATTTTTGAAGCATCTTGTTCTCGAATGTTAAAATACCTACTTGCAGTATTTTGAAATTATAATATATTAGATCTAATTAAAATACTATAAAAATTATATGATGATAATCTTGACTCTGTGCTCTAGAAAAGGGTATTTTTATATTTGTAAAAAATTATCATTAAAAAGAGTAAGAGTTATTGAAACATCACTTTTCTGAAATAATTTTATTTCTTTAGTAATTGTTATAAAATATGCATTTAATAGATATTTCCAATTGGAAAAGGTGAAGAACTTATCTAACTTAGCTAGAATGAATCTAGCTAGACCATATGTTTGACAAAAAATAATTTTAGTTAGAAATACTCAAATTCAGCTATGCTGATATGTTGTCCTAAAACGTGACACAGCTTTGTGCTTTTACCCCAAAGACAAAGAAACTTTGGACTATTAGTACTACTGATCATGAAATAATATTGAATACCCTCAAGCAGAGAGATGACCCTTCAGGGACACTTTAGTATGTAATTTCAACTCAAGTTGTAAGGTTTTCCATGTTTATTATGATTACGTTCAATAAATTAATTGTAGTTTTTTGCTTTATTTGTTTGAGCCAATAAACTTGGTTTTGTATGTGGATTGTAAATGTAGTTGGATTCATATATGATAGATATAGAAGATCGAGGTGTGCATTTGATTAGCCCATCTTTTAGGATAGTAAATTTCACTATGCATTGGCTAGTCATGTTCTTTGGTTCCTTTAGTTACTTATACATGTTCATAATCTTTTTCTCAACCTATATAAACTTGTTATATTCTCTATTAACTTTTCTTCTACCTTCTGAATGCAGGGATTGGAATGCAGATGTCATCGAGTACCATGTGTTAAAATTATACACTTTAAGAGTAGAAAGGACACTTATTTTTTATATATAGTTGTGTAATTTGCATATTTAGATGCCAAATTTTGTATATAAAAGCAACAATCAAATGTAATGTGCATAGTTAGATGCCAAATTTTGTATATAAAAATAACAATCGAATGTAATGTGCATATTTAGATGCCAAATTTTGTATATATAAAAACAACAATCGAATGTAATGTGCATATTTAGACACCAAATTTTGTATATAGAAAATTAGATGTAAAATTTAAAATATAAAAGAGCCCATGTAGTTGATTTGTAAATATTAAGAGCCCACATTTGTATCATCTTAATGCCATGTAAAGTGCAAAAAATGTGTTTCCTTACTATGAATTTTGTATCTTTATATTTGTATCGTCTTAATTTTGTATCCTTAACTGTGCAGGGGCACCAAGGATAACTAGTCAAGCCATGAAGACATTCAATGCAAACATGAAGACCTTGAATGCATTCAATGAGAGCCAGAGGGCATGGAAGATAGAGAAGGAACTTATGAGAAAAAACTACAACATATTAAAGCCTATAAAGAAGGAATTGAATGGACTACGTCATTAGCTATGGTTGGGTGGGTAAACACTAGTGATAATCCTATTTAGAGCACTGAGTCACTAGAATGTTCCAGACCATGCTAGACCAAAGTGTGCCCAAGGTGCACTAAGCACGATTGGGAAACGATCTTTCAAGGATCATATCTCAGACCCTGTGAGAGGTATCGGTGAACCATGAGATGCTACAGGACCATGTTTTTGAGGCCTACAATAACCTCTCTCCATTCTAGGAGATTTAAAAAAATTTAAATTTGGCGTGATAACCCTATTTAGACCACTGAGTCACTAGAACATTCCAGACCATGCCAGACCAAAGTGTCCCCAAGGTGCACTAAGGACAATTGGGCAATGATCTTTCAAGGATCATATCTCAGACCCTGTGAGAGGTATCAACGAACCATGAGATGCTACAGGACCATGTTTTTGAGGCCTACAATAACCTCTCTCCACTCTAGGAGATTTAAAAAATTTTAAATTTGGCACGCCAGTCTCGCTTGATGCCAAAACTTGTAGTGAGGGTCAGTTAAAAGTTGCACCACTAGGTTTCTTCCAAACTGTTCATCCCGATGCCATATGGACTATGCCATTAGCTTTGATTGGGCGGGTAAACACTAGTGACAACCCTTTTTCAACCACTGAGTCTTTAGAACATTTTAGACCATGCTGGACCAAAGTGTCCCTAAGGTGCATTAAGCATGATTGGGCAACGATCTTTTGAGACTCATATCTCAGGCCCCATGAGAGGTATTGGTGAACTGTGAGATGCTATAGGACTACATTTTTGAGGTGTACAATAACCTCTCTTTGTTATGAGAGATTCAAATTTGTTTGAATTTGGCATGCCAGTCTCGCTTGATGCCAAAACTTGCAGTGAGGGTCAGCTGAAAGTTGTACCACTGGGTTTCTTCCAAACCATTCATCTCGGTGCCGAATGGACTATGCCATTAGCTCTGGTTCAGTGATTAAATGGTAGTGACAACCCCATTTCAACCACTGAGTTACTAGAACGTTCTGGACCATGCTAGACCAAAGTGTCCCCAAGGTGCACTAAGCACAATTAGGTAGCGATCTTTCGAGGCTCATATCTCAAACCCCATGAGAGGTATCAAAAAACCATGAGATGCTACAAGACCGCATTTTTGAGGCCAACAATAACCTCTCTCCATTCTGGAAGATTCAAATTTGTTTGAATTTGGTACGCCAGTCTCGCTGGATGCCAAAACTTGCAGTGAGGGTCAGTTGAAAGTTGCACCACTAGGTTTATTCTGAACCATTTGTCCTAGCACCAAATGGATTACACCATTAGCTCTAGTTGGGTGGGTAAACTCTAGTGACAACCCTATTTCAACTACTAAGTCACTAGAACATTCCAGACCATGCAAGACTAAAGTGTCCCAAAGGTGCACTAAGCATGATTGGGCAATGATATTTAGAGGCTCATATCTCGAACCTCGTAAGAGGTATTGGTAAACCATGAGATGCTATAGGACTTCATTTCTGAGGCCTACAATAACATCTCTCCATTCTGGGAGATTCAAATTTGTTTGAATTTGGCAAACCAGTCTCACTTGATGCCAAAACTTGCAGTCAGGGTCAGTTGAAAGTTGCACCACTCAATTTCTTCCGAACCGTTCATCTTGGCACCAAATGGACATTAGCTTCAGTTGGGTGGGTAAATACTAGTAACAACCCCATTTTGACCACTGGGTCACTAGAACATTCCATACCATGTCAGACGAAAGTGTCCCCAAGGTGCACTACGCATGATTGAGCAACAATCTTTCAAGGCTTATATCTCAGACCCCATGAGAGGTATTGGAAAACTATGAGATGTTACAAGACCACTTTTTTAGGCCTACAATAACCTCTCTCCATTCTAGGATATTTAAATTTTTTTGAATTTGGCACGCCAGTCTTGCTTGATGCTAAAACTTGCAGTGAGGGTTAGTTGAAAGTTGCAGCATTGGGTTTCTTCCAAACCGTTCGTCCTGGCACCGAATGGACAGTGTCATTGTCTCCATTTGGACAACCTCATTTGGAAAATGAATTTAGTAGAATATTCATGAAGATGCTAGACCAAATTGTTCTGAAGGTCCACTAAGCACCATTGCGTATGTTGGCGAGCATTGTGGTGTGTCAAGAGGAAAAGTAAGCCTTTAAATGGATCCAAAAAGAATCTACCCTGAGTCTTGGGGAGGATTTAAGGAACCCAAAAGGTTATCTAGATCAACCATTAGTTTCTTGAGTTGTTTGGAGAATTCTGGAGAAAAAGTCTGATTTATGATTGGTGATCAAGGCTATAAGCCTAGAATGGCTATTGGACTGGATTGGTGGAGGATGAGTTGACCAGAATTGGTAGATTGGTGGAACATAGTAGATGGACCATATTAAGATGTTATATGGTGTTACAATCAAGGTGGAATACCTATTTCAATTTTTGACAAGATGGAGGCTCTAGGTGCACTGAGAGGCCTAGAATGGAGTTGGTGCCAAGAGAAGTTGGGATGAGAGGTTAGAGGAAGTGAACTTGTTCAAAATTTTATATGTGTTGGTTCTCTAAAGTTAGAGCACTCTATTTGACCCTTGAGTTGAGACTAACTCCTTGAGTAGATTCCAAGACGCTTGTAGAGTCCTCAAGCTGAGTTGAGTTCCATGAGGGGATAGTAGAGGGCTCTGCATCAGATTTGCTTGGTTGAGAGCATCAGATACACATGAATATAATGTAACGCATAAAGTTTGAATTCAATTAAATGATGAATTACACATGTGAACACACATAGCACATAAAGTGTACAAATTTTCTTAAGTCATGAAGCATACATGTAGCACATAGATTATAAAGCATACCACATGAGTTCACTTAAGTCATACATGTAGCCCATACACATGAATTTAGGTTATGAAGAATGTACTTTAATATACATGAATATACTTAAGGCATAAATCATACACATGAGTACATACACACAAGCATATTTACATACTAACAATGAATAAATGAACACACAATTAACAAACTAGATCAAATATCAAGTTTCATATATATCAAAATGAACAATAATTCTGTACATATTTACATGTCAACATATCTAGATACAATGTGGCATACGCCATCTCAAAATGTGTCATATGACATCTCAAAATAAGAAGTTCAACTACAAATGTTTCTAGGACATCCTATTCTATTGGTGGATCATCAAAATGCAGCCTCTTTGAAGTACTCTTTGGCTCTGGTGGATCCTGCATTCAAACACAAAAGTGAAACCCCAAGTTAGATTACTTAATTTATATGGTTTCTACAAATAAAAAATAAAAATTTAGAATCATAGTCAACAATAATAAATAAAATTTAAACTAAAATTGAACTCTCATATACCTCACCTCTTTGTCTCCTCCCGCAAATAGGAGATCTAATATATGTCCTTGGTAGCGAAGGAACAATGTCACCAATGTCAACTCCAACCTATATATGTTTGCAAACATGAGATTGATCTATGAGTTATACTATTTAATATTAAATCCTTGGTAGAAAATAATGTTTACAAAATAACTTAAATAACATTAAAACTTACTTGTGTTGAACTTTCTTCAGGAAATGTTGGCTGAGTCATCAGTGATACAAACCCTTGGCATTCTACCTCCCTCAAACTAGGAGTGACCTAAAAAAGTCAAATAGATACTTCATACTATCATAACTTGATCATATTATCTATACTTGATAGTAAATTACACATAAATAACTTTATAAATATACGTACCATGGGGCTATCACTACGAATTGATATGCATGTGGTTCTATCATGATGATAGGGTCTCATGACATCATCATATGCCACTCTCTGTCAAATAAACCATGTAAATTAAAAATGAGCATGCACAACTAACAAGTATACATGTATGCATAAACAAACTAAATTACTTAATTACCTTTCCCTTGTCAATGCCTAGCACCTCCACCCCCTTACATTTCCCCCTAGTGGCAACTGATGACACCTACATCAATATGTAATAAGATGATCATAAAAATTAGAAATCAATGGACATATACTATTATAATAATTTAAGGAAACCAATGAGTACATTAAAACATATGTATTGTGGAAGTGTCAAGACCAAATGATATGGCCGAAAGCGTGGAACCCTCCACCTGTGCCATCTCCTCCTTTGTCGTCAACTAAACATAAATGTCACACATAAAAAAACATAAGTGATAAATTATTATAAGAAAATTCTACTAAAAATACGAATGATAAAAATTAAATACAATGTAAAAAGTGAATTGTTTACCCTTACCATAATAGTAGGAGTCCATGGCTCTGTATGCCCCTAATGCACATCTTCATGAGGTGCTCCAGTGCCTATAGTGTGCTGTGTAGAATCGTCCACCTCAAAGACATAATTATATGCATCACTATCATTTAGGGGACCTAAGCACAGATTCTTGTACATAATGCAAGTGTGGGGCACACAAACATGTGAGCTCATGGAGGATGTGGAAGGGCCAGAAGTATCAGGATGAGGAGGAAACAATGTCATGCTCTACGTAACCAGCAAATCACTCAAGGTGTGAATGGCTCGAATAGTCTATGAGCTGGCCTCAGGAATAATGTCAAGATGTTGCACTGTGGGAGGTGGTGAAATCTTAGGAGGGGGGACATATGTGCGGGATTTCACCTGGTGTGCCCATGGCCTGTCTCGAGGAGTGCCTAAACCTATAGCCTAGTTCATTTCCATACTCCAATAATTGACCTTGTGACTGAGCAAAAATTCAGCATACAATTTTTAAATAAAATAAAATGGGACATCCAAATTGTTGTGAGGTGGTCTATCGAAAACCATCCACCAACAGTCCAAAAGTTGTCACGTATTGCACTATTTGTGCACCATTTAATTGACAACTTGGGTTTTTTAGGGTCCACTTTTAGACTAGTTTTAGGATCCACAAAAAGATTACATATGTCATGTTTTTTTATGTTTAGGTTCATGACTTGATCATAGTCAAACCCATCGTCAAACTGGGCGTGCATGGAATTGCGCCAAAGAAGTGCAACATTATGTTGCTTTGTAAGTTTATCCATGTTTTCAATAATGGAGTTCAATGTGGTAAACATGGGGCACAATGTGGGAATATTGGCATAGGTGGTTTGAAATCCTCTAAGTTTATTTAGATTGTCTCCTATGAGATCCTCTAAATGGTGAGGGTTTGAGACTAGTTCATCTTTTGAAAGTGGGGGATTGTTGGGAGGTGGTTTTGGATTGTTTACAGGATCATTAGGAGGGTTTTCTGATTCCATGTCTGATTACAATTAGAAAACAAATAGAAAAATCATTTAAACGGGCTAATTTTTATATAAAAAACTATAAATTTCTATTAAAACACAATAAAAACAATAAAAAATTGAAGATTGAACTTACCTTAGATTCAAGCAAAATCGGATAGGGCATAAAATAGGTATCTGAAAGCCCTAGCTGCGTTCAATGTTTTCACACTAAAAATGTTGAACGCGGCCGAGGTATGTAAATATATAATTATTGGAAAAAATTGGATATCTGATATTATCGGATATCCAATTAGTCCTGTGCTTTGGCTTTTGGCTTGGCCAGGTGTATTGACACCCAGGCCTACTAAAAAGTCAACAAATCCATTTGTGCGCTTTTGGACGAGTGAAAAGTTTATTTTTTCACATCGCCACTTTTTGGCATACCATGATCTTGCACATAACCTTTCCCTCTTCTTCTCCCTTTCCAAGTTGTTTCTTTAATTCTTAAATGGATGTTTTGTTAGCGATCCATAAACTAGTAGCGCTTTCTCCTTGCATGGTTACACAAGAATTTTTATACTTAGCATAAGAAGGATCTTGTTCCAATTGCATCTCATGAGTAGCTCCCTCTAGATATAATCTATTAAGTCCTTCCAATGTCGAGCCCACTAAAAGCTTATGAAGAAAATGTTTGAGAACAATAGTTCTGATAATAGCCAACATCCTTCATTGAAGAAAACCAAAGACATTTGTAACCAGAAAATCAGGGGAATTGATTTATGCAATCTCATACATCTCAAGAGTCTTTCAATTAGATCTGTTAGGTAAATTTCCCATCCTGTGCCTTTTGGAGCCGTCTTTTAAGTTATGCAAATGAGTTAACAAGAAATCTTTGATATGACAATATTCTTTGACTCCGCACAACTTCCAAGGCATGCCTCTCGAGTAGTATTCTGGTGCGATGAAACATCCGCAATAGATAACTGTGGATCCTAAAAAGATCACCATGTAATGAAGGATGAGAGGAATTGATGTCTAGGGTCGAGTAAACCCTTTATTAAATACATTGTATTTTAAATTATTAACATAAAAGAACTTGTTGAATGCAAATACTTATGTTTTGTACGAGCATTGGGAAATTTCAAACACTAATACTGCATTAAAAATGGTAATCATAAGGGTGACTAATTATTAGAGAATTGATCTTGAAACAACATATTGAGGATTGGAAGTGCAAACCACAGTTGATGACTTCAGCAAATGTTCTTCGATTTTTTCCCACATAATCTTTGGTGGATACAAGTGAGGACTTGACTTTAAATAAGAGAGAAGTAGGGGTATCTTACGAGTTACAATTTGATGAATATGTTGGCATGTGGTAATTTCTCCACCAACCACTGCCAACCATTTTCAACCACTTCATTAAAAACAAAAGGTTCCTATGTCCATCACTGAATTCTGTCCATTCCAATGTCTATTGTGTTTATTTTTCTATATTTTTCCCAACCACATACATATTGGCTTTGGTATGGTCATCTAAATAATTCTACAGCATTCCAAAACCTCTATAAATAGAGGTATCATGTAAGGGTTTAAGAAAGGCAATAAAATTTAGTTTCTTTGGTTCTTTTCATTTGTCTTCCTCTATCTTTCATTCTGGTGTCTTTCAGTTTGGTATTAGAGTTTGAAGACCCTAAGCATGGAGATGATGGGATTTTTTTTTATGTTTGAAGACATCAAGCAGAGCTCAAGTATGAAACTGTTGTAGTAGTAGATTGAAGCTATTAAAACTTGGATGATTGTAGATTTGGAGACATGCTAGTAAAAAATTTGAATTAGAAGCGAGTTGATGCTAGAGATCCCTTGCTGCTGAGGAAGATGGGAGCTCTTTGTTAAAAATATGTAGATTTGCAAAAGCCAATTAAGTTTCTTAGAGCATTTTCCATTTTACAAGAGTTCTATTTTGGCAAAAGGTATGACTTTTGTCTCAAATCTGAAACCAAGGAAAAGGAAGAGAGTATGGTTTGTTATTTGGTCTTAAAAATTTTAAGGTAGATTTGTTTGGTTCAGACTTGCTTGATATATTTTCTTTGTAAACAAAATTTACATTGTAAACTCTCAGTTATAACTGTGCAAGAATATAATTTTTTTTTAAAAAGGGGAGGAAAGAAAGTAAAGTAACTATTAATATGACATCAGAGAGTAGTATAGCTCAACCACTAATTCCAATATTTTTTGGCAAAAATTATGAGTTTTGAACTATAAAAATGAAAACATTGGTTTGTTCTCAAGGCATATAGGATCTTATTGAAAAAGGATTTTCTAAACCACAAGATGGAAAAGATAAATTACAAGATAATAGGAAAAAAGGATGCTAAAGCACTATTCATAATTTAACAAGCTTTAGATGAATCAATTTTTCGTAAGGTTTCTACAGCTAAAGAATCAAAGATAGCATGAGATATTTTAGAAACAAAATATCAAGGGACATGAAAAGTTAAAGTTGCTAAATTGAAAACTTTGAGGTGTGATTTTGAAAATCTGTGTATGAAAGATTCAAATTTAGTTGATCATTTTCTTAATCAAGTAATGAATGCAGTTAATCATATTAGATCATATGGTGAAGATTCAATTGATCAAAAGGATTTTGGAAAAATACTTCTTAGTTTGCGTAGAAAATTTGATGCCATTGTTGTTTCCATTGAAGAGTATAATGATTTGACAAAACTCTCTATTGATCAGTTAATGGGGTCACTTTTATCTCATGAATCTAGAATGAATCTAGAAATAAGAATTCTTTATTCATAACCTACAATGTTTCTCAAAAAAATTCTAGTGATATATGGTATCTAGATAGCAGTTGTAGTGATCATATGGTTGGAAATAAAGAGTTATTTGCTAGTTTGGATGATTATGTTAAATTTGAAGCAAAATTGGGAAATGCTAGTAATGTATATGTAATGGGAAAATGTGTTATAAATGTTTTGACAAAAAATGGAGAGAAAAGATATATTCCTGATGTTTATTTTGTGCATGGGTTAAAACACAATATAATGAGTGTTGGACAACTAATGCAAAAAGGGTACAAAGTTTTCTTTGATAATGATGGTTAAATTACAATCCTGGATAGAAATCTTGGTGGTAGGTTAATTGCAAGAGTAGAGATGACAATAAATTAGATGTTCCCCCTCCAGATTCATTGTATTCAAGGAACAGAAGAAGTAAATTTCAAGATGGTGTTCTCAGACCATTAATGGCTCTAGCATTTGAGGTATGGACATCTCCATTTTGATTCTTTGAGTTTGTTGAAGAGGAAGAAAATGGTGAAAGGATTAACACCAATAATACAACCCCCTATTTCATGTGAAAGTTGTATATTGCCAAAACAACATAGAAAAAATTTTCCAGTTGGAAGTTTATATAGAGAAACAAAACCATTGGAATTAGTGCATAGTTATATATGTAAGCCAATGCAGACTCCATATTTAGGAGGAAGTGTATATTTCTTAACATTTATTGATAGTTTTAAAAGGAAAATTTGGATTACTTTCTGAAATAAAAGTCTAAAGATTTTGATAAATTCAAGGAGTTTAAAGCTCAAGTGGAAAAACAAAGTGGCCTATACATTAAGGTATTACGATCTAATAGAGGTGGTGAGTTCATGTCTAATGAATTTTTGAATTTTTGCAAATATCATGGAATTAAGAAATAATTTACAACAAGGTACACACCACATAAAAATGATGTAGCAGAGAGGAAGAATAGGATCATAGTGGAGATGGCTAGGAGTATGTTGAAGGTCAAGAATTTATCCAATGTTTTTTTTGGCAGAAGTAGTAGCATGTGTTGTTTACATCTTGAATAGAAGCCAATCAAAGAGTATTAAGAAAAAAATACCACAGGAAGCATGGAATGGTAAGAAACACAATGTATCTCATTTTAGAATTTTTGGATGTGTTTCTTATTCATTGATTCCATCTAAATTGAGAAGGAAATTGATAATTAATAGAGATGTTGAATCTAAGGAAGAAGAATCATGGGATGGAAAAGATAACAAAATAGTCACAGGAGGAGCACCAATATCTCAAAGTGAATCAGAACAATCAAAAGAACAAGGTGATCAATCATTTCAAGCACCACCAAGTACTCCATCAAGGAATTCTATGCAAGGAGCATCATTTGATCATCCAGAAGATTTTACTCCAGATTCAAATATAAGTGATGAATCAAATTCTACATCCACAAGATCAAGGTATAGAGGTAAGAAAACATGAAGCTTAAAAGAAATATATTATCAAGAAGAAGAAAGTGTAGACATGTGTTCAAATTTTTCTTTATTTTGTTATGATCCTTTATATTTTGAAGAAGCAATTAAAGATGATAAATGGATCAAGGCAATGAATGAAGAGATTGACTCTATTGAAAGAAATCAAACATGGGAGCTAGTGAATCTACCTAAAGGGAAATAATGTATAGGAGTCAAAAGGGGTTTATAAAACTAAATTTGATGCAAAAGGTAAATTTGTAAAGCATAAGACAAGGTTAGCTGCTAAAGGATTTTCATAGCAGTATGGAATTGATTATAATGAAACATTTTCTCCAGATGCTAGACTTGATACAGTTAGAACTATTTTAGCAATAATTGCACATAATAATTAGAAAGTGTATCAAATGGATGTAAAATCAGCATTTTTGAATGGTTTTCTTGATGAAGAAGTTTATGTTCAACAACCACCTAGATATAAGGTATGTGGTCATGAAAATAAAGTATATAAATTAAAAAAGGTACTTTATGGTTTAAAAGAAGCACCTAGAGCTTGGTATAAGAGGTTTGATTCATACATGATAAGTAATCAATTCAATAGAAGTAATAGCGAGCCCACATTGTACATAAAGACTAATAAACAAGGTCAAATTTTTATTGTGTGTTTGAATGTTGATGACTTGAAATTCACTAGAAATTTTTCAATAGACATGTTCAAGTTGATGGGCCAACAATGATGAAAGAATTTGAGATGACAGTTTTAGGCTTGATGAGATACTCCTTGGGCATTGAATTTATTTAATCCAAAAAATATATATGTTAATCGTAACCAATTACTGAGAGGGGGGAATGAATTAGTAAATACAACTTCTATTCATGTTTCTTCTAATTAAATATTCTTTTTAATATTGAAATCAAAAGAATACCTTAACAATCATAAACATAAATTAAATGCACAGGTCAACATATAATTTATATGTGTAAACCCTTGGTTAGAAGGACAATACCATGGTGGGATAGAACCCAAAAAGATCCACTACAATAGTAAGAAAGGTACTATGTTAGAGGCTTACAAAGCACTGGTGAAAGTGCTACTCGGTTAAGGGATTTAATAGAAGACCTGTTAAGATCTTGACCCTATGAGGAGTCACCTTATCAAAGGACTTAAAACATCAACAAAGATGTCACCCAGTGAAGGGGTTTATAAAATGGAACTTGTTAGGGTTCACCCTGATTGAGCGATTTAAATATGCTTCACAACAAAAGAAATGATCTTATGATGACACTATATCTGTCGATTCAGATCATACCTATTCAATGTTTCCTCTTCTTGGCTGTTGAATCTTTCTCACTTTCTTTCACCTTTTGTGACTGTGTTCCCTCTCAGAAAACTATGTGCTTATTATCTGCTCTCTCTCTCTACTCTTGATTTTCAACAAAAACTTTCACATGTCACGTGACCTATATTTATACGAAATTATTTTATGAAAAATACATCTAACAGTTCTGCCAAGTTGTAACTCTCCCAAAAATCATGTATGAAAAACTCTTGATCAAAAGCTTGCAAACTGATCTTTTTTTTACCTCAAAATGCTCATAGATAAAATAAAGATAACTCTAGTTAAATTGAAAAAGCTAACTCTAGTTTGACTGAAAAGCATCTGCATAATCTAGCTCAAATTATCAAGTACTTAATCAATGTAAGATATGTAATCAGTTATTCATTCTTGCCCTATAGGTTTGCTAAGACCGGTTGGGCAAGACCAGACTGGTTAGACAGTTCACTTGGTCATTCTACCGGTTCATTACCATTGTTCTATCGTGAGTACTGATGTGTTGTATCGGTGTGTTTGATGTTTGCCAATGATAAGTAACTTTATGTCAACAGTATCTTCATTTGCCAATTCAAGTATATAAAGGATGTTTTAAAGATATTTAAAATTATAAATTGTAATATAGTATCAACTCCAATTGCAATAGGAACAAACCTTAGCAAGGCATAAAAAGGCTCAGATGTTGATTTAACTATGTGTAGACACCTAAAAATCTTTTAGAAAATAAAGTATTTTTATTTTTTGAAAAATCTCTGATGACATCATCATTTATTAATTAATTATTTATTTAATTAATTTATTTATTTTTATGTCATTAAATCCCTTTACCTTAATTAAAAATATTTAATTAAGAAATCCCTTCCAAAAATGTTTAAATCTTATTTAAACATTATCTCCTTATTTATTAATTATTTTAATTAATAAATTGACCAAAAATCCCAAAATAAATAATTAATTTATTTTTTTACCAAAAGTTGGCCTTTTTTCCTAAAACCACTAACCTCTTCCAAAATCTTCTAAAACCCTCTTTAATTACGATTAAAGGCTAATCCCATCATTTTCTAACCCTAACCCCAACTCAAAATATTTAATTAAGATTAAATATTTAATCCTTATGTTTATTAAATTAATTTTAATAAATTTTCTCAAACCTAAACCCATGGAAATAAATAAATCTTTATCTATTTCTTAAAAATCCTTATTTATCCTAAGGAAGTGCTAGACTCTTCTAGAAAGTCCTAATCCTAATCCTAATCCTAATCACCTCCCTAACCTTGTCACATTCCCTAACCAAGATTAGCCAACTCCTAAACTTTAACCAAAGTCAACAAACTTCTAGAGGCTTCTCTTACATGCATTTATGATGCATTTAAAGCCTCCTTATCCCTCTTACATGCATTTATGATGCATTTAAGAAGCCCCTCACCCCTTTCTTACACCCTTTGACCTTAAGGCACATTTCCCAAATTGTGCACATTCCTCCCATCTTTCAACCCAATGCCCTTGTGACACTTGTCACAAGGAGGTGGCCTTGAACTAGCACAATCCATGTGCTCCCCTTTGAATGAATCTTGGCCTCTCTTAAGGATTTTGATCCTAGCCACTCATTCATCCTCCCAAAAGTCTATAAATAGTTCTCATTTCCAAGAGCAAAATACCCATTCACCTTTCATTTTATGCATTGTTATCATGTCCATTTAGCTCTAGACTTAGCATAAGCAATACTAATTGTTAGTTTCTTTTTATCATCTTCAAGCTTTCTTAAAGAACATCATAGCTTAGTAATAATGGATTAACATAGTTTCTTTTATTATTTTGCATAGCATATAGCATCATATCACACCTATATTTGGTCTAAAATCAATCTTAGTATGCATTAGAATATGCTCCAAGTGCTTAGAGAGCACACCCACATCCCTCTAATTGAAGCGAATCAAACATTTGCTCTATAGCACTTGTTTTTAGCAACAATCTTGAGGTGACTTTGGTTTTGTTTTCATGTCTTATGCTATTTTTTAGTTTATGAACATGTTAGATTAGTCTAATGTTTGAATGTTTCAGCCTTTCAAGACAGGTAACAGGTTCAAAATCATAGTCTACACTATGTTTAAAAGACTTGTAGGAAGTTTGATGTATATGAAAACTACTAAGCCTGATATTATATATGTTGTAAGTTTGATCTCAAGGTTCATGGAGTCACCGCAAAATTCTCACTAGCAAGTTGGGAAGAAGATATTGAGATATGTTACAAGAATAACAGGATATGGAATCCTATTATTCCAAAACTAACAATTTTGGTTTGATTGGTGATACTAACTTTGATTTTGTAGGTAACATAGATGACATGAAGAGCACTTCCCGATATGTCTTTCATCTTGGATCAAGATTTGTGTAATCGACATCAAAGAAGCAACCTATAATGATAATTTCATTAGCTGAAGTGAAATATGTAGTTGCCACTGCCATTGCATGTCAAACGGTATGGATGTGTCAAATTTTGTTAGATGTGTTGCATAACTGAGAGGAACCAACACCAATCCTTTGTGATAACAAGTCTGTAATTGCATTATAAGAATCATGTATTTCATAAGAGGAGTGAGCACATTGATACGAGGTACTACTTCATTCATGAATTGGTTAACAATGGAAAAATCTACCTTGAGTTTTGCAAATTTAAAGATCAACTGGCAGACATTTTCACTAAGGCATTACCAAAGAACAACTTTGAATATCTACGAACAAAAATAAGAATTAATGATATTACATTTTTTAGTGGTAGAAATTAAGGGGAGTGTTGGTATGTGGTAATTTCTCCACCAACCACTGCAGACCATTTTCAACCACTGCATTAAAAATAGAAGCTTCCCATGTCCATCACTGAATCTGATACATTGCAGTAATTATGTCTGACGTGTTTCTTTTTCTAGATGTTTCCCAGCCACATACGTATTGGCTTATGTATGGTCCTCTAAAGAATTCTAGAGTATTCCAAAATCTCTATAGGTATCATGCAAGTGTTTAAGCCAGGCAATAAAGTTTATTTTCTTTGGTTCTTTGCATTTGTCTTCCTCTGTCTTTCAATTTGGTGTCTTTCAGAATACCAATCCCAGCTAAAGTAGAACAACCTAGAAGGAGAGCTAAATTTACCATGGATACTAATATTATTACATTTCTCAATTCCATAAAAATCAAATTCCACAGATACTCTAGACATCTAAAAACATCAGATGAAATATAAAACTCTATATACCCAGAGATGTTATAAGCTTTAGGAAGTATGAAGAGATCACGATAAATGATATAGACGGCAACCAGTGCAAAACTAATGAAGATGGCAACCATGTCAGTTCTCAAATTTAGGGAGATAGGATGGGCTACTCCCGATAGAAAATAGCTCATCAACACGCAGGTGGAGGATCTTCCAATCAAAATCCATATCCATTCAGCATGAATCACATTTAGATATACACAAGCATATTGCAATGGATTAATTGTTGACTTTTCATTGTAGAAAAAGTTGGAGGAGGGCTTATTGAGGAGCACTAGAAGTTGCAAAGCGAGGGCACCAAGAATAAGAGAGTCGTCGGGAATCCAATGTTTTCTATGTTTGAATGCTCTCTAGCAGTCGGCTATATGACAAGCCCACAAGGTTGTGAGGATGGAAAGAAAATAGAGACCGCCACCCATGCTTTCTTGGTCGTCCTCATAGCCTAGAAACTTGGACAAGGAAGATACCCAAGTCTGTGAATCACCCGTCTTCTGTCTATAAACAAAGAGATAAAAAATGAAGAAACTTCAGATAAGCGTTTGCGTTCCCATGTCATATCCCTCTTTTAAAATTTATGCAATTATTATTGTCTCACCATCGAGCTCTCTGTGAAAATTTCTGGGTGCTTCTTTCATTGAAAGATATTTTGTTTTGGAACCACCAAGTCTACTTTCCTGGCTACATGCTTGACAAAGAAAAAAAGAACATTCTTAAATAGAATACACAAGAAAGTAAATTGTTCACATAAGAGTTACATTTTCTTCTAACACTAAACTAGGAAAACTCATGTACAACTACCAAATTCATATAGACAAGAAATAGATAGATATAATAGAATAAATACAAATTATAAGTGCTAAAGTAATTAATAATATATTACATACTTTATAGTATGTCAAATCTTAAGTGGAACTACAAATAAATGACATGATTTAAACTTTCATGCTATTCAATAAAATGATATTAGTTCTTAAAACAATTAAAAAATGTAAACCACTATTGAAGCACTACAATAGTTTATCATATGAGCAAACCAAAACCAAAACAAGCATGGTAGGTGGATTAAGTTAACATCCAACCATTTGCTAGTTACAATAATAAGACACAATCCATACATGAATTTTAGTACATCTTATTCTTGAAGACAAATAGATAGAGAAGATTATACCATCTCATAGAAAGATTCAAATACACTCAATACCAAAATATGCATTGTATTCATAGGAGCCAACAAGCTACTTATTAAAAAAAATCCACATACACACACAAGGTAATTCATACTTTTATAAACACTTCACAAAAAGTATCCAATCACATACCACTAAGAATAAACAATTCTAATTTAACATAGTACTAATCAACACAACATTAATAACTACTACATTCTTCACAATATTCTCACTTATATGCATTTCATCAAAGGTCTACCATGGATGTGATAGAAAACATCACATGATACCAGACTAGAAATTAAAAATATTTTGGCCACACCAACTAATAATAAAAGAATGCTAAAGATGAATAATCATCAACTGCAACAATAAAACATGAGATTACCTCAATTTCAACAATAGGTTGAGATTGACCAAGCATGAAAAGATAAAAGACATCTCAACCAATATCTATCATAACTACCATACATATTACCTCATTTTTATAACTTTTCGATTAATATAATATGATATCATTCTTAGGTTTCTATAAGAATCTTAGAAAAAAAAAATCAATTTAAAAACCTAAGTTATCGACCCAAATGATAAATTATAAAAATCAATTAATATTTCCTTCACATGCATAGTTAATGCATGCACATGATATGCACCTAATAGGTACAAATTTATTGTCCATTGTAGGCAAGTATTTGAACTCACCACATAAAAGGAGGAAAATAACATTTTACAACTACAGAAAGGTCAGTGAGAAAAGTAGACAACTTCTAAACAACAAACAAACAAACAATGGCATCTTCAACTTGAGCATCCAACTAAAATCGTCAAATATTTCGAGCAAGAAGAAGCAGACTCGAAATAAGCAGAGACCACCAGAAAGGACTAAGCATCCACCATGCTTTAAATGCATCTGATCCTCTCCGTGGTGTCGGGTAGTGCTACTGCTGTGTGGACGCTGCCGAAACACTCTTCCCTTTTCTCGCTAATTTGGCGCACATGCCTGAATAAGCCATTTTTAACCAAATCAAAGTCAAGTCAATTTTGTTTTTTGCGATCGATTCCTTCATCTCCTTACAAGTGACTTAGATACAATGAATCATTTCTATTGACCGACTCACAATTTGCACCCGAAACGCAAGCGTCTCTATCTGTTGAAATGACGTGAGTAGTTGCTTGCAAGCTGTGTAAAACCAAACAGTCGTCGAGAACTTGACTCTAAGCATCTTCACACATAATATCATTGTCCGTATTGGTTAACTATGACTGGATTGTAATGCATGGCATCCTCCTATTACCATCAGCTAGGAGCTCTAAGAGACCGGGACTCCCATCGTAATATCCTTGAAAGTAATAAAACCACACATACTACTAACATTTAAACAATAAACTTACATGCACAATCCCATAAGAAAACAAAAAAGCCAATCCCGTAAGAAAGTTTTGCACTGGCAACATAGAATATGTTTCCCACGCACATAATCAAGCAGGAGAAGCCATTCTCCATAGTATATTATACAAAACTGAAATTACAAACTATGCTATGTATTCTCATTGAATCTTTGTATGTGAGACACTGAATCCATTCCCACCTTCTCTTTCAATTATTGATATTCTTTTTTTTCCTAAGGAACTTAGGAACTCTCTTTTATTGGTTTATTTTGATTCATCATTTTCTTCCTTAGAAGATATCCTTAAGGATCCTCTCATGAACTTTCATGCAATAGGGAACACGTGTAATACTCAGGAAAATAAACAAACCAACTCAAAGCCCATTTATCTCCTATACAATCCTATTGTTCCTTCAAATTGCTATCTTCCCTTTAGAATAATAAAGAATACAACCTTATATCCAAAACAAATATGAGTATGCAAGCTATAAATTCTCCCAAGGATCTAATCCAAACTTTACCTTATTATAAGTTACTTGAAAAAATAATGCAAAAATTCAATGTTCAATCCTTTGAAAAACCTATTGGAAAACTTCTTTAAATGAGGATATTTCTACTAATACAACTAAAATTTGAGATTACATTTCATCGTTATAAAATTCAAAATTCCTTCATTTTTTCATTGTGGTTGATATTAACTCTGTGAATGTTAAATATACTTTAAGGGTAAAAGCACAGAACTATGTCACCCTTTTATAAAGGAAAAGGATATCGGAACTTGAATTGTTCAACTTTAATGACATAAAAGTGACATTTTTGTTTAGAATTTGAAGATGATGTAAACTAATGAAATGTGTAAAATTGGATGAAGTTTATGCTAGTAATTTTTATTTTTTTTAAAGTGAAAATTTTAGCATTTTTATAATTTTTAAAAGCAATTTTCTAACTTTTTAAAAATGCAGAAAATATAGAGTTTCGTTCCCGCCAAACAAATATGTGCAAATGATCATATTTTGGCCTAATTTTGTAATATGTTATAGTTGATATGTATACCTAGTGGACAAAAAAAAAATGATTTAGGAGTTATATTTTGCAAGTTATAAGCGGTCAAAGTCAAACTTATTAGAAATCGACAATTTTTTTTTCCCGTCAAACTTTTTCTATCAAATCTACATTTTTTTGAGAACAAATTACATATACTTGAAGAAGACTCTCTCCTCTAGAGGCACATAAAAAAAAAAAAAAAAATTTGAACATTATTTACTATTTTTTTTCTTTTTTTGAAGTGACATCTTCTTGAATCTTAAAATACCTACTTGTAATATTTTGAAATTATAATATATTATAACTATTCAAAATACTATAAAATTTATATGACCATAATCACGACTCTGAGATCTACAAAATGGTATTTTGTTTTTTTGAAGAAACTTCATTTTGATGGGAGAAATAAGCCTTCAAAGTGAGAAGTTTCCATAAATTGCATTTTTTGCTTTTGTGGCTGCCACATGGGATGCCACATAGACAGTTACGGCCGAAATTGTTTCAGCCGTAACTATTCCGGCCATAACCCCGGTCGGCCTACCCAACCCGCAAGTGGTAAATGTGGGTATTTCATATAAATTTGAGGTTTTTTTCATTTAAAAAAATAAACAAAAATAGCGAAAATTATATAAGGAGGTTTTTGAGAAGTAATTTTCATATGTGGTGGTTTTCCTAAATTGCATAGTGGAGATTAATTACAAGTGCAAACGATCATCAATAAGGTATGTTTTTTTTCACCTAGTTATTTTAATACTTTATATCAAGACGCATTGAATTGTGTTTAGTGGATTTTGAATTTTAATAATTTTTTTTGTAGATCAAAGTAATCAATGGGTAATAAAAAGGGTAGATCAAGGAAATATGATAGAATAAGAGATGACAAAATGAAAGGTCATACAAAATGTAATCGAAACCAACCTACTGAAGTTTCTGAAGATGATGATATTCATGAAGAGGATGAGATTCATGAAGAAGATGAGATTCAAGAAGAGGAAGAAATTGGTAGTTCTAATCGTAGAAACAAATTAATAGACGTAGCAAATTTGATGGATATGGATGAGGAACTACTTTTTAGTCAAATTCCATCTGAACATATGGTAAATGAGAACACTATTAAAAAACATTGCAAAAACTTGTGGGATGAATATTTTGAAGATAAAACTATATTTGGAAAGGCACAATTATTTGTCAAGTTATTTAGGAGAAAAGATATGAGTCCTGTTTTGGAGTTGTTGGGTGTTGATAACAGGAAAAATCATACACATTATGTTAATAAAATGATAGTTGAAAATTTGCAAGCTGCTTATAACAAAATTGAAAACACAACTCAAGGAGGCGATTTGAGCACTGCACGTAGAGCGTTGATGACTACTATATCTAGTAGAAAGTTGACATATAGAAAACAAGTATGTGCAATTTCTAATTTACTACATATATCTAGAAGAACTGTTCAAAGATGCAACAGGAGGAGAAATATGCTAGATGAAAACATTGAGAATAATTGGGTCAATATTTGTAGAGTTCCTCGAAAAGATAGAATTTTTGATGATGTAAAAAGACAGGTTATTGATTTTTGGACCACATCCTCTCAAGTTTCTTCCAATAGACGTGATACTATACAAATTAAAGATCAAGAGACACGAGAAAAAATTGAACATCCAAAACATTTTATAGATATAACACAAAGTGAATTTTTTCAAACATTCAAGCAAGAATTTCCAAATGCAAAAATATGTCAGAGAATGTTTGAGAGTCTGTGTCCTTCCTTTGTACGCATAAATAAGATACGTGAAACTTGTTGTTGTAGAAATCATGTTGAATTTGGTCTACACTTGCAATCATATAAAAAAGTTATGGCTACTCTTCATCCAAATTTGGTCATCCCTAGCAGTATGACACAATTTGTGAAGTCTATATTATGTGATAAATTAGAAGATTCAGATGAGTTCAAAGTACAATGCATCAAAAATCAAGGTGAAGATTGTGGAGATTTACATAAATTTCCACAGTTGCAAATTGAGAATTTTAATGAATCAACACCAATTTCATGGATGAGATATGAATATGAGCAATACCAAAATAAGATAGGAGATGAATCAAAAAAAATTGTATTGAAGGAGAGTGAATTGCGGTATGATGACTTTATGACTAAGTTTCATCCATTGATATATCCACATATCCAACATTGTCATGGTGCACGATGGCAAGCTAAACAGTTTCGTGATTCAAAAAATTGTTTTCCACCTGGTTGTATTCTTTCAATTGTAGATTTCTCAGAGAACTATACATTTTCATCTCAAACAAAGCTTCAAGGGCAATATTTTCATTCTGAACAAGTTGCAATATTTGTGCAAGTGACCTATAGACATGCATAGTTTGAGGTGGATGAGATACAATTTTTGGACGGAAATGAACACATTATCATCAAGGAGGTTCATTTCTATATTAGTGATGATAGAGTTCATGATAGGAGCTATGTTGCTCATTGTTTTTCAATGTTCTCTGAAGATCTTAGAAATCATGGAATAAAAGCTTCAGAGCACTGGATTTGGTCTGATGGTTGTGCAGGTTAGTGTACATGTGTATGCATATAATTATTTAAATTTATTTTAAAGTTATATTTATTTGTACACATATTTCAATTTCATGTACATATAATTATTAAATTAAGCTCATTTCATGTTCATAGGACAATTTAAATCTACAAAAGCAATGAATTGGTTAGCCATGCAACATGCTAGAAACAATGTTAGGTTTTTGTGGAACTTCTTTGAAAGTGGACATGGAAAAGGGGAGCACGATGGAGCAGGAGCATGTATAAAGCGTGCACTTTGACAACATGAACTTGTAGGTACACATATGCATTTTGTGTACATTTGATTTACTTATAACATATATATCTTATCTAGATCTAGACATGTATGGATATAGATTTAGTGTATTTTTAATTTTATATATATGCAAATGTGTTACACATGTACAGGTAATAGAATAGAGAGTGCAAATCAAATTGTTGAATGGTGCAAAGATCATTTTGCTACTCGAGATACTGAATATAATAAGTGCTATTTTTGGGAAGTGAAAGGTATATATATATATATATATATATATATATATATATATATATATATATATATATATATATATATATATATATATATATATATATATATATATATATATATATATATATATATATATATATATATATATATATATATATATATATATATATATATATATATATATATATATATATATAATATTATATTCAATGTTTTTAATTATATAATTTATTTTCAAACATGACAATTATCTTCCATATTTGTAACAGATATAGATCGATCTAATCCGTATAATTGTCAAACGATTCCCGGTATTAGAAGTTTACATCAAGTGATGACTAGAGGACACCACAAACCTCCAGTGATTAAAGTCAGAGAGAAATCATGTTTTTGTGATGACTGCATTAAGGACAATCCAATGATTGTATGTGAAAATATTGCAAATGGATATGTTTCACAATGGAATTTGAAGGATATAGTCAGAAAGCCTCCTTTTGAATATGATGGCACTGACATTGACATTCATGATCCTGTATATTCAGTTGATTATGAGTGCATTTCTAATCTAGTTATGATAGGTTTGTACATATGTATATACACGTGTACATTCATTAAAATCAATTTATATTAATAATTTTTCATGCTTTAAAAACACATCTATTTTTATGTACATGCAAGAGATATCTTTGTTGTCCAAGCCTTAGCAGATAATGCAGAAAATGTAGACTATTATCTTCTAAGATGCACAAAAGAAAAACACAAGTTGCTAGAAGGAATTATAGATGCTGATGGACAATCATATCCAATTGGATCAATTGTTGTTGAAGGAACATATTATCAACAAACAAGGGTAACTGATAGTGGTATTGAATTTATTGAATAGAAGCCTGGAGAAAAAGTTTTACATTACAGTAACCATGTCTTAGCGACAAAGTTGCAATTTGATGCAATATAAAGAAGAGGATGTAGCAAAAATCAAAAGTGGAAACTGTCTATTGAAGATCATGAAAAGATCCTAGAGATAATAAAAAATAGAGAGGATCCTAACAATACACTGTTTGTGGAGCTCTAGTTCAGCTATTTAAGTTTATTTGTATACATTGGATAATGGATCTTGGATGTAACTGTTTGTGGAGCTCTAGTTCAGCTATTTAAGTTTATTTGTATACATTGGATAATGGATCTTGGATATGCTTTAAATTATACATGTGTTGTTATAAATATATTTTGTCTGTGCATTATCTAAATGGTGCAAAGATTATTTTGCTACTCGAGATACTATTTTTATGTATGTTCTTCTAGGATAACCCCTTAGGACCTCCCCTTAAGACATCCCCTTAAGACCTTCCCTTAAGACATTGACCCTTAAGACCTCTCCTTAAGACATCCCCTTAAGACATGGACACTTAAGACCTCCCCTTAAGACATGGACCCTTAAGACCTCCCCTTAAGACATCCCCTTAAGACCTCCCCTTAAGACATGGACCCTTAAGACCTCCCCTTAAGACATCCCCTTAAGACATGGACCCTTAAGACCTCCCCTTAAGACATCCCCTTAAGACATGGACCCTTAAGACCTCCCCTTAAGACATGTAAATTGCATTCTTTAAATGTTTGTATGTATTCTTTAGTGATTAAATGATCTAGAGTGTATTGCATTCTTTACGTTTGTATGTGTTCTTTAACTTGAAATTAAATGATATTGTGTATTATGTATTCTTTATGATATTTTTGATGCTCAAGTATATGTATAATTAACTTTATTGATTAAATGTTGAAAGATCCAATTATGTATATTTTAGGACCTCCCCTTAAGACATGTCATTTTATAATTAATTAGACTTAGATTAACATATGTACATACAAATTCAACATGAACATTTAAGGCTTGAACTAACACATCGAACTAGATGCTTGCCAACATATATACATGTATATAATGAAATATCTCTCGAGAATAACACATGTACCCATATCAAATGTATATCCAAATAACATGTATAAATGTACATGTAGATCTAAATAACATATAACATAGAGCAAGACATCAAGATCAATAACATGTGAACATTAAAACATAAACATAAGACATGAACATAACATACATACATCTACAAAATAGCACGTCGAGCTAGATGATATAACATATATATACATGTATATAATGAAATGTCTCTCAAGAATAACATGTACCCATATTGAACGTATATCCAAATAACATGTACATAAATGTATATAGATCCAAATAATGATATATCAAATGTATACCCATAGATCACTATGTCCATCCCCCTCTCGATCCTTAACCCCAAAAGGCCCTGAGATCCGAGTGTAACCCCTGTGTCAAATGAAAGAATATTTTTTTAAAATATAGAGTTATTAAATTATGTACAAACATTAAATATATATCATATATGTATATATATCAAATATATATAAATTACATAACATACCTCTGACGTACATTGTGTCAGATCTGTTGTCATCTGAAGATCACCAAAATGCAACATACTATCACTAAGCCCCTATAGCACACATGTATACACAAACAAGTTAGATTGACTCAAGAATATATTGAATCTAGGTAGGTACATGTATTGAATCTCAAACTTCAAATAAAAAATAAATTTGAACATAGATATATATATTTACCGTAGCATCATGTAATGCTCTGCTGATCTGACTCATATCTAAATCATGTAGCATTACAACAGGGTCACTGTCTAAGTCGATCCTCTCATCTGTAAGCATAATGGTAAATGGACCTTGTACTGCAAGGGCCTTAGTAGTGGGGGGTGCTAGAGGAGGTGTTGTAGGCTCCTGAGTACATGGGAGGTGGGGTGTTGTAGGGGCTTGTGTAGGAGCAAGTGTTGTAGAAGGTGCAGGAATATCCTCCTGTCTCTGTGAACCCTGTGGTCCTGCTGTGTGTGACAAAATATGGTTGACCTGTCCACTAATGTCCCTAAGGGGAATCATTGTGACTATTGATAATGCCTGATATGAAGCAAGAAGATCAGCTGCTAAATAGGATGACATACGTCGTAATGCATCCACATCCGAGATAGTAGAAACCTCTACTAGAGAAGGTATGTCTGCTACCCCATATGCATCATCAACTCCAGTGCTAGAAGATGCTCCTACCTCAATGGTACTGTGTGAACGTAGCATATATCTGCCACATCTATCAGATGAAATCTCTTGCAGCTGTGTGGCAACTATGGCAATGCTAGAATATATCTGACTCCTGACTGTGTCATCTGGAACAGTCACACCTGCAACAACCATCTGTGGGGCTCTCGGCATGACCAAAAGATTTGGACCCACCATTGCCTATTTATTAACGGGCACAAGGGTGTCCACAAGTCTAAATCTATCCAAGAGTCTACCAAGGCCCTATCCAACATGACTTGGAAAGTCTGTATAATCTACAGAATAGTGTAAATGAAATTCTGCAAACAATTGTTTGCAGAAATACAGGGGAAACTCATCCTTCTATGGCCATCTGTGGTGTGCAACTATCCAATGAGGATAGATAAATAGTGCTACAAGTGCATCTATACACTTTGTAGTTGAATAATCTCTAACCCTCTGCCTTTGTGCATAAAATGGAAACATGGTCTTCACCATAGTGGTGGAGACATCTGTATCTACCTGTCTATACTTCACAGTGCTAGTGACACTGCAAGACAGAGAAGTATAAAAAGAATCAATACTAATATAATCATATGGGTTGTATGACTCAATAGTCTGAATCATATGGCACAACTCATCTCTCATAGTCTAAATCTTCTCCTTGTTAGGGAGGGTGGTAGAAGTCATGAGTGTGGAATCTAGGTACTCAATAGCTCGAGATAGCCTAGCAACTGTATCTCGAAATAATCGCTCTCTCTCTTGAGTAGAAGATGTGCATCTATGTGATGTACCAGACTCAGCACTACCCCCTCTCCCTGAACACTATCCTCCCCTGAGGATGTAGGTGCACCCCTAAAACTAGATGCCATAATGTATGATGTACAAAGATCTGATATGTCTATATAAATGGAGAGAGTGGACAAAGATACAAGTATAAATGATAAAGCTCTAGAGATCTGTACATGCATATATACACATAAACATACACGTGTTAATAAAAAAAATTGATTCAAGTACAAACAATTTAATTTAAAACCTATGTATATATAAATGTACAACATTAATCTTTAAGGCATGTGAATACATATAAGTCATGTAAATTAAGGAGAGAAAAAGTAATCTAAGAGGGAGAGTGCTTAGAAGAGAGAAAGTGCACGATGAGAGAGAAAGTATATGAGGAGAGAGAAAATGTATAGAGAGGAGAGTGTATAGAGAGAAAGTGTGAGGAGAGAGAAATTGAGAGGAGAGAGAAAGTATGAGGAGAGAGAAATTATGAGGAGAGGAGAGAAAACTTGTATGAGGAGAGAGAAATTGAGAGGAGAGAGAAAGTTATAGTGTACACAAAGAGAGAAATTGTAAGGAGAGATAAAGTACATGAGTAGAAAGAAAATGTGAGTAGAGAGAAAGTGTGAGGAGAGAGAAAGTGAAAGGAGCTCAAGAAAGTTAGATTAGATAGAGAGAGAAAGTCAAATGAGAGAGAACTTGTGTGAGGAGAGAGAAAGTTAGAGTGTAGCTCGAGAGAAAGTGTAAGGAGAGAGAAAGTTAGTCTAGAGAGAGAAAGTGTCAGTAGAGAGAAAGTTAGGGTCTAGAGCTCAAGAAAGTGTTAGGAGATAGAAAGTGTTTAGTAGAGTCTAGAGAGAGAAAGTGTAAGGAGAGAGAAAGTTATAGTGTAGAGAGAGAAAGCGTAAGGAGAGCTCGATTTGTGAACACAAAATATGCATGTAAGTAATTTAGCTATATAAGTTTGTTGAAAAAGGTTTCTAAGGTTGATGTGAACTAAACTCGAATATGTATGTATGTAACTCTATATAGGTCTGAAAACATTTTCTAAGTTGATTGTATGTAGAGGTACACTTGTTTTCTATATCTTTTGAAATTCTAGTTAAGTTTTAAAGTTCTAAGTTTTGTTCTACCTAATGCTTTCAACTACATGTGTTAATTTTCTATATAGATTAAATGTTATCTAGATGTTTTAAAATATAGGTTTACAATGTTAATTTGTTTTCTAAAATGCAATTAACTAATATTAATTTGTATGTTAATTCTAAGTTTAAACAAACTACTTTATCTAACATATGATTTAAGTTTAATCTACATAATTCTAATTTTAATCTTTATGTTAGATTTAAGTTTAAGCTACATCTAGAGTTCTAAGTTTAATCTACATATTTTATACATACTTTATCTAACATATAAAAAAAATAACTAATCTAATTAATACTAACATTTAACATCTAATACTAACTTAACTAATACTAACATCTAATTACTTAAAACAACTTAAAAAAATAAAAAACACCACCTACCTATTACGGCCGAATCACCCTAAACCACCAGACAAAAAGCAACAGTGAAAATGACTTCCAAAGGTGGGTTTTTTTGTTTATATAATGCCGCTACCGTTTCAGTCGTAACCCTTACAACCGAAACGGTTCCGGCTGTAACCATGCCTACCACGTCGACAGGGAAACGTGCCACGCAATTCTGATCGTACCTATTATGGCCAAAACTGTTCCGGCCATAACCCTCTAAGATATCCTAAAGGGTGACATAGTTATGTGCTTTTACCCTTAACTAATAAAGACTCCAATCTTAATGTTTGTAGGCTCAAGTTTCTAAAATACATCTATATTAATAATTCCAATCTCACTTCTACTAAATTTTATCTTAAAGGTTTCAATAACATTAGATGAGATCATCTAATGCCTCTTACTTTACCATCTCAGCCAATGTTACACTTCCCATATTTATCTATTTTATGGTAGAGAGTTTTTCATATAATCATTTGTTAGGGAAATCATGGATGGATGTGATGGGCCCTATTTCAAATACTCTACACCAATTTGTAAAACTTATAAGTGGAGGTAAGACTTTCATGATTAAAGTAGATTGCCATCCTTGTCACTATTGTCAAATTGTTTGTTCATATTTTGCAACCTAAACAACAGACAAATAAAAAAAATACATTTAAAAAGGACAGTACAAGAAACCATTTGAATGGACTGACTGGGTAATTGCACCCAACACTGTGAACATCTCCATTCTCATTTAATGTTCCTTTCATTTCATCAAATTTTGCACTTAAAACTCCCAATGTCTACATTCTCATTTTAATGCTTCTATCATCACATCAGATTTTGCACTAGACACCACTAAAGTCTACATTCTCATTTAATGCTCCTATCCTCTCGTCTCATCAGATTTTCCACTTAACACCTCAAACGTCTCTATTCTTATTTATTGTTTCCATCTGTTCAAATGACGTTTGGGTTGGGTTAGTTGCTTCCAGGTTATCTAACGTGACTATAATATCATGGGAATTGACTCAAAATTGATTGTGTCTTTCATAGTTGTCTCATTTCACAACGTGTCTCAGGGGTTTGATCATAACTTCGCGTCAGTATTCAGTAACTCTGGAGACATGAGGATGTGATACTTATCCTTATGGTCTAGGAGCATAAATATATGCTATATGAGATATAATAAAGCTTATGTTAGGTTCTCTTGAGTTTTGACTTTGACTGGACAAAGTTACTTGCTTCTGAAGTTACACAAAGACAATATAGTAGTATAACAGGGCAAACAAGAGGTCACGATGCTTAAAGGATTAACATGTGGATTTCAGGAGTACTACTTTGGATTTGGCTTGGGTCCTACCCTATCTTTGTTGAGATATAATCATTGACTATGTATTTTCTATTTGAATATGTGTTGGACACATTTTGTGGTGTATTTGTGAGCTAATTATAAAGATTATGAGTTTGCATATATATATGGTTTGAGATGCAAAGTTATGAAGTGTGGTTTTTTGGTATGCATTGGGATGTAAGAATAATGGAGAGGATTTTGTTAGCTATTACTGGAGCTTATTTGGTATAACAGATCCTATTTTAGTTTATTTTTGTTCTCACATGATACTAGTGTAATACTTGATGGAGAGTCCTTTGTAAGAGCAGTGAGCTCCATTTTGTATTCACCTCTAATAGGGTTATAGACTCCTAACAAGGTCTGTCCTCTAAAAAGGACTTGTACTAATGTAATATTCTACACCTAACAGGGAAAGGTTTCCTAATAGGGACACAATAATTTTAGTGCATCATCTGTGGGTACCATCCCCACTGGAGTTTTCCCTTGACCATGGTTTCCTCGAGAACAAATCATGGTGTTATGAGTTATTTCAATTATTGCATGGTTAAGTTTGAAATGGTTTAAAAGGAATGCAAGTGTTGCAATACTAATTCACCCCCCCTCTCAGTATTGTTTGATCCTAACAATTAATATCAAAGCACAAGGCCCTTGAAGATAAATGCTAAAAGCTTAAGGGAGATATGGATGGATTCAAGTAGCTTGGAAGAAAACTTTGAGGCAACACTAGAATACCTGGATAAGGCTAATGCTAAATTTTTTGAATTAAAATATAACCTAAAGAAAGGTGAAAACTATATCAAGAGGCTCAAAGAGAAGATTGACTTTTCAAGAAACAAAACAAAAGAACTAATGAGGGAACCTAAGAATGACTCATCTAATATGATCAATAAACTTGAACATGAAAAGGATGTAATAAAACATGAGTGTGAGATCATCATTGTGAAAATGACTAAAGAAATTCAACAACTTGAAGAAGCATCAAAGAATGCAAATGAATAGATGGGAAGAATGCAACTAGAAATCAATGATGTCAAAACCAATCATGAAGAACTACAAAAGTACAATATCATCATTAAAGGAGAGCTTGTGGAGGCAAGGAATCATATTTAAAAACTTCATGTGAGCAGTAACAAGATTGATGAACAACTAGAGAGACAAAAACCAAAAGGTGACAAGATAGGAGTTGGCTTCAATAAAGTTGAATGATCCAACTCTTAGGAAAAAAAATTGATTATAGGATAGATAAGACATCCAATCAACAAGAAGAACCTAATCAAAAAGAGAAAACTAGGGAGTAGATCAAACCTTTAAAAGGGAGATGCTTTAGATGCAACAAATTTGATCACATGAAGAAGGATTGTAAAGGTAAGAATGTTTCCAAACCTTTTTCTGGTTATTGCTTTAATTGTTGGGCATATCATGGTCATAGAAGAAATGAGTGTAGAAAACCAAGATGGAAGAGTCAAGACTATATTAGACAACCCACTACATAAAATAAGATCATTTACACAAATGCAACAATTTCAAGTGAAAAAATGAGGGACATATGGCCAAGTACTCCAAATATAATGGACCAGTTGGAAATATAACATCACTGACAAAAATAAAGAAAAATATTGGTGACATTGGAAAAACCTTACAGAGTATGTGAATGAGTTAAATTGCTACTTTGTGAAAGGAAGCAAATTCAATGAAAAAGTATGGAAGGAAATGAATCAGATTGAAACCAAGGATCAAGGTCAAGCCGTATATGTTATTGGATATTCACCTTATGCTAATGATTCTATTTTTACCTAAATGGAGAAACATGTCCTTAGGGGGAGCATTGAAAGAACTCACTAGTTAATTATCCATCCCCTAATATGCAAATTCACAATCTGCGAAGCTGTGTGTAGTTGCATGAGTGTATGTTGGTAATATGTCTGAAATCATAAGGTATAAAAGTTAATCTAGATAGATCACCCACTATTGTATGGGTGACTAATTTCTAAATAGTTTTTTGCATATACTTCCTAAAAGTGTCAGAACTAGTTTGCGAAACTATTTAAGGACATATTTAATCATTTTTCTTCACCACTCAAGCAATATTAAAGAAGAAAAAAAACATCTTTGAGAAGTTGGAGAACATTTCAGTATTCGCATGATTCACAACCCTAGTCTGGCAAAGAAGGTATTTTGACCTATCTGTGAGCTTGATTTTCAGTTTTGGCAGTGTGAAATTATGGATGCACGTCAGATTTTTTATGTAAAATAAAGAACTAGGTATAAATTCAAGAAACATTTGTTTAAATCAATGGAAAATGACCTGGAGGGTGAGTTTTCACAAACACCACATGGAGTGTTATAGGTAGAAGATATTAGGGCTTACATGTACAATACAAATATGAATCAATTGGTAATATAGAGATGCACATTGAGTTGTTAAACATGTTGGATGAGGATGGAAAATTAAAGTCTTCATTCACGAGACTGGAAAACCTAAACATTTTTCCCCATATTGAGTTATATGAGTTTGATGAGCCTAGATGGATGAAGATCATGCTCATTCAAATCCATCATCAGTTCTTTTGGAATGGAAACCAACCAGTCAAGATTACTAAAGACCTAATTCACCTAGTCACTAGTCTAGAGAATGCAAGAAAAATTCATATGGTTGTAAAGAACACCAAAAAGGAATTTGATAGCCTAACTGGATCCAAATGGGATAAAAGATCCATGACCATAAATGACATCAAGCAGAAGGATGTTAGGTTGATCGCAATGATCCTCAGTTGCAAAATTCACTGTAGCAGTAGAGTGAACTCTATTTTTGTAGGAATAATCTACATGGCTTACAAAATGGTTTTTTAAAATAAGCACTATGATTTTTGTGAGATCCTTAGATTGTAACTACTAGAAAATACAATAAGGATAAAAAATGATAAATCAAATACATTTAGATTTGGGTCATTAATATTCCATATATTTTTTTCACATTGTACACAAGTTTCTAGGCATGCATCCTCATGCGTGGAAAGAAGTTGAACCTACTATGTGTAGATGGTGAAATATTTGATATGTTGAAAGTATTTCAAAATAAAATGAAACAAAGGGAAAGGATACCTAATGAATTAGAGGAAAAATAAAGAGAAACTATCTTCTTTATGGTAGAAATTGATTGCTCGTGTGTTGAGGTAGTTGAGCCTAGAGTGTGATGGTGTCCTCCACTAGGATATGAGGTGAACTCCCAAATCTTGATTTCACACGTTGAACATATCCTTGCATCTGAGATAGATCCCAATGAGGAAAGATGAGGAACTTATGAAGAGAAGTATCTAAAAATTAGAAAAGAATTGTCAAAGGGTGAGAGGAAGAGGAAAATAGAAAAGTTTGTTGCCAAAGTTGCTCAAGAAAAATGATCGTTATTGAAGGTAAATTAGATTTAATATCCAGATATTTTGAAAGGTATAATGATAGTGAGAAGATTGAAATACAAGACATGTTGATAAATCACATGCTGGCTTTTAAAAAAAACTTGATTGAATTGAAAGGTAGTATTCCGAAGGAGTTGTATAATAGTTTGGAAGTAAGAAAAATGAGAGCTATAGAAGTAGATAATATAATGAGATCAAAAACAATTGAGGAAATTCATCCTGTTATCTAACATAATGAGATAGAGAGAGTAAATAATTAGTTGAAATCTTATTTGAGAACTAAATCCAGATTCATCAATTTTATGGCCAAAAAATATGATGAAGTAGAAGAAGAAATACACTAGGCACTTGATAAATTAATGTTGGATGAAGGCCCTCATGTGGTAGCTATGAAAATAGAAAGTGTTAAACCCAAGGATATTAATGTAGACTAGGTTTTTGAGGATACCTGTTTTGAAAGCTTCAAGCCAAAAAAACGTTAGATTTTAACCTAGCATGAAACCAATCCAAAACAAAGAAGCTCTAAGCTAAGCCACCTCAGATTGAGCTAAAACAGGTGCACCCAAGCACTGTTTGATTTGCTCTTGCTTAAGGGGATGTGGGTGTGCTCTCTAATCACTTGGAGCATATTCCTTATGCATTTAGGACGGATTGAAATCCATGAAAACCCAAAAATGGCACAAAACAAGTATAGAACACCTGATTTGCCCCTAAGGCCTCAAGGATCAAAATGATGCTGATATGAATATTAAGCTACATGAGATTTATGCTAAGATTGATTTTAAGCTAAATAAAGATGTGATGATGCTATGCTTATGCAAAACAATGAAATAAACTAAGTTAATCCATTATTACTAAATTAGGATGAGCTAAAATGCTTGAAAGTAAGTTAAATTAAGATGATTATGCTAAGTCTAGAGCTAAATGGGCATGATAACAATGCTTGAAATAAAAGCTAAGCTAATGAATTTGCTCTTGAAAGGAGGAGCATTTATAGGATTTGGAAAGGAGGAATGAATGGCCAAGATCAAAATCCTTAAGAGAGGCCAAGATTCATTCAAAAGGGAGCACATGGATTGTGCTAGTTCAGGGCCACCTCCTTGTGACAAGTGTCACAAGGGCATTGGGTTGAAAGATGGGAGGAATGTGCACAATTTGGGAAATGTGCCTAAGGTCAAAGGGTGTAAGAAAGGGGTGAGGGGCTTCTTAAATGCATGATAAATGCATGTAAGAGGGATAAGGAGGCCTTAAATGCACTTAATGCATGTAAGAGAAGTCTCTAGAAGTTTGTTGACTTTGGGTTAAGCTTAAGAGTTGGCTAACCTTGGTTAGGGAATGTGACAGGATTAGGGGAGGGATTAGGATTAGGATTAGGGTTAGGACTTTATAGAAGAGTCTAGAATTTCCTTAGGATAAACATGGATTTTAGGAAATAAATAAAGATTTATTTATTTCCATGGTTTTAGGTTTGAGAATATTTATTAAAAATGAATTTAACAAATATGAGGATTAAATATTTAATCTTAATTAAATATTTTGAGTTGGGATTAGGGTTAGGAAAAGAGGGGATTAGCCTTTAATCAAAATTAAAGAAGGATTAGAAGATTCTAGAAGAGGTTAGTGGTCTTAAGAAAATTGGCCAAGTTTTGGGCAAAAAATAAATTAATTATTTATTTTAGGATTTTTGGTCAATTTATTAATTAAATAATTAATAAATAAGGAGAATAATGTTTAAATAAGATTTAAACATTTTTGGGAGGGATTTCTTAATTAAATATTTTTAATTAAGATAAAGGGATTTAATGACATAAAAATAAATTAATTAATTAAATAAATAATTAATTAATAAATGATGATGTCTTTAGGGATTTTTTAGAAAATAAAAATACTTTATTTTCTAAAGGATTTTTAGGTGTCTACATTTTGCCCCTCTTTGATGCGATGCCGCAAGTGGCATGGCGTCAAAGACAAGAAAAATAAGATGCCCAAGGCTAAAATTTAGAGGAATGATGGGTTGTGCCCCCTCGAGAAAATAATGCAAGGAGTAAATGTTGTGGAATTTTCTCAAAAGGAAACAAAGAAAGAAGGGCCTACGAAGAAGGGGAGATAAATAACCAAGCTTCCAAGAGCAAAGATGGGTGAATGCAAGATGAGATGAAATGCAAAATGCAGGATGCAGCTACATGAGAGATGCAAGATGCAAGATTAATCTATATGATGAAAGATGCAGGGGATTTGGGGAAGCTCCAAGTGCAAATGTGGAGACCACAACCTAGTTTAATATAGCAATGCTAGAGACCTGCCAAGGATACTGGGATCACGAGGCCTTGTCTCCAGCGTTGCAGAGGACTGACGCGAAAAAGACACGCAGGGTTGCCCTAGCATCACGCATGAAACCCGAAGGAGGCATGGTGGAAACAATGCTGAAGAAACCACAAACACACAACTGACTCACAGGTAGAAGCAAAAGATCAAAAGACCCTACCCCAGATTATCCTCATTCACAGCGCACCATGATATAAAGGATCGTGGTGATTTTGAGTAGAGAACAACAAGAAGCTGTAAAAGATTAACAAGATCCAAAGGACAAAATCCAAGACCAAAATGATAACTCCAAAAAGACATCCTTTGCCAAGGAGAGAGATTTGATGTGACAGATTGATTGATGGTGGGAAGATTGGTCTGAACGTGTGGAAGGATGCATCAACATGGACCGGGTGTGATTGGTGGAAGATTAGGTCAGACAAGAAGGATACAACTGAGGGGACCCGTGATTAGGCTTAGGTCAAACAAAATAGAAGCATACATCTGTGCGGACTTGATGTTGATGGGGAGAATGCTGTGTTACTGATTGGCAAATGATGCAGTTCAAAGATAGTCACATTGATCAAGGATAGTTGACAATTGATATTGCTGAAGTGCGAGGCTGGGTAGGACAAGATTTCTGATCAAATATTGCTACAGGACTAACGAGGATATGTACAACAAGACGTGAGGATATTTACAATGGACATGTACAACAAGATAGCGACAAGGGCTGACTGACACAAAGGATGGGACCTAAAGACACATATGTACAAATGAGCTTAGGTGGAGACATGACTGACGCTATGGTACAAGATTCAGGATTTAGGATGTACAAAGAACCTGGGGATGAAGCTGAAGTTCCAAAGATATGCAAGATGATGCCCCAGTTGGGTTGGAAAGCCAAGATGGACTGGTAATGGATGGTGTGTCCTAAAATGACATGGATTTGGGAAGGACATATCCCAATGATGATGATTGGATTGAGATCAAGGCTTTCTACAAGACTAAGGATGTGATTTGATCGATTGGCTTGATCTTGGATGTTGGATTTTGGATAGCTAGAGGATGTGGAGAGGATTGGAAGATTGCTAGAAGACTGCTAGGAATAGTTGGACATGGATGAATGGCATTGGATTGTAATGAGGGTAGCCTATAGCTAGATATCAATGAAAAGGGAAGATACTAGGTGATGGAAAGATGGAGGAAATGCTTAGGATGAGGATCATGGAACTGCGAGGAGATTTGGATTTGGATGGAAGAATGCTTGAGGATTGGATAGAGGAAGATTTGGGGAGATTGGATGGTGGATTTGCTTAAGGATTGGAAGATGGAATGCTGGAGGAACTGCTGAGGGATCTGGCGAGGGGAATGCTTGGGATTTGGGGAGATGGAAAGATTTTGGATGAAATATAGTCTCCAAGGAATATGTCACCAAAGAATAAGATGCCTCCTGCTTAGGATAGTTCATTCATTCAGAGGCAGTAGAATGGGGTACGATTCGACAAAAGATATGCCAATAAGAGGATGAGGAAGGTAGATGGAAGATAGGATGAATGGATTGGATAGAGGATATGTAGCTGAAAGGTGTGATGGATGCCAAGAAAGTGCCCAAAAAGCATGTATACCTGGTAGTCTTTATTTTGTCATCAAGATCCAAAGGAGGATGAAGGAGGTGAGAGACAAATGGGATGGAGGAGATATTGGATAAGAGGTGATAGAAGGGAATGGCCCCCAACTACGGAAAGGAATTGGGGGGAGGCCTACGCATCATGCCTATTTTCTAGGTTTTCAACATGGTACTTGTCCAAGGTGCTTGAATTGCCAAGTTTTCACCATTGGACGAATGTTTTTCTCTTTTCTTTTTTGATACTTTTCTCTTGATTTTTTCGAATTTTTATGGATTTTTTCTAATTTTCTGTTGACTTTGTGCTGATCTTTCACTGATATACTGATTGATTTCTGACTTATTGTTGATTCTCTGATTTGGTACTACCTTCTAATTTGATGCTGACTTTCTGATATTTCTGATGTGTTGCTATCTTTCTGATTTGATGTTTGTCATGTTGCTGAATTTTTGATTTTGCTGACCTACTGATTGCTCTGATTTGTCATTGACTTTCTTCACTGATCTTTCTGGTGTGCTTGGATGTTGGTACAACTTTGTTAGGATGGAGGAATTATGCAAAGGCATGGATGAGATTGGGGAGATGGGAAATATGGTGGTATAAAGTGTTTGGATGAAAAGATGGAAAGTGATCGTGATAGGGGGATGTTGTCAAGATCAACATTGGCACATGTTATGGGAGAGATGAATGAAGCGGATAGGACGTGGAAGATAGAGGTGGATGTGATGGAGGATTTACGCTAGGAGATTTCAAATCTTTGGGACCCAAAATAGATTTAGGAGATGGAGGAGAAGACTGAGTAGTTGGGGGATTAGCAACTTTGGATGCCATTGTGGATGTTTCTTTTAGATGCATTACATCTTTTTGCTTTGGGATCCACATCATTTTCGCTTTAGCTTTGGTGGGCCTTTGTGGCCATTGGGATGCATTAGATTTTGCTTTTGCTTTGCTAGGCCTTTGCGGCCATTGGGATGCTTTGGATTGCTTGATTGGATTTTTCTTTGGTTGACCATGCCATTTAGGCTGGACATGACAATCTTTGGCTTTTTGTGGATATTTCCCTTTATCCATCTTGGATATGGCATCCAAATTGTGGGGAGCATCGGAGTGAATATGAGGAGATGTGCAGGATGGAGGAAATATGGATGGAGAGATGGAAGGAGATTGGTAGATAGGATATGTGGGCATGTGCCTTTGTTGATCCCGACTAGGGATGCTTGGATTTTGGATGAAGGTCTGAGTAGGATAAGATGGGGGATGATATTTTGGGATGTAAGGGCCCAAAATGGATTTGGTATGTGGAGGATATGTGTTGGTAGATTTTGGGACATAGGGACCCAAAATGGATTTGGAGGATGAAGGAGGAATGTGATAGGTTGTCCTAGGCTGTAATGATGGAGGAGGAGTAATGGTGTTGTATGTTTTGGGAGATGTGATGGTGGGTTTGGAAGAATGCTTGAATTTAGCTGTAGTTGTACCAACATTTCTGGAGGAAGTGCCTTCTTCTGATGTGTGACCAATGCCACATAACTTTGGATGTTTCTTGTCTTGGATAGGCTCCAAATTTCCTTGTTCATGGATGCCTAGGCCTTTGCCTTGATAATTCCATTTCTTGAGCATTTTATCCAAACAAGGATATTTCTGACTTGGGGAATATGATAAACATCCAGTTTCTAGTTCCCTGATGGAAGATATGGAACTTATTGCTTTTTCTTCAAGTGGGTTACCTCTGACAAATGTAAGTGGTCCAAGGGGATAGAGTGATGGTAGCTGTATAGTTTGGATCGGAGGATCCTCAAGAGGAGAGGATGGGATGATGGGATCTTGACTAGGATTGGGAGATAGTAATGAATCTTTAGATGGAGAAACCAGGATGATAGGATCTTGGATTGGAGGAATTGGGATTGTAGGATTTTGGATTGGGGGTGATGGAAGCGATAGAACATGTGATGGGGGAAGTGAAAGGATCGGATCTTGATTTTCTTCTGTGAGTATTTCAACATGCTTTTGGACAAGATCTTGACATGGTAGGATTTGTGTGGATAGAATGCTGGGGGATGCATGGATGGACTCTTTAGATGGGGTGGATGGAAGGGTGGGAGATTCTGTAACTGTGATGGCAGGAAGAAGGGTGAATTCATGAGGTTCATCAGATATGCTTTGGATGATACTAGGAGGAGGTGATGTTGGTGGGGATTAGATGGAGACTTCAGATGGAAGGGACTCAATGATGCTAGGAGACAGAAGGAGATCAATGAGTGGGATGTATGGAAGATAGATAATAGATGGGAGTGATGGATGGGCCTCATCAATGATGGCTTCACATGAAGGATTGAAATGGCTTGGCTCTTCATTTTTAGGAGTGGGATTTGTTATTGGCTTCCTTGTGAAACTCCTTGGAGACTTTCATGGTGAAAAAGGATTAGAAGATGGAGGAGATGGAGAGCTAGGATAGTCCTTATATGAAGATGGGGTGGATGGATGGGAACCTGCTTGAGGGGATGATGGTGCTAAAGAGGTAGAGGTGATGGATCGAGGTATGGGATATGAAGTGGTTTGAAGGATGCACTCTACTTGTGGGAGGGGATTTTTGGAAATGTGGTTTGGAATAGAAGATGGTGGATTGAGATAGGATGGAGGATTGGGGAAAAGGATTGGAAGACTTGGTGTTTGGTTTTGAAAGGGTTTTGGATGATAAGTGGATGGAGGTTTTAGATAAGGGAAGTAGCGTGAAGTGTTTTGAGGGGATGGTGGTGATTGGGATATGACCATAGCAGGAGATGGTGGTATGAAGGATGCATATGGAGGATGTGTAGGTTTAAGATAGGGATAAGTTGTGGATGGATAAGATAATGGATTTTCCTTGCCGAGGACAAGAAAGGGAGTGCTAGTGGATAAGCGTGAAGGCATGATAGGATATTTAAGAGGAATGATTGGATGCTGGGGGATGTTTGGAGAAAACTTGCTAGGATTTTCAAAATATGCTTCGTGATCTACAAGGCTTTCATCATCTTTGGGATAGGATGGATTGAGGGGAGAGACATAATAACCAAACTCATCATAATAGTTGGATAAGGATGAAAGATGAAGATGGATTGGAAGACTAAGACTCAGATTGGAATGACTGAGAGGATCAGACTAGGATTGGATTTGGCTCAATATTGGAAGAAAACTGACTCTAGAGGAAGACAGACAAGGGGATGGGGGATGACCAAGATGATTTTACTAACCTAGGATAGGAGGAAAGGATGACAAGAATGGATTGAATATGACTCAAAGACCATGATTTGAGATACTGAAAGCTTTGGACATTTTCTAGATTTTGGGAGGATTTGGATTGACATGGTTGTTCTGAGTATCGTGAACCAAGTTGTAGATCAGTTTGATGTTTCCCAATGGCAAAGGATAGATTTCAACAAAGATTTTGGAAAAGCAATCTCCACAAGGGACAAAGCAACCTTGTGGGATACAAACAAGATAACTGACTCTGATAAAGCTTTGAAAGTGTATGTTCCAACAATGTTTTCATGGAGTATTGACTGTCAAGCACTTCATACAGATCTACCTAAGGAAGGTGAGTATCAAAATTGCTTTCCCATAGCTTGGTACCCCCTAGAAGGGAATACAAATGGTGAGTAATCTTGAGGTGACCCGGTAAACCGCTTGGAATCGGTCCTTGCACAAGGATTTTGATACTTTCAGATGTAGATAGGGTAGCCTCTATTTAATTAGGTTTTTAATACTTCCGTGGAGTCTCCATACTCAGTTATGCTGACTGCCTGTGACTCACTTAAGAGCCTAGCCAACAATGCTGGGGGAGGAATATTTACCTTTCCCCAGACATTTGCATTTGGCACAAAACACCTATGGATTAGGAGATATAAGTGAGTATTTTTTGCCTTCACTTTATTTATATATCGACCGGGGGGGATACCGGTTTGAGGTCATTCTCCAAGGAGGAAGCGCTTTTCTCCCTAGACAGGCCTCGCTAAAAGTAGAACAAGTGAACTTGTCCGAGTCCAAATGTTCTACGTTGCTTACTTTAATAGGTTTTACAGAAAATAAAAGCTCCTAGATGCACATCAAGCAAGTTTGTTCTTTTTTTTTCCCAAATTGATTGTGTTTGAACTTTTGAAATAACTTCTGAAGACACAAGTGTTTAGATTTTGAGTTGTTCTTTCTCCAAAAAGTAAGCGATTTGAGCGATTGCAAGTTCTTTATTTGAGCACTCAAGATTGAGATTGGTGTGTTGATTAAGAACTTTGAAGTGCTTTTTTTTGTCCTTAAGGCATTCAAGATTGAATTTGCGCTTTGCTTGAACTGAAAAGGAAGGAATAGAGATTTTTTCTTTTAATGCATTCAAGATTGGGTTTGATTTTCAAATGGACAATGACGCTTTAGGACTTAGCTTCATTCCTTTAATTTCATTCAAGATTTGTTTTGACCATTTTCTTTGATTAAGAAGGAAAGTTCCTAATTTAGCTTTGATGCATAAAAAAAAAAAAAAAAAAAAAGATTTTTGCAAGATTTTGTTTAAGGCATTCAAGAGTGCATTGAAGTTTATTTTAAGCCAACCAAATGAAAGTTTGAGGTTCCTAAACATGCAAGAAGGTTCATGAGCCTTAAGGCTTTATCATTTTGGTGATTTCCTTTCCCTCCAAGAAGTACCTGCAAAACACAGAGTTTAGATCCTATAAGAAAAATCAAAGTTCAAAAACTTTAAAAACATCAGATTACCTCTTTCTAGAATAAATGCGCAGTTACAGAGAACAAATACGTAGGAATATGTGATGAATGCACACTTTTCCAATTTTGAACATATGCGCAATAACAGAGAATGCATGCGCAACTACATCTATTCTGCCAAAATGCTTTTAAAAATTCTAATTTTCACAAAAACCAAATGCACAGTAAGTATGAACAAATGTGCAGCAAGTCTGAACATATGCACAACAAGTCTGCACATATGTGCAGCAAGTCTGAAAAATGCACAATTTTAGTAAAAATGTGTAGTTTTTCATGATAAATGCAGAGATTTTCAAAAAAAGTTACAAATGCGCAACTGTGGCCAATAGATGTGCAGTTTCTGATACTACAGAATGTTGAAACCTAGAATTTTGAGAAAAAAAGAAGAAAAACGGCCACAGAATGTTGATTTTGGAGTAGATGATCAGGACAGGGGTCCCACCGGACATGCCAGAATGTGGACAAGGCGTTCGAGGGTACCTTCTTTGAAAAACTTCAAGCCAAACAAACATTAGATTTTAACCTAACATGAAATCAATCCAAAATAAAGCTCTAAGCTAAGCCACCTCAGATTGAGCTAAAACAGGTGCACCCAAGCACTGTTTGATTTGCTCTTGCTTAAGATGATGTGGGTGTGCTCTCTAATCACTTGGAGCATATTTCTTATGCATTTAGGACGGATTGAAATCCATGAAAACCTCAAAATGGCACAAAATAAGTATAGAACACCTGATTTGCCCCTAAGGCCTCAAGGATCAAAATGATGCTGATATGAATATTAAGCTACATGAGATTTATGCTAAGATTGATTTTAAGCCAAATAGAGATGTGATGATGCTATGCTTATGCAAAATAATGAAATAAACTAAGTTAATCCATTATTACTAAATTAGGATGAGCTAAAATGCTTGAAAGTAAGTTAAATTAAAATGATTATGCTAAGTCTAGAGCTAAATGGGCATGATAACAATGCTTAAAATAAAAACTAAGCTAATGAATTTGCTCTTGAAAGGAGGAGCATTTATAAGATTTGGAAAGGAGGAATGAATGGCCAAAATCAAAATCCTTAAGAGAGGCCAAGATTCATTCAAAAAGGAGCACATGGATTGTGCTAGTTCAGGGCCACCTCCTTGTGACAAGTGTCACAAGGGCATTGGGTTGAAAGATGGGAGGAATGTGCACAATTTGAGAAATGTGCCTAAGGTCAAAGGATGTAAGAAAAGGGTGAGGGGTTTCTTAAATGCATGATAAATGCATGTAAGAGGGATAAGGAGGCCTTAAATGCACTTAATGCATGTAAGAGAAGTCTCTAGAAGTTTGTTGACTTTGGGTTAAGCTTAGGAGTTGGCTAACCTTGGTTAGGGAATGTGACAGGATTAGGGGAGGGATTAGGATTAGGATTAGGGTTAGGACTTTCTAGAAGAGTCTAGAATTTCCTTAGGATAAACATGGATTTTAAGAAATAAATAAAGATTTATTTATTTTCATGGTTTTAGGTTTGAGAATATTTATTAAAAATGAATTTAACAAATATGAGGATTAAATATTTAATCTTAATTAAATATTTTGAGTTGGGATTAGGGTTAGGAAAAGAGGGGATTAGCCTTTAATCGAAGTTAAAGAAGGATTAGAAGATTCTGGAAGAGGTTAGTGGTCTTAAGGAAATTAGCCAAGTTTTGGGCAAAAAATAAATAAATTATTTATTTTGAAATTTTTGGTCAATTTATTAATTAAATAATTAATAAATAAGGAGAATAATGTTTAAATAAGATTTAAACATTTTTGGGAGGGATTTCTTAATTAAATATTTTTAATTAAGATAAAGAGATTTAATGACATAAAAATAAATTAATTAATTAAATAATTAATTAATTAATAAATGATGATGTCATCAGAGATTTTTCAGAAAATAAAAATACTTTATTTTCTAAAGGATTTTTAGGTGTCTACAATTAACAATCATGAATCATCTAAAATAACTGAAATGGCACCACCCATTGATGCAAATGATACAAATTAATTTTATAGCAATGTGCAACAACCAAACTTCTTTATGGAAGTTGTTCCTGTGTCTTTGGACACCTTGCAGGATGACATTGACACCTTTCAAAAGAATAAAAATGTTGTTATTGAGGCTAACAATAATACAGGATAGAATGCAACAAATTTGATTGATCTTGGCATTATAATAGAGGAAGAATTGAGGGAAACCATAGATGAAAGAAAGAAGGCTATTATTGAGGAAGAAACAAAAGAGTCTATTTCTATCACTACTCCTAGTAAGAAGTTATTCACTTCTTCAACACAATTGTTGGCAAGTAAAAACATGTCAATGATCACAAATGTTGATGACATGGATGAGGATGAGATCATGAAGCTATCTCTTATGGCCTTCTCTAAGGCCATGGAAAGATCTTCGAAAAAAATGAAGAAGAAAATCAAGGTAATGGACAGGGAAGTGGACAAAATCAATAAAAAATTTCACATACCTCTCATCTTCCAAGGTAATGATGCAACATATAACTTGGGAAAAGCTCTTGATGACCTTGATATGCACTTCACTTCTTTGGAGAAAACCACAACTGTGAATATTGAAAATAATTCATGGTGAAGAAGTTTGATGAGCGATGGAAGTCAATAAAGTGAGACTTAGGCATACTAGATACCACTGTCCCTGAGATAAATTCCTACATTGAGCATGGGAAGAATATATACATCTACTGCACAAATCCTTCTAGGTTTGTACAAGACATAGTAGGAATAATCATAACATGATGAGAAGAATTTGGAGAACTTGGTGAAGATATGTGGGTCCTCCTCACAATTAGTTACTGAGTTGGATGAGGAAGTGCCCAAATTATTAAATCAAACAAGTGTGCTACACACTGAGAAGTCAAGAGTGTTGGGAAGATTTGGTGAGTTGAGGAGTTAGATTACTCCTAAACTATGGAGAATCACCTTGAGGATATGGAGACAACGAAGAAATACTTTGAAGGATATATTCCTAAAGTACTAAAGGATGTTGAGATCTCATATTTTTCATTAAATGGTCTCATTCAGATTGGTCAAACATTGAAGACAACATGGGAAGAAAATGTTTAGATCTTGCAAACCTCTTTCTAAGACATACTTCACATGGTGTAAGTTGTGATAAGCACTCCCAATTTTTTTTCCTTGTGTATAAATACACCTTTTCCATTGATGTCAAAGGGGGAGTAGTAGTTGTGAAAAATATAAGGAGGATATAAATAGTAGTTTGGTATTGGACACTTAGTCATGTTTCACTAAGTGTTGCCATCTGATGCAGGGGCATCCTAGGTGTAAGAGCAATCTTCCATCACCCAAAAATATTTTTATTTTTATATTCAATAAGGGCTATTTTGTGCAGAGCTGCTATTTATGAAAAGTTACTATTTTTGGTAATTTTCATATGTGCTCAGAATGATCTGATTTCTTTTTTGGAGGTTCATTTTGGTCATATAAGTCTACCAGTAAAGTTTCATTGCCAGATCAAGTGTATATTGGAAGATATTGAAGATTTTCGGTATTAGCAGCAGGGTACAAAAACTTTGAACTCAGTTTTGAAGGCTTTAGAGGCCCCGGATGAGGTTAAAAAATTGGATGACGGGCGCATGCGCTGGTCAAGCCTATAAAGCACTTTGTGGCATTTTTGAAATGGGGTTATAATAGTCAATTAGGTCAATTGGTGATGACTTATGGTCTCTGAAAGTCGGGTCACTTGAAATGGCAAAAAATAATTTTCCTTCAAAATTTTTGTTCGGGTTTCAAAAGTTATTTTGAGCTGACTTTGATGTAATAAATTAAAAAATAAAATAATTCTAAGTTTGGTCGGCCATTAGGGCTAAATTTCTGGAACCTTCTTGGGTGGTGAAAATTGCCTATATAAGGAAGGCTGTATTATTGTCTTAGGCAGTTCAGAATAGTTCTGGGTAGTAGATCTGGGTATTGATTCAAGGCTTTGTCCTACAGAATATTGTAAGGAAATGCCCATGTGGCTTTGCATATTGTAATTCTGAAAGTTTGTAATTCGACATTTGTGGAGATAATAAGAAGTCAATTTTTTGTTCTTGCATATTATTGTTATTGTTTCTCTATTTCTGTTGTGTTTATGGTATCAAGGGGAGCATCCTTCATCAAGGGGTATCATCCTTCATCAAGTGGTATCAGAACAAGAGTTCTTGAGTGTGTAAATAGATCACCAACTGTGAGGCAGTTTGCACCAGGACCGTGGTTAGGGTTTCAATGTGCATCACGAAAATGCCTCCACGAAGAGAACGTGGTGGAAGAGCTGGTGCTATAACACCTGAGGTTAGAGAGCTGCAGAGACAAGTGCGAGCATTGCAAGAAGAGATTCATAGAGGAATGAATCTTAATGTCAAAGATGAAAGTGAGGATGAAGCTGAAGAAGAATATCAAGAAGGAGAAGTCGAAATTGTAAACTAGGAGGAAGAAAGACTTTTTTAGGCCATTTCTAAGATTGGGAAAAGACCTAAGATTGAAGTTCCTACATTTTCTAGAAATCTTAACTCAGAAGAATTGATCAACTGGATCAATGAATGTGAGGAATATTTTGAGTATGAAGATGTTGGGGATCCTAATAGGGTCAAATTTGCGAAGGCCAGACTGAAAGGTCATGCGAAGATATGGTGGCAAGAGATTCAGTTGGAGCGAAATAGAAGGGGAAAGGAGAAAATCATGAGATGGGATCCGATGGTGGATAAATTGAAGCGACAGTTCATTCCTGTTAATTATGAGCTTGACCTACTGAAGAAAATGCAGAGTTTGAAGCAAGCAGGAAGATCTGTTCAGGAGTATACAGAGGAGTTCTATCGACTTCTCATTAGAACAGGCCATGCAGAAGCTGATAAAGAGAAAGTTGTCCGATACCTTAATTGGTTAAGGCCAAGCATTCAAGAGGAGCTGAATCTAGTTCGAATGAACAGTATTGAAGAGGCATACCAGTTTGCCCTAAAATTAGAAGAAAAGCTGAATAAGAAGTTTGAGAGCAGACAAAATGGAAGAGGTCACCGTGGATGATCTGGTGGATGGTCATATGGTGACCGAAATGAAGATCTGAAAAAGAAGGATGAGGCCAGTAGCAGTCAGAATCAGTGAGGAAATAATTCCAATCGCTTCCAAGATCAGAATAATAGAGATCAGAGAGGAAGAGGAAGAGGACAAGGATCTGGAAGAGGTGGCTTCCGTGGAACATGTTTTCACTGTGGAGAAGAAGGTCATAGGGCATTTGAATATCTTTAGCGCCAAGGCAGAATAGACAGGAGAAATGAAGGCCAGGCCAGAGTTGCACATGTCGATGAAGATGCTAGATCATCAAATTTTGAAGATGCTGAAAGAGGAGAAATGCTAATTAACAGAAGAGTCTTACTGAGTGGTGAGAATGAACCTGAACAAAGGAGGAGCCTATTTTGCACTAGATGCAAGTGTGAGAGTAAATGTTGTGATGTGATTATCGATAGTAGAAGCACTGACAATTTGGTGTCAGAAGAGATGGTGACAAAGTTGAAGCTCAAGAGATAAAAATACCCACATCCATATCGGATTGCCTGGGTGCAAGATGACCACAAGGTCATGGTCAGTGAATAGTGCCTAGTAAAGTTCAAGATCAGCGGGTACCAAGATGAGGTACTATGCGATATCATCTCTATGGATGCATGTCATATGCTATTGGGTAGACCGTGGTAGTTTGACAGATGTGTTGTACATGATGGTCGTGTGAATACCTATTCCCTCACAAAAGATGGAGTGCGACATAAGCTAAAGCCATTGACAGAGACCGAAGAAAAGGTATGTGGTAATGCAAGAATAACATTTGTTGATGGAAGAAAATTCCTAGATGCTATGAGGCATGAGCATGTGTGTTTTTCTTTAATTCTAAAAGTTGGTAAAGAAGAAGTAGAGGATGTACCTGTAGAGGTTGCAGATTTGTTGAATGAGTTTTAGGATATTGTATCTAATAATGTACCTGATGGATTACCACCCGTAAGGAAGATCAGTCATCAGATGGATTTGATTCCAGGAGCCAGTTTGCCAAACAAGGCAGCACATAGAATGACAATAACAAAAAGTGAAGAGTTGAACAGACAAATACAGGAGTTGTTACAGAAGGGATTGATTCGGGAGAGCCTGAGTCCATGTGCTGTACCAGCAGTATTAGCACCAAAGAAGAATGGAGAATGGAGGATGTGTACAGATTTCAGAGCAATAAATAAGATCACAATCAAGTATAGGTTTCCATTGCCGCAAATGGATGATATTATGGATTGTTTGAGTGGAGCTGTGTATTTTTCAAAGATAGATCTGAAGAGTGGATATCACCAGATTTGGATCAGAGAAGAAGATGAATGGAAGACTGCTTTCAAGACAAAGGAAGCACTGTATGAGTGGTTAGTCATGCCTTTTGGGCTAACCAATGCACCGAGCACTTTCATGCGGCTCATGAATGAGGTTCTGAAAGAATTTCTGAGTAAGTTTGTTATTGTTTACCTAGATGATATTTTGATTTTTAGCAAGACATTGGAGGAACATGTGATGCATATTCATATGGTGTTTGAGAAGTTGAGAGATGAGAAATTATTGATTAATTTGAAGAAGTGCAGTTTTGTGAAGAAAGAGTTAATGTATTTGAGATTTGTAGTTTCAGCAAAAGGTCTAAAAATGGACCCAGAGAAGGTACAGGCTATCCTTGAATGGCCTACTCCAAGGAGTGCTACTGAGGTAAGATCTTTTCATGGTTTGGCTAGCTTTTACAGAAAGTTTATCAGAAATTTTAGCAGTATTTGTGGACCCTTGACTGAAACAATGAGAGGGGATAGAAAAGAGTTTAAGTGGACTAATGGGGCAGAAAAGAGTTTTCAATTGTTGAAACAAAAAGTTACAGAACAACTTGTTTTAGCACTTCTAAATTTTAATAAGGTGTTTCAAATAGATTGTGATGCTAGTGGTACTGCAATAGGAGTTGTTATGAGCCAAGAAGGTAAACCTGTTGCTTATTTTAGTGAGAAGTTAAATGATGCCAAGGAAAAATATTCTATTTATGATCAGGAATTTTATGCTATAGTTCAGGCATTAAAGAAGTGGAGACATTATCTACTTCGTAAGGAGTTTGTTTTGACTGATCATCAAGCTTTGCAATATTTGAATAGTCAAAAAAAATTGAATCAAAGGCATTTGAAATGGGTTGAGTTTTTGCAGAGTTATACATTTATTTTGAAACACAAGAGTGAAAAGTCTAATAGGGTTACAGATGCTCTTAGCAGAAGGCAACTATTGTTGATAGAAATGCAGATTGAAGTGGTTGGGTTCAAGGAACTCAAGAATTTGTATCCAGAAGATTGTGATTTTGGTGAAGCTTGGAAAGCTTGTACAGAACCTGTTACTCTAGACAGGACGAAATGGTTGGATTTCATCATCCAGGATGATATGCTATTCAGAGGGAGTCAGTTGTGCATTCCACGAAGTTCTATGAGGGAGAATCTCATCAAGGAGAAGCATAGTGGAGGATTGGCTGGACATTTTGGTCGTGATAAAACCCTTGCTTTAGTTGGTGAGAATTATTATTGGCCACAATTGCAGCAAGATGTGAAGAAGTTTGTACAAAGTTGCAGAGTATGTTAGATGGCGAAAGGAGTGAAGTAGAATACAGGGTTGTATCAACCATTACCTATACCGGAGAAGCCTTGGGAGGATATCAGCATGAACTTTGTTCTTGGTTTACCGAGGACTCAGCGGGGACATGATTCAATTTTTTGTGGTGGTCGACAGATTTTCAAAAATGACACATTTCATTCCCTACAAGAAGACTAATGATGCCATTCATGTAGTAGAATTATTTTTTAGAGAAGTAGTGAGACTTCAAGGTTTTCCAAAGACCATTGTTTCAGATCAGGACACTAAGTTTGTTAGATATTTCTGACGTACATTGTGAAAGAAGTTGAAGATAGATTTGAAGTTTAGTTCATCACATCATCCACAGACTGATGGACAAACAGAGGTGGTGAATAGGAGTTTGGAAAATTTTCTGAGATGTTTGGTTGGAGATAAGCCAATAGGATGGGATTTGATTTTACCACAAGCGAAATTTGCATACAATAATTCTGTCAACAGGAGCACTGGTAAATCACCATTCTAGATTGTATATGGAAGTAGTCCAAGAAATGCATCTGAATTGAGAAGATAGATAAAGGAGAAATAAGTAGTGCTGAAGCTAAAGATTTTGCAGAACAATTGAAGAACATCCATGGGGAGGTGAGAAAGCATATTACCAAGATGAACGCACAGTATAAGGCTAAGGCAGATGAGAAAATGAGGTATAAAGAATTTCAGGTTGGTGATGAAGTCATGGTTCATTTGCAGAAGGATCAGTTTTGAGTTGGTACATATAACAAGCTGAAAATGAAGAAGTTTGGACCATGTAAGATAATGAAGAAACATGATTCAGGAAATGCATATGAGGTAGAATTGCCTACCAAGCTACATATTTCACCAGTGTTTAACATTTCAGATCTGACAGAGTATCATGAAGGAGGTGTTGAAGATGCGATCACAGCAGCACAGTGGAATATTCCAGCAACTAGTTCAAACACTAAGAAGATCAAAGATATACTGGATAGGCATGTTGGCAGAAGCACAAGGAATGGGACATATGAAGAATATCTGGTCAAGTGGAAAGGAGGACCTGTTGAAGATTCATCATGGCTGACAAAGGAGGAGGTTAGCCGTCTTGGTTTTCCTCTGCACACCTGAGTCATAACAGGGTCACTTCTCAAATTACCCTGGGTGTCTAATGCAGGGGCATCTTGGGTGTAAGAGCAATCTTGCATCACCCAAAAATATTTCTATTTTTATGTTCAATAAGGGCTATTTTGTGCAGAGCTGCTATTTATGGAAAGTTACTATTTTTGGTAATTTTCGTATGTGCTCAAAATGATTTGATTTCTTTCTTGCAGGTTCATTTTGGTCATATAAGTCTACCAGTAAAGTTTCATTGCCAGATCAAGTGTATATTGGAAGATATTGAAGATTTTCGGTATTGGCAGCAGGGTACAGAAACTTTGAACTCAGTTTTGAAGGCTTTAGAGGCCCCGGATGAGGTGAAAAATTTGGGTGATGGGCGCTTGCGTGGATCAAGCCTGTAGAGCACTTCGTGGCATTTCTGAAATGGGATTATAATAGTCAATCGGGTCAACTGGTGATGACTTATGGTTTCCGGAAGTCGGGTTATTTGAAATGGCAAAAAATAATTTTCCTTCAAAATTTCTATTCGGGTTTCAAAAGTTATTTTGAGCCGACTTTGATGTAATAAATTGAAAAATAAAATAATTCTAAGTTTGGTCGGCCCTTAGGGCTAAATTTCTGGAACCTTCTCGGGCAGTAAAAATTGCCTATATAAGGAAGGTTGTATTATTGTCTTAGGCAGTTCAGAATAGTTCTCGGTAGTAGATCTAGGTATTGATTCGAGGCTTTGTCCTACAAAATATTGTAAGGAAATGCCCATGTGGCTTTGCATATTGTAATTTTGAAAGTTTGTAATTCCACATTTGTGGAGATAATAAGAAGCCAATTTTCTGTTCTTGCATATTATTGTTGTTGTTTTTCTATTTATGTTATGTGTTTGTGTTATTAAGGGGAGCATCCTTCATCAAGGGTTATCATCCTTCATCAAGTGGTATCAGAGCAGGAGTTCTTGAGTGTGTAAACAGATTGCCGACTGTGAGGTAGTTTGCACCAGGACCGTGGTTAGGGTTTCAGCGCGCATCGCGAAAATACCTCCACAAAAAGAATGTGGTGGAAGAGCTAGTGCTGTGACACCTGAGGTTAGAGAGCTGCAGAGACAAGTGCGAGCATTGCAAGAAGAGATTCATAGAAGAATGAATCTTAATGTCAGAGATGAAAGCGAGGATGAAGCTGAAGAAGAATATCAAGAAGGAGAAGTCGAAATTGTAAACTAGGAGGAAGAAAGACTTTTTCAGGCCATTTCTAAGATTGAGAAAAGACCTAAGATTGAGGTTCCTAAATTTTCTAGAAATCTTAAACCAGAAGAATTGATCAATTGTATCAATGAATGTGAGGAATATTGAGTATGAAGATGTTGGGGATCCTGATAGGGTCAAATTTGTGAAGGCCAAACTGAAAGGTCATGCGAAAATATGCTGGCAAGAGATTCAGTTGGAGCAAAATAGAAAGGGAAAGGAGAAAATTAAGAGATCGGATCGGATGGTGGATAAATTGAAGCGACAGTTCATTCCTATTGATTATGAGCTTGACCTACTGAAGAAAATGCAGAGTTTGAAGCAAGCAGGAATATCTGTTCAGGAGTATACAAAGGAGTTCTATTGACTTCTCATTAGAACAGGCCATGCAGAAGCTGATAAAGAGAAAGTTGCTCGATACCTTAATGGGTTAAGGCTAAACATTTAGGAGGAGCTGAATCTGGCTCGAATGAATAGTATTGAAGAGGCATGCCAGTTTGCCCTAAAAGTAGAGGAAAAGCTGAACAAGAAGTTTGAGAGCAGACAAAACGGAAGAGGTCGCGGTGGACGATCTGGTGGACGGTCCTATGGTGGCTGAAATGAAGATCTGAAAAAGAAGGATGAGGCCAGTAGTAGTTAGAATCAGTGAGGAAATAATTCCAATCGCTTCCAAGATCAGAATAATAGAGATCAGAGAGGAAGAGGAAGAGGACAAGGATATGGAAGAGGTGGCTTCCATGGAACATGTTTTCACTGTGGAGAAGAAGGTCATAGGGCATTTGAATGTCCTCAGTGCCAAGGCAGAACAGATAAGAGAAATGAAGGCTAGGCTAGAATTGAACATGTCGATGAAGATGCTAAATCATCAAATTTTGAAGATGCTGAAAGAGGAGAAATGCTAATTAACAGAAGAGTCTTGTTGATTGGTGAGAATGAACCTGAACAAATGAGGAGCCTGTTTCGCACTAGATGCAAGTGTGAGGGTAAATGTTGTGATGTGATTATCGATAGTGGAAGCACTGACAATTTGGTGTCAGAAGAGATGGTGACAAAGTTGAAGCTCAAGAGACAAAAACACCCACATCCATATTGGATTGTCTGGGTGCAAGATGACCACAAGGTCATGGTCAGTGAATAGTCCCTGGTAAAGTTCAAGATCGGCGGGTACCAAGATGAGGTAATATACAATATCATCTCTATGGATGCATGTCATATGCTGTTGGGTAGACCATGGCAGTTTGACAGATGTGCTGTACACGATGGTCATGTGAGTACATATTCCCTGACAAAGGATGGAGTGCGACATAAGCTAAAGCCATTGAAGGAGACCGAAGAAAAGGTATGTGGTAATGCAAGAATAACATTTGTTGATGGAAGAAAATTCCTAGATGCTATGAGGCATGAGCATGTGTGTTTTGCTTTAATTTTGAAAGTTGGTAAAGAAGTAGAGGATGTACCTGTAGAGGATGTACCTGTAGAGGTTGCAGATTTGTTGAATGAGTTTCAAGATATTATATCTGATAATGTACCTGATGGATTACCACCCGTAAGGAAGATCAGTCATCAGATGGATTTGATTCCAGGAGCCAATTTTCCAAACAAGGCAGCACATAGAATGACACCAGCAGAAAGTGAAGAGTTGAATAGACAAGTACACGAGTTGTTATAGAAGGGATTGATTCAGGAGAGCCTGAGTCCATGTGTTGTACCAGCAGTATTAGCACCAAAGAAGAATGGAGAATGGAGGATGTGTACAGATTCTAGAGCAATAAACAAGATCACAATCAAGTATATGTTTCTATTACCGCGAATGGATGATATTATGGATTGTTTGAGTGGAGCTGTGTATTTTTCAAAGATAGATCTAAAGAGTGGATATCACCAGATTCGGATCAGAGAAGGAGATGAATGGAAGAGTTCCTTCAAGACAAAGGAAGGACTGTATGAGTGGTTAGTCATGCCTTTTGGGCTAACCAGTGCACCGAGCACTTTCATGCGGCTCATGAATGAGGTTCTGAAAAAATTTCTGGGTAAGTTTGTCATTGTTTACCTAGATGATATTTTGATTTTTAGCAAGACATTGGGGGAACATATGATGCATATTCATATGGTGTTTGAGAAGTTGAGAGATGAGAAATTGTTGATTAATTTGAAAAAATGCAGTTTTGTGAAGAAAGAGTTAGTTTATATGGGATTTGTAGTTTCAGCAGAAGGTCTAAAAATAGACCCAGATAAGGTACAGGCTATCCTTGAATGGCCTACTCCAAGGAGTGCTACTGAGGTAAGATCTTTTCATGGTTTGGCTAGCTTTTACAGAAAGTTTATCAGAAATTTTAGCAGTATTTGTGGACCCTTGACTGAAATAATGAGAGGGGATAGAAAAGAGTTTAAGTGGACTAATGGGGCAGAAAAGAGTTTTCAATTGTTGAAACAAAAAGTTACAGAACAACCTATTTTAGCACTTCTAGATTTTAATAAGGTGTTTTAAATAAATTGTGATGCTAGTGGTACTACAATAGGAGCTGTTATGAGCCAAGAAGGTAAACCTGTTGCTTATTTTAGTGAGAAGTTAAATGATGCCAAGAGGAAATATTCTATTTATGATCAAGAATTTTATGCTATAGTTCAGGCATTAAAAAAGTGGAGACATTATCTACTTCGTAAGGAGTTTGTTTTGTATACTGATCATCAAGCTTTGCAATATTTGAATAGTCAAAGAAAATTGAATCAAAGACATTTGAAATGGGTTGAGTTTTTGTAGAGTTATACATTTGTTTTGAAACACAGGAGTGGAAACTCTAATAGGGTTGCAGATGCTCTTAGCAGAAGGCAACTATTGCTGATAGAAATGCAGATTGAAGTGGTTGGGTTCAAGGAACTCAAGAATTTATATCCAGAGGATCCTGATTTTGGTGAAGCTTAGAAAGCTTGTATAGAACCTGCTACTCTAGACAGGACGAAATAGTTGGATTTCATCATCCAGGATGATATGCTATTCAGAGGGAGTCAGTTGTGCATTCCACGAAGTTCTATGAGGGAGAATCTCATCAAGGAGAAGCATAGTGGAGGATTGGTTGGACATTTTGGTCATGATAAAACCCTTGCTTTGGTTGGTGAGAAATATTATTGACCACAATTGCAGCAAGATGTGAAGAAGTTTGTACTGAGTTGCAGAGTATGTCAGATGGCGAAAGGAGTGAAGCAGAATATAGGGTTGTATCAGCCATTACCTATACCGGAGAAGCTTTGGGAGGATATCAGCATGGACTTTGTTCTTAGTTTACCGAGGACTCAGCGGGGACATGATTCAATTTTTTGTGGTGGTCGACAGATTTTCAAAGATGGCACATTTCATTTCCTGTAAGAAGACTAATGATGCCGTTCATGTAGCAAAATTGTTTTTGAGAGAAGTAGTGAGACTTCATGGTTTGCCAAAGACCATAGTTTCAGGTCAGGACACTAAGTTTGTTAGATATTTCTGGCGTACATTATGGTAGAAGTTGAAGATAAATTTGAAGTTTAGTTCATCACATCATCCACAGACTGATGGACAGACAGAGGTGGTGAATAGGAGTTTGGAAAATTTGCTGAGATGTTTGGTTGGAGATAAGCCAACAGGATGGGATTTAATTTTACCACAGGCAGAATTTGCATACAATAATTTTTTCAATAGGAGCACTCGTAAATCACCATTCCAGATTATATATGGAAGTAGTCCAAGAAATGCATCTGAATTGAGGAAGATAGATAAACGAGAAATAAGTAGTGCTGAAGCTAGGGATTTTGCAGAACAATTGAAGAACATCCACGGGGAGGTGAGGAAGCATATTACCAAGATGAACGCACAGTATAAGGCTAAGGCAGATGAGAAAAGGAGGTATAAAGAATTTCAGGTTGATGATGAAGTCATGGTTCATTTGCGGAAGGAGCCGTTTCTAGTTGGTACATATAACAAGCTAAAAATGAAGAAGTTTGGACCATGTAAGATATTGAAGAAACATGATTCAGGAAATGCATATGAGGTAGAATTGCCTACTGAGCTATATATTTCACCAGTGTTTAATATTTCAGATCTGACAGAGTATCATGAAGGAGGTGTTGAAGATGCTATCACAGCAGCATAGTAGAATATTCCAGCAACTAGTTCAAACACTAAGGAGATCAAAGATATACTGGATAGGCGTGTTGGTCGAAGCACAAGGAACAGGACATATGAAGAATATCTGGTCAAGTGGAAAGGACGACCTTTTGAAGATTCATCATGGCTGACAAAGGAGGAGGTTAGTCGTCTTGGTTTTCCTCTACACACCTGAGTCGTGACAGGGTCACTTCTCAAATTACCCTAGGGGTCTGATGCAGGGGCATCCTAGGTGTAAGAGCAATTTTGCATCACCCAAAAATATTTCTATTTTTATATTCAATAAGGGCTATTTTGTGCACAGCTGCTATTTATGGAAAGTTACTATTTTTGGTAATTTTTGTATGTGCTCAGAATGATTTGATTTCTTTCTTGGAAGTTCATTTTGTTCATATAAGTCTGCCAGTAATGTTTCATTGCCAGATCAAGTGTATATTGGAATATATTGAAGATTTTCAGTATTGGCAGCATGGTACAGAAACTTTGAACTCAGTTTTGAAGGCTTTAGAGGCCCTGGATGAGGTCAAAAATTTGGTTGATGGGTGTTTGCATAAGTCAAGCCTGTAGAGTGCTTCGTGACATTTCCAAAATGGGGTCATAATAGTCAATCGGGTCAACTGGTGATGACTTATGGTCTCCGGAAGTCGGGTCACCTAAAATGGCAAAAAATAATTTTCCTTCAAAATTTCTATTCGGGTTTCAAAAGTTATTTTTAGCCGACTTTGATGTAATAAATTGAAAAATAAAATAATTCTAAGTTTGGTCGGCCCTTAGGGCTAAATTTATGGAACCTTCTCGAGCGGTAAAAATTGCCTATATAAGGAAGGCTGTATTATTGTCTTAGGCAGTTCAGAATAGTTCTCGGTAGTAGATCTGAGTATTGATTCGAGGCTTTGTCCTATAGAATATTGTAAGGGAATGCCCATGTGGCTTTGCATATTGTAATTCTGAAAGTTTGTAATTTCACATTTGTGGAGATAATAAGAAGCCAATTTTCTGTTCTTGCATATTATTGTTGTTGTTTCTCTATTTCTGTTATGTGTTTGTGGTATTAAGGGGAGCATCCTTCATCAAGGGGTATCATCGTTCATCAAGTGGTATTAGAGCAGGAGTTCTTGAGTGTGTAAACAGATCGCCGACTGTGAGGCAGTTTGCACTAGGACCGTGGTTAGGGTTTCAGCGCGCATCGTGAAAATGCCTCCACGAAGAGAATGTGGTAGAAGAGTTGGTGCTTTGACACCTACGGTTAGAGAGCTACAAAGACAAGTGCGAGCATTGCAAGAAGATATTCATAGAGGAATGAATCTTAATGTCAGAGATGAAAGCAAGGATGAAGCTGAAGAAGAATATCAAGAAGGAGAAGTCGAAATTGTAAAATAGGAGGAAGAAAGACTTTTTCGAGCCATTTCTAAGATTGGGAAAAGACCTAAGATTGAGGTTCCTACATTTTCTAGAAATCTTAACTCAGAAGAATTGATCCACTGGATCAATGAATGTGAGGAATATTTTGAGTATGAAGATGTTGGGGATCCTGATAGGGTCAAATTTGCGAAGGCCAAACTGAAAGGTCATGCGAAAATATGGTGGCAAGAGATTCAGTTGGAGCAAAATAGAAGGGGAAAGGAGAAAATCACAAGAAGGGATCAGATGGTGGATAAATTGAAGTGACAGTTCATTCCTGTTGATTATGAGCTTGACCTACTGAAGAAAATGCAGAGTTTGAAGCAAGCAGGAAGATCTGTTCAGGAGTATACAGAAGAGTTCTATCGACTTCTCATTAGAATAGGCCATGCAGAAGCTGATAAAGAGAAAGTTGCCTGATACCTTAATGGGTTAAGGCCAAGCATTCAGGAGGAGCTGAATCTAGTTCAAATGAACAGTATTGAAGAGGCATGCCAGTTTTCCCTAAAAGTAGAGGAAAAGCTGAATAAGAAGTTTGAGAGTAGACAAAACGGAAGAGGTCGCGGTGGATGATCTGGTGGACGGTCCTATGGTGGCTAAAATGAAGATCCAAAAAAGAAGGATGAGGCAGGTAGCAGTCAGAATCAGCGAGAAAATAATTTCAATCACTTCCAAGATCAGAATAATAGAGATCAGAGAGGAAGAGGAAGAGGACAAGGATCTGGAAGAGGTGGCTTCCGTGGAACATGTTTTCACTGTGGAGAAGAAGGTCATAAGGCATTTGAATGTCCTCAGTGCCAAGGCAGAATAGACAGGAGAAATGAAGGCTAGGCCAGAGTTGCACATGTCGATGAAGATGCTAAATCATCAAATTTTGAAGATGCTGAAAAAGGAGAAATGCTAATTAACAGAAGAGTCTTGCTGAGTGGTGAGAATGAAGCTGAACAAAGGAGGAGCCTATTTCGCACTAGATGCAAATGTGAGGGTAAATTTTGTGATGTGATTATCGATAGTGGAAGCACTGACAATTTGGTGTCAGAAGAGATGGTGACAAAGTTGAAGCTCAAGAGACAAAAACACCCACATCCATATCGGATTGCCTGGGTGCAAGATGACCACAAGGTCATGGTCAGTGAACAGTTCCTGGTAAAGATCAAGATTGGTGGGTACCAAGATGAGGTACTATGTGATATCATCTCTATGGATGCATGTCATATGCTCTTGGGTAGACTGTGGCAGTTTGAAAGATGTGTTGTACACGATGGTCGTGCAAATACCTATTCCCTGACAAAGGATGGAGTGCGACATAAGCTAAAGCCATTGAAGGAGACCGAAGAAAAGGTATGTGGTAATGCAAGAATAACATTTGTTGATGGAAGAAAATTCCTAGATGCTATGAGGCATGAGCATGTGTGTTTTGCTTTAATTCCCAAAGTTGGTAAAGAAGAAGTAGAGGATGTACCTGTAGAGGTTGCAGATTTGTTGAATGAGTTTTAGGATATTGTATCTAATAATGTACCTGATGGATTACCACCCTTAAGGAAGATTAGTCATCAGATGGATTTGATTCTAGGAGCCAGTTTTCCAAACAAGGCAGCACATAGAATGACACCAGCAGAAAGTGAAGAGTTGAATAGACAAGTACATGAGTTGTTACAGAAGGGATTGATTCGGGAGAGCCTGAGTCCATGTGATGTACCAGTAGTATTAGCACCAAAGAAGAATAGAGAATGGAGGATGTGTACAGATTATAGAGCAATAAACAAGATCACAATCAAGTATAGGTTTCCATTGCCGCGAATGGATGATATTATGGATTGTTTGAGTGGAGCTGTGTATTTCTCAAAGATAGATCTAAAGAGTGGATATCACCAGATTCGAATCAGAGAAGGAGATGAATGGAAGACTGCCTTCAAGACAAAGGAAGGACTATATGAGTGGTTAGTCATGCCTTTTGGGCTAACCAATGCACCGAGCACTTTCATGCAGCTCATGAACGAGGTTCTGAAAGAATTTTTGGGTAAGTTTGTCATTGTTTACCTAGAAGATATTTTGATTTTTAGCAAGACATTGGAGGAACATATGATGCATATTCATATGGTGTTTGAGAAGTTGAGAGATGAGAAATTGTTGATTAATTTGAATAAGTGCAGTTTTGTGAAGAAAGAGTTAGTGTATTTGGGATTTGAAGTTTCAGCAAAAAGTCTAAAAATGGACCCAGAGAAGGTACAGGCTATCCTTGAATGGCCTACTCCAAGGAGTGCTACTGAGGTAAGATCTTTTCATGGTTTGGCTAGCTTTTACAGAAAGTTTATCAGAAATTTTAGCAGTATTTGTGGACCCTTGACTGAAACAATGAGAGGGGATAGAAAAGAGTTTAAGTGGACTAATGGGGCAGAAAAGAGTTTTCAATTGTTGAAATAAAAAGTTACAGAACAACTTGTTTTAGCACTTCTAGATTTTAATAAGGTGTTTCAAGTAGATTGTGATGCTAGTGGTACTGCAATAGGAGCTGTTATGAGACAAGAAGGTAAACCTATTGCTTATTTCAGTGAGAAGTTAAATGATGCCAAGAGAAAATATTTTATTTATGATCAAGAATTTTATGCTATAGTTCAAGCATTAAAGAAGTGATGACATTATCTACTTCGTAAGGAGTTTTTTTTGTATACTGATCATCAAGCTTTGCAATATTTGAATAGTCAAGGAAAATTGAATCAAAGGCATTTGAAATGGATTGAGTTTTTGCACAGTTATTCATTTATTTTGAAACACAGGAGTGGAAAGTCTAATAGGGTTGCAGATGCTCTTAGCAGAAGGCAACTATTGCTGACAGAAATGCAGATTGAAGTGGTTGGGTTCAAGGAACTCAAAAATTTGTATGTAGAGGATCCTGATTTTGGTGAAGCTTGAAAAGCTTGTACAGAACCTGTTACTCTAGACAAGATGAAATGGTTGGATTTCATCATCCAGGATGATATGCTATTCAGAGGGAGTCATTTGTGCATTCCATGAAGTTCTATGAGAGAGAATCTCATCAAGGAGAAGCATATTGGAGGATTGGCTGGACATTTTGGTCGTGATAAAACCCTTGCTTTGGTTGGTGAGAATTATTATTGGCCACAATTGTAGCAAGATGTGAAGAAGTTTGTATAGAGGTGCAGAGTATGTTAGATGGTGAAAGGAGTGAAGCAGAATACAGGGTTGTATCAGCCATTACCTATACCGGAGAAGCCTTGGGAGGATATCAGCATGGACTTTATTCTTGGTTTACCGAGGACTCAGCGGGGACATGATTCAATTTTTTATGGTGGTCGACAGATTTTTGAAGATGGCACATTTCATTCCCTGCAAAAAGACTAATGATGTCATTCATGTAGCAGAATTCTTTTTCAGAGTAGTGAGACTTCATGTTTTGCCAAAGACCATAGTTTCAGATCGGGACACTAAGTTTGTTGGATATTTCTGGCGTACATTGTGGAAGAAGTTGAAGACAGATTTGAAGTTTAGTTCATCACATCATCCACATACTAATGGACAAACAGAGGTGGTGAATAGGAGTTTGGGAAATTTGCTGAGATGTTTGGTTGGAGATAAGCCAACAGGATGGGATTTGATTTTACCACAGGTGGAATTTGCATACATTAATTATGTCAACAAGAGCACTGGTAAATCACCATTCTAGATTGTATATGGAAGTAGTCCAAGAAATGCATCTAAATTGAGGAAGATACATAAAGGAGAAATAAGTAGTGCTGAAGCTGAGGATTTTGTAGAATAATTGAAGAACATCCACGGGGAGGTGAGGAAGCATATTACCAAGATGAACGCACAGTATAAGGCTAAGGCAGATGAGAAAAGGAGGTATAAGGAATTTTAGGTTGGTGATGAAGTCATGGTTCATTTGCGGAAGGAGCGGTTTCCAGTTGGTACATATAACAAGCTGAAAATGAAGAAGTTTGGACTATGTAAGATACTGAAGAAATATGATTCAGGAAACACATATGAGGTAGAATTGCCTACTGAGCTACATATTTCACCAGTGTTTAACATTTTAGATCTGACAGAGTATCATGAAGGAGGTGTTGAAGATGCGATCACAACAGCACAGTGGAATATTCTAGCAACTAGTTCAAACACTAAGGAGATCGAAGATATACTGGATAGGCGTGTTGGTAGAAGCACAAGGAATAGGACATATGAAGAATATCTGGTCAAGTGGAAAGGATGACCTATTGAAGATTCATCATGGCTGACAAAGGAGGAGGTTAGCCGTCTTAGTTTTCCTTTTCACACCTGAGTCGTGACAGGGTCACTTCTCAAATTACCCTGGGTGTCTGATGCAGGAGCATCCTGGGTGTAGGAGCAATCTTGCATCACCCAAAAATATTTCTATTTTTATATTCAATAAGGGCTATTTTGTGCAAAGCTGTTATTTTTGGTAATTTTCGTATGTGCTTAGAATGATTTGATTTCTTTCTTGGAGGTTCATTTTGGTCATATAAGTCTGCCAGTAAAGTTTCATTGCCAGATCAAGTGTATATTGGAAGATATTGAAGATTTTCAGTATTGGCAGCATGGTACAGAAACTTTGAACTCAGTTTTGAAGGCTTTAGAGGCCCCGAATGAGGTAAAAAATTTGGGTGACGAGCGCTTGCGCCGGTCAAGCCTGTAGAGCACTTCATGGCATTTCTGAAATGGTGTTATAATAGTCAATCGGGTCAACTGGTGATGACTTATGGTCTCCGGAAGTCGGGTCACCTGAAATGGCGAAAAATAATTTTCTTTCAAAATTTTTGTTCGGGTTTCAAAAGTTATTTTGAGCTGACTTTGATGTAATAAATTGAAAAATAAAATAATTCTAAGTTTGGTTGGCCCTTAGGGCTAAATTTCTGGAACCTTCTCAGGCGGTGAAAATTGTGTATATAAGGAAGGCTGTATTATTGTCTTAGGCTGTTCAGAATAGTTCTGGGTTGTAGATCTGGGTATTGATTCGAGGCTTTGTCCTACAGAATATTGTAAGGGAATGCCCATGTGGCTTTGCATATTATAATTCTGAAAGTTTGTAATTCCACATTTGTGGAGATAATAAGAAGCCAATTTTCTATTCTTGCATATTATTGTTGTTGTTTCTCTATTTCTGTTATGTGTTTGTGGTATTAAGGGGAGCATCCTTCATCAAGGGGTATCATCCTTCATCAATCATACAGTTTACAGCTCATCAAGTTCCATTGGCTAAACTAATCATTTTGTTGCTTTTGTCCATACTCAATTAACAAAGAAATGTGTCGGTGAGCACAAGCTTGGTTTATAATGTGCTCGGTATACACTACACTGCTTGGTGTATACTGAAATGCTTCATTAACTGACCACACTACCTTGTGTCTTTTAGCTCTTTTCTTCATCATAGATGAATGCAACATAATCAAGTCAATAACATAAGGTCATAGACTCATCAATAAGTTACCCAATGTATTCCTTATCCTCATCTATTCATATTCATCTTTCTCATGTAGATATATATGTTCTTCATCTCTTTTTCTCATTTTTATAGATGTTTAGGTATTTGTAACTTGCAAGATAAGTGTTGTCAAAACTAGTTAACATCAATGACAACATATTACTGATTTAATCATCTTACATATCTAATCAGTAACTCAGTGATCTCTAATCACTGATCTTCAATTAGGTTCTAAATCACTTATAGTTCATCAATCTCTTCCTTTGGCATTGATGGCATCTCAAGCAATATGAAGTGTACCATACACATACCAAACATATATTCTACAACTCTGTAAACAAATGTTGCAGCTCGGTATAAGCTCTCCCTAGCTTAATATGTTTAATCACTACGTTACTTAACAACATTGTAGGTGCAGACTATCTTCTATATATAAGATCTTTGCAGCTCTCAAATTTCTTATTCTATTCTCAATAACAAATCTTCTTCAGTTTATCTCTCCCTTTCATTTGAGTTCTCTCTCCCTTTGATAGATGTTCCAGTATTCTCATCGGTTATCATATTGTTTATCTCTCCCTTTGATAAAAATGCCAAAGAAACACATAAACATACAATTTTGTTGTATCCATATAACTCTTTGTTTCCCAATTTTGTATAGTATCTACATAGACTGTTATGCAAATCTATTCCAGTTCTTCAAACCTTTCACAACTCTAGACAGAATCTAAAGTGTGAACTATGCTACATCAACATGAATGATCTTCTGATAAGATTAGGCTGATGCAACCTCCAGATCACATTATTGACCGATAGACAGGTGATAGACCCCAAGTTTAGTCCTCAAATATTCAAAAGTTTCCTTCAGTAGAGGCTTGGTAAATATGTCTGCAAGTTGCTCTTTAGATGTAAAAAATTCTAATCTGACTTGTTTCTTGGTGCAGAGCACCCTCACTATGAAGACACCATGGAGGATAAGTGGATAGTTAAGTCTAATTAGTGAGTTTTGATTTTCATTATGTTTAGTTGTGTGGAGAATTAGTTTATGTGTTTTTAATAAAGGACTTGTCATAGTCCATTTTGTTTGTAAAAGGCCTAATTGAGAAACTATGTAATTGAGTCATGTGTATGAAAATGTAAAAAACATGCTAATGTGCTGATCCACTTCCCTAGGTTGACAACAACTTAGAGTTTTGCAAAGATACTTAGCATTGTGCAAGGATAAGAGGAGTTGGTTATGAGAGACACACATGGTAAGGCTTATATAAGCTAAGGAATTCTTTGTTTTTGGGTTGGTTGATGTTAAAGAAGAAAGCCATCATTGAAAGTACGGACAAACTGTTGTCCCAACTAGTTTTCTTAGTTTTCATGTGTTTTTCATGCATTATACAACCTATGTACGGATGTTTTGAGACTTCTTGTTGTGATATTTAGTTAGTTCTCTGAATTACCTTTCATTTTCACTTGGTCTCATGCTTTGAATCAATCTGGTTGAAAATTTATAAGTAATTTACTATCAACTAGTCCAGAATCTCAATTTTCAGCATTTCCATGCAAATAGAGGGCTCCATTACTACTTGTCATGGTTGAAAATGCTTTATACCTTGTGGGAAGTGGTGATGGAGTTTTTACATTGTAATATAGTTTTCTTTTTGTCTATACAAAGCTTTCTAATGAAGTTATGGTGATGCCCTAGGCTGATCCCTGAGTTTGGATAAGCCTGTGTAGAGGGAAAATCTGTTTGGTTTGGAGTTTTGGTGTGAAGAAAGACACCATTATGTATTTGTTTTGGAAAGCTATTTGAGTCCTCTTTCCAATGGTGTATGAGGTTTACAAAGATATGCTAACTGGTGAAGGGTTTGAAACATAAAATCTGTTCTGTAAATCCTAGGAACCCTTAAAATGCAGTTCAGTGCGAGACCCATATCTTTTTAACCAACTGTTGGATCCTTCTAATTTTGGAGTATGTTTTTGAAAACCTAATGGTTCTCATTCTCACCAGAGAGATTGAGCATTTTAATTAATGTTAAAAAGTTAAGTGTCGACAAGTTTGAAGAAAGTTGTATGGGAAGCATAGATGGTTAAAGAACACAAAGGGGACTTATGGGAGTGAAAATTCATGGAATTTAGGGTAGTGATCCAATAGCAAGGGTTGTGGGATTTCAAGGGAAGTAAGGCTATACCTAGGAGCCAAGCCTTGGGGATTAGGCCTAGGAGGTCTAATAGAGAGAAAACAATACTAAGATCATTGGATGATCTAGGTTTAGTTAAGGGGAGTTTTAAGAAGCCCACAAACCCTCTGCATCAGAGTGGTATCAGAGCACCTCGATGTATCCCACAAATCTGCACATTCTCATTTCTCTTACATGTTGAGGCCAACTTGGGAATGATCTTCGATGTCATTCGGTTGTTCCAAACTTAAATAACTCTACCCATCGTTCTGCAACTTCATCTCCCAACACCATTACTCGACACCATCATTGGTCTATGTAATAGTTCCTATGAAAACTATCATGTAATCTCAATCACACTGAGCATAGCCCTTGGTTCCTATCACAGATCATTGATCTTATTACTGTGATCATTGTCACTCTCCTTCCTAAATCCATGACTCTCCCTCATGGCATAAGCTATTACAACAACTTTCATAAAACCGTTTCTTGATACCCCAAATTGGGACAAATACAACATGAAATCAAAACCACATAAGAGCAATGAATCAATACTAAGGTATCAATCAACTTGACAACCATTGTAAACTTCAATACTTCCATGGCTTTCCAATTGGACTGCAAACATTGCTCTGTCAAATAAGACCGATTGTACCATGATTCGAAATCATCATAAGATTTTTATATAACGGTTTCAATACATTCGAGACTGTTCTGCTACCCACCACAACCACTATTAAACTTCCTCGAACAATGAAACAAATATTAATCGAACAACAATGGAAACTACAAAACTGACCACCCTTTTTTGATAAAGAAACTGACACACTTGCACCAACCTGATATGTTCCACTGTCATGTTCTTCCACAAAAAGAAGTGAAATATAAACAAATAGTAACCATTCAATCAAGAAATATGAAACCGATCCCAACCACTGCTATGTTCTTCCACAAAGAACTGTAACCATAACAATATAATAACCAAAGAGAAATCCATCAACCCGATTCATAAACAAAATTAATATCAAAGATAGAGAGAGGACTAAAACAACTAACAACAATTCCATTATCATTCTCTTTACCTTTTACAAATGAATGGCTCTCTGGCTGCTGCTAGAGAGCCATTTAGGATTTTCTTTCCTAATCCACTCTCTCAAATTACTGTAATTGATTCCTCCCCAGTTCTATCTAATTACAATAATGAGATGTCTATCTAAAGACCCTCTTGATAGTTATAACCATTCAACTACCCTAAGATCGTTCATATTCCCATGTAGATTTTTGGTTACAAAGAGGTCACATAATATCTTTTATGAGTCATTACAATGCATATGATACAACTTATCCTTTCTAGACACGATTCCAAGAACTTCTAAAATGACTTCACAAATGACCTATATCATTAAATAATATGAAAGAACTTCTAAAATGACTTCACAAATGACCTATATCATTAAATAATATGAAATTTGTCAGTGGAGGTGGTGCCCCTGCATCATGCTCGCAAGTTTGAAAATTTTCCATGTCCCATGGAAATGCTTTGGTGAGACTGCAACTAAATCTTTGGCCTCATTATCTTCATCGCAGCATTGACACTTCCACTGCACACTCTCTTTCCTTTCAACTCTGACTCCTACCAATGGAGTTCACATTGCTGCCACCATGGCGCTTCCCATTTCACAGTCCATTCCTCCAAGCTGCTACAACAACCTTTGTCCCTCACTTGGGAGTCCTTCATGCCTCTCTCCCCAATCTCTTGGTGACTCACAAGACCATCCCATGGCCTTTTGGTAGACTTCCTATCCACCTCCTACAGCCAAATGAATTGGCACCAAATTTGCAACCATAAAACTTTGATACAAGAATCAAAACAATAATGATAATGTTGTCCGGTGTAGATCCAATCTACACACTCAGAACCTTCTAAGCTCTAATACCATTCTGATGTAGAGCGCCTTGATGTATCCTACAAATCTGCACATTCTCATTTCTCTTACATGTTGAGGCCGACTTGGGAATGATCTTCGATGTCATTCGGTTGTTCCAAACTTAAATAGCTCTACCCATCATTCTACAACTTCATCTCCCAACACCATTACTCGACACCATCATTGGTCTGTGTAATGGTTCCTATGAAAACTGTCATGTAATCTCAATCACACCAAGCATAGCCCTCGGTTCCTATCACAGATCATTGATCTTATTATTCAAAGGACCATTGCTTTTCATTCCTCAAAGTTCTATGCAGGAGAACATTATTAGGGAGAAACATCAATGCAGTTTGGGAGGTCATTTTGGACTTGATAAGACATTAGAATAAGTGACAATATATTATTATTGGCCAAAGGTACAAGCTAAAGTCAAAAAGTTTGTAGAGAAATGTATCATATGTCAAAGAGCTAAGGGAACAAGAAGTAATGCAAGACTATACCAGCCACTACCCATTCCACAACAACCTTGGGAATGTGTGAGTATGGATTTTGTGTTGGGATTGCCTAAGACTCCAAGAGGCTATGATAGTGTCTATGTAGTGGTGGATAGGTTCAGCAAGATGTCTCATAGGTTCAAGGGAAGAGGGACCTTCAGTTCAAGGTGGGTGACTTAGTCCTAGCATATCTTAGGAAGGAAAGGCTTCCTAAAGGCACCCCACACAAGTTGTTGATGAAAAAGATTGGGCCTCTCACAATATTGCACAAGTATGGCAACAATGCCTATGAGGTGGAGTTACCTCCAGATTTGGGCATCTCTCCCATCTTTAATGTTGGAGACCTTTATCATTTCAAGGGTACAATAGATGATGACACTCTTGGGTTAGAAACTTCAAGTGAAGACACTTATGATTGGGTCCACAACTTACCCACACCTCAGCCTGTCACATTGGAATGCATTCTTGATTCCAGGGTTCTCAAGAAGACAAGAAAAGGTGTATACAAGGAGTATCTTGTCAAGTGGATTGGCCTACCTGAATCAGAGGCAGTATGGATGACTGAAGCTGATATTTTGAAGCATGGCAACCGCTTGGTAGACCTAGTAACTCAAGGGACTTGAGTTTTTCATTTAAGGCGAGTATGGTGTAGAGCACCCTCACTATGAAGACACCATGGAGGATAAGTGGATAGTTAAGTCTAATTAGTGAGTTTTGATTTTCATTATGTTTAGTTGTGTGGAGATTTAGTTTATGTGTTTTTAATAAAGGACTTGTCATAGTCCATTTTTTTTGTAAAAGGCCTAATTGAGAAACTATGTAATTGAGTCATGTGTATGAAAATGTGAAAAACATGCTAATGTGCTGATCCACATTCCCTAGGTTGACAACAACTTAGAGTTCTACAAAGATACTTAGCATTGTGCAAGGATAAGAGGAGTTGGTTATGAGAGACACACATGGTAAGGCTTATATAAGCCAATTAATTCTTTGTTTTTGGGTTGGTTGATGTTAATGAAGAAATCCATCATTGAAAGTACGGACAAACTGTTGTCCCAACTAGTTTTCTGAGTTTTCATGTGTTTTTCATGCATTGTACGACCTATGTATGGATGTTTTGAGACTTATTGTTGTGATATTTAGTTAGTTCTCTGAATTACCTTTCATTTTCACTTGGTCTCATGCTTTGAATCAATCTGGTTGAAAAGTTATAAGTAATTTACCGTCAACTAGTCCAGAATCTCAATTTTCAGCATTTCCATGCAAATAGAGGGCTCCATTACCACTTGTCATGGTTGAAAATGCTTGATACCTTGTGGGAAGTGGTGATGGAGTTTTTACATTGTAATATAGTTTTCTTTTTGTCTGTACAGAGCTTTCTAATGAAGTTATGGTGATGCCCTAGGCTGATCCCTGAGTTTGGATGAGCCTGTGTAGAGGGAAAATCTGTTTGGTTTGGAGTTTTGGTGTGAAGAAAGACACCATTAAGTATATGTTATGTTTTGGAAAGATATTTGAGTCCTCTTTCCAATGGTTTATGGGGTTTACAAAGATATGCTAATTGGTGAAGGGTTTGTAGCATAAACATAAAATCTGTTCTGTAAATCCTAGGAACCCTTAAAATGCAGTTCAGTGTGGGGCCCATATCTATTTAACCAACCGTTGGATCCTTATGATTTTGGAGTATGTTTTTGACAACCTAATGATGCTCATTCTTACTAGAGTGATTGAGAAGTTTAATTAATGTTAAAATGTTACATCTATTTATGTACGGGTCTATCTAGAGATAGAAAAGAGCTTTTTTTGAAGTGTCAGCAAGTTACAAGAAAGTTGTACGGGAAGCATAGCTGGTTAAAGAACACAAAGGGGACTTATGGGAGTGAAAATTCATGGAATTTAGGGTAGTGATCCAATAGCAAGGGTTGTGGGATTTCAAGGGAAGTAAGGCTATACCTAGGAGCCAAGCCTTGGGGATTAGGCCTAGGAGGTCTAATATAGAGAAAACAATACTAAGATCATTGGATGATCTAGGTTTAGTTAAGGGGAGTTTTAAGAAGCCCACAAACCCTCTGCATCACTTCTCTTGTACTTGTTCTCTTAAGTAGTGATACTTAATGGATATGTACTTCTTTTTTTTAGTGCATTACTCAATTTTTTGAAATATTAATTGCACTAGTGTTGTCACAATATATAATCACCAACTTAGTGATTACCTCATTCATACCTTCCAACACTTGCTTGATATATGCAATATTTGAATAGTTTTTAGTAGCAGCAACATACTTTGCTTCGGTAGTGGACTAAGAAATACAAGGTTATTTCTTACTTGTACATGTAACAAGTCTTTCACCAAATATATTAAAATTCCATTGCCTAGAACTTTGTAGATCTCAGTATTTGATTTTTTACTTATTGAGATCTACAAAGTTCCAGGCAATGGAATTCTTGAATCAGGAATAAAAATCCACTCATAGTACAATTTGAAATCATATTCTTATCCAAAGATTCAATATGATACTATTTTATATCTCATCTATATATAAATCTAATAAATAATCTTCAATATTTAAAGTTGGCAATAGGTTTTCAACCTACCTGAAAATAGAAACTTGAACAAGTGTTGTAGGCCAGGCACCATCACCCCCTTCCATTCCTCCTCTTGGCTAGAATTATTGTGTACACCAATGTCACATCGGAATTCTCTTTGCAGAACTCTCAAATCCAAAATTGCATGTGTTGGCCTTGATCTAGGGTTATGCCTTGGCACAAGTCTTAGTTTTATTTTGGCATCAAATGTTGAATGATAAGAAAGGTCAGACAAGGCTTTGGAAAATTTTCCTACCTTAATGGAACCTATTTTAGCATAATATGTTTCCCCGAATCTGATGAATATACCTTGAAAAAAAAATTCAGAACACTCTAGGAAAAAATTGTGCTCTCATATGATGCATGGAGCATGCCATTGAAGTTATCGAGAATCTCTTTCTCTGTGAATGATTTATTTTTATCATCTCTAAATGTAAGCAATGTATACAACAGATCATCATAACTAGACACCTTTTCTGAACTCAACATGTCTTTTCTTTTCTCTATTAATGAATACATAATTTCATCAATCTCGGTGCGACCTTGACAGGCTATGCGATAACCATCTTCCCTTCGGTTTTCCCCATACATTCTTTTTTTTTTTTATCGAGTTGGATAGATATTTTCTTTCTAGTTTCCACCACTTCCTATTCCGTTGGAATTTTTCATTTTTATTGCCAGAAAATAAAATCCCCACAAATTTGGACATTTGATAGTCTTAAACTTCACCTGAAAACTCTGGCTTACAAGGTATTGTCACTCCCTCTTCACAATTAGGAGAATTATTATCTTCCACCATTACAGGCCACCTCCCCTTGATGAACACCATGTCATTCAAATGTTTTCATCACCTAACAATTTTGCACTTAGTTCTCCTAGATCATCTCCTAAACTTGCATGGATCCTCTACTATTCACCGTTCTCCTTCTCCCTCAAACTGTCATGGTTTTCCCATGTTCTTCTTATCTTCCCTCCATTCATGCCATTTAACAGCTCAACTACGTGAGCAAGGAGTTATCTACTTTTATCAAACTCTTCTAAATATTATTCACATGTCATAAATTAGGGAGAGAGTGGTAGTGTTTTCTTTTGTTTACTAAAAATGGGTTGTGACATCCTTCCCCCCTTAAATAATGCATCGTCCTAATGCATTGATCACAATAATATTAAAAAAAAACTAATAAATTTATAATTCACATGATCTATAATCTTTCATTATTTAATTTTTTAAGTTAATGCATGTATACACTTCTATATTCTAGCAGAAGATCAACAAGATTCAATTTCATTTGCTTACATAAAGCGAAATTTTCATCAATTATGAATTTTTGTAAGTACACACACCAAAAACAAAATACATTTAGAGTAAAAGCAAACACACTTGAATCATAATTATTTCAATAAAATTCCATCTGTAAATACATAGGAACAACATCAAAGCATTAGTACATGTTTTCAACAAAATCAAGATATATCATTCCTTCATCCTAATGCTTTTAGACATAAATCTTCATAATACCATCAATTTACAAAAGAGTACACACGTACATATGCTTCTTACCATACCTTGACATCATATTGAATTGATCAAGGTATTGAATACTTCATATCAAATTCCTGTCATACTTATATGTAGACACTTACAATAGTTTTAGTTAAATCAAATAACAATTATTCATGGAAGAAAATCTCTAATGGTAAATATTCAAGAATAAAGATAATCATTGGAAAACTACACACGTTCAACTTATAAGTTCTAAACCTTAACTTGATCATAAGTAAATCACCATCCATTTTCACAAATCACCTGAAAAGGTTAGTGGATCCATTTTCCATTTATGTGATCTAGGCCCTCATGCCCATCTCATTACAATAATATTTCAAAAATAGATTTTAACTCATTTCATCACATGGAATATATTTCATCTCTAAAACCATATAAGTCCTACAAGTCTTACCTGTTATTACAAATAAGCATTCAAATTTTCATCAATGTAATGCAAGTGTGCTTCATCTAAGCATAAGCATCCAAATAAATCATGATAATTCATCATCAAATAAAATCAACACATCAATGTATTTTATACATCTATAAAAATACATCCAAAAACATAACCATAAAGGTCAATCATGAAACAAGACACTTAATTGTAATTGGACATCTTTCCTTCTATAAGTCCCTATCTCCTATGCCATCGGATAGTCAATCGTCCATCTATAAATCTTGAGATGGGAGTGTGGCTCAAACGCTTGTCCATTCTAACCACAAAGCTTTACACTTCCTTGGGCTTCTACCTACTTGCAGAATTCCCAACCCTACAATGCCCAACAAATAAAAGGTAGGGGGTATCTGGTGCAGCCATGAAACTAACTACTTTCCACATATGTCTAAGTAGAACTAATCATGGATGTGGTAGGGAGATGGAACATGGGTAGCATATTTATGAAAACATATGTGAACAAGCTTTGGCCATAGCATCTTTTTATCACTAGGAATGAAAATTGGCAAGTAGAAAAACATCCCTTTCTACCCTTCCCTATTTACTTCTTCCACATTAGCACCCTCACTGGAAGGTAAGCTTTCCAATACACATACATAGTACAAAAATGATACAAACACAAGTATAGCATTTTTTTCTTTCCATTTATTATTGCATTAACAAAAGCATAAAAGTCACAGAACAAATCAACTAGTCTTATGAATTATGCTTTTCATCATGAGAAATCATAATACATCTTAAGTAGTCATGTAAGAATAAAGTGTTGACCATTATGTCAAAACACCAATAGAGCTTCATAACCAAATAATTCTATTCCATTTCCATAAAATTGTTGACCTATTCATCAATCATCAAGTGCATCAACTAATACATCCATTTCAATCATCTCATAATAATTTCATGCAAGATCTCAAATATAATCACCTATGTGCTAGTAATATCATATTAATGTCAAAAGATTTATTTTATAGGGATTCTATCATTCTGTGAATATCCATGCAATGTTCCTCATAGCATTAAAACTCACATCAAATAATATCAATCAATGTTAATTATTTCATAAAATGCATTTCTAATATACACAACCCTTTGCATGTCAATTCGGTTTGATCATTTTATAATAGTTGAAACATATTTTAAGAAACATATGAATGTAAGATGAAGAATGGTATGTTCTTCACAATCTACTCCCTTTGAAAATCTATTAATGTTGTATGTTGAACATGATAGATGACATCACTTCACACCACAAGACTAGTAATATAAAACACAAATTCTAGCCATCACAAGATCATAAGAAATCACAATATTCAAAGTTCTCAAATTTCAATTCAAAACCTCAAAGGTCATAATAAAATCTATAGAAGTGGGTGTGAAAAAAAATCTCATTGATTGAAAAAAAAAACTCAAACTGGTGGCTAGATGATCACAACAAAACTTAAAATTTCAAACTTGTCCTTCACCACTTGCAAAGTTCATCAAATTCAAATGAAACATCAATTGAAAACCAAATCACATTTACAAAGTGACTAACACTAGCCACAAGGAGGGAGTAGAAGCTACACGTCACCTTGCATCCAAGGTATGCTAAAGAGCATGACCATACTTCTAGAAAATAAATCTCAAAGATTACGTTATCATGTAGTAACACATTCAATGGTTAATACAACATATAATTGTTAGTTTTCTCTTTCCTTTTGAAATCTCACGCCATGCAAGGTAAGACATGTAAATATATTTTCACAATTTTTCTACGAATTCCTATTTCATATATAACATGTTGATCTCATCTTCCCAAAGAATCTCATTATAAGGTTCTAGTATTAAAATCCTTTCATAACACTTGCAAATAATCATTACAATAATACATGTTTTCCATCATTTATCGCAAGCCGAGTCCTGAATTTTGGCAAGCACTCACACCTTTATTGCATAACCATCATTATTTAACTACACAATATCTCATAAAATTTTATCTTCGTTATTTTCTACACCACTGTAGAGAAATAGATATCAAATTTTTAAGTGTATCCCATACTCAGTGTACCTCATAATTTTTCACATATTCTAACATTTTACAATATGAAACATAAAGAAATCACACCACTCAAAGGTAGACAGCTGTCAAGCTCATAGAACTATTTCAAAATTTCATAGTTCAAGAATAACCATGGACATTCAAAAAAATTCACACATGTAAGAAGTATTGTCCCTCAAGTCATGTCTATTTCTCATAAAAAAAAGGAACATCCTTTCCTTTCCTATCAAGATTAACTGTAACTGGAAGACACTCTAGTCAAATTAGGGAACCAGAGTTATGTTCATAGAATAGGCATTAATCGACTCACAATATTTGTGACTAAGGGTCGCAACTAAGCATAGTGAACTCAAGGCCCTAGAGTGGAACCCAGAGCTTTGATACTATATTTAATGACAGAACTTTCGGCAAAAAGGCCACATCAACAATTTGCAATAAAGACAAAGGAGTCGGTCAACAAGCCAAAGGTTAAATGCATAAGTCAACATAATACCAATAGATTCCCTATAAAATAGGAATAAAAGAAGTACAACTACGACCATAACTATTGAAATGATAAAGCATACCTATGTCCAAAAGTAAGCGGAATGTCAACCATCTATCGAATGTAGTAATGGAGTTGCAATAAGAGATTTCCCGTCAAACATATGCAAGTACAAACTATCAAATCAGGATAGGGTAGCTGCAAGAAGTTGAATCCCACTTTTGGGCCAAAAAGTGGAAGTGTTTTCTGTGTTTTTCAAAGTTTTTGTGAATTGATGTTGAAATTTGAGGCACTTAAAGATGAAATTTGAGGCACTTAAATATTGAATCTTGAAAAACTTGAGTAATATGAAATTTAGTGTCAGAGTCTAGTTTTCAAATATGTAATTTATTTGAATACCCACATGGTATAAATTGAATTTTAGTAGGCATGTTTAAAAACCACTTTTTCAAAATGTCTGTTTCGGGACCACACTAAACACGTGTACAACCACCCTTTTTTGAAGTAAATGAATGTATTTTTGTGAATCTTTTTGGGAAAAGGTACCTAAAACATTGAAGATTGGTGAGAATATTTTATCTTATTTTTTTATTGAATATTTTTTTTTATTAATTTTTAATTGACTATAAAGTATATTTTCGAAACCTTTGGTGTATGGCCACCATAATTTGAAGATAACTTCACCTTTTTTCAATTTTTTTTTTAATTTGAAGGAAATTCTATCTAGATTGGTGTCATATAACTCATTTTTAAAAAAATGTAAAATTAAAAAAGTTATTAAACTTTTAGTTAACCTTAGTATTTCAAGTTTAGGTACCACATTGGCTTAATAAATATTGTAAAAATATTAAAAGTTATCATATCACTATAAAATTTATATTTTTATAATCTGCACAATAAGAGCTAAAATGGGTTTTTGTTTTATCAAAAAATTCATTCGGGAAGGTGTCCAAAAAATTATAGCAAGGTAGAATTTTATTCTGTAATGCCTTAGCCATTTTTTTCAGGGTCAAGCATAAGCTTGGCCCCACCAAGCCTATCCTGAACCAAAAGCCAAGCCAATAGGTATGGTTCCCACTCATAGATTTACAAAACGGGCACCCATTTTTTTAAATTCACAAAACGGGCACTCATTTTGTGAAACTACAAAACGGGTGCCCGTTTTGATTTAAATAATGGGTGTCCATTTCATAAAGAGTCATTGCAGCTAAAAAATAGGATTGTGGGCCCGATCTCAATGATTGACAAGTTTTCAATCAATTTTTATCAATACGTACCAGGCAAACAAAATATTTTTATCAACATTCTGCACTTTTATCTTGTTTTGGATCTAACATTCAAAAAGAATTGTTTGAACTTGAATCTTGGTGCAAAAATGGGATCAAACCAACGTAGAATGAGGCCAAGGAAGGTTTTGACATCTGAGGACGTTGTAGCAAATAAAAAGGAGGCAAAATGACAACAAGAAAAAAGAGAAAGACTTTGAAACCTAAATAATGTTGGAGCATCAAGTTCAACAATTGTTTTAGAAGAGGAGGACAATGAAGACACCATAATGGATGCAAAGGTTGAAGAAAAAAATTTAGGTGCATCTTCTAATCCATTATTGGATACAGGTATGTCTTCACATCCAAATGTAACTTATTCTGATAAAGATGTTCATGATTTGCTAGAAGTAGGTTACAATAAAAATGATTTAAATTTTATTTCTGAAAATAGATTAACAAATTAAATTGCACATGAAATTTTAGAAATTAGTAATGTTAATCATAATGATAAAGGAATTGAAAGTCAAACCCCAATTGAAACTGAAAATCAAACAACAATTCAAATTGAAATCAACAATGTGGATGTAGACATAGAAACACCGATTGAGAAAGAAACTCCTTTGAATGATAATGAAATAAATGAATAATTTAGGTGAAATCCAAGAAGAAGGATGAGTCTCTAAAACAATTTGTATCAATTGTTGCTAGTGCCTTTGACACAATTGGAAAGAAAAGTCCTTCTAAAGATAGTAATGCGGCACGACGAGTAATAACAATAGCTTTAGTAAATAAAACTACTACTGATAAAAGAATAATTTCAAACATAAGTGGATATCTTAATATTCATCCTAAAAAGTTAACAAGAGCTGTAAAGAGAAGAGTTAACTTTGAAAGTGATCCAACAAACCATTTATGGAACTTCACTGGTAGACTCCCAAGGTCTGACATGAAACCTACTGGTGAAGTCAAAACTTTGATTGAAAATTTTTGGCATGATAATACAAGAGTATCCCCTAATTCCACAGATGTTCTTAAATTAAGAGTCAGTTCAAAAGTTCATGATCCACATCCAAAAAAATTTTTAGATATGACTCAAACAGAATTGTATAAAAAATTTGTGGATGATAAGGTATTAACTATTAGTATTAGTCAAAGATCTTTTGAAAAATGTAAACCATGGTATGTAAGGATTAACAAAGAAAGAATCACCTATTGTTGCAAAAATCATGTTCAATTTCATTATCATTATGATATTTTTCAATCTATATGTTCTACTATGCATACTAATAAAATGTTATAGGAATGTGGTATAAATATACCACCTCAAACTGTAAAGGAGTTTATATCAAATTTGTTTTGTAACCCACCTAATGAGCAATTTTATCTTTTGAATGCTTGTGTTTTTGTTGTATGTGATGTATGTGGCAATATTACATTATTAGATGAATGTTTGCATAAAAATATTCCATTTGATTTTGGACAACAATTAGTTCATGTACAAAGATTTAAAACTGTTCAGTATCCATTGAAGGATGGAAAAGTTGGAAAACGGTGTGACCTAATAACTAAAAAACTTAGTGTTAATGCTTTTATGAATGAATTCAAGAGTAAGGTCCTACCTAAATATGTGAAACACTCTAAAAATTCTAGATAGCTTGATGGACAATTTTGTATATGAAAGAATACATTTCCAATTGGTAGTATACTTTCAGTTGTTGACTCTGCAGAGAACTACACGCTTGCACCACAAGATGAGATCCAACCACAATATTATAATTTAGTGCAAGTAACAATTTTTGTTCATATTGTCTATAGACATCTACCTGATAGTACAGAAGAGGATCAGAAAATAATGAGAGAATATCATTTTTATATGAGTGATAATAAGTTACACTCATTGGAGTTTATCCAATATTGCTTTAAGACTTTTTATGAAAATTTAAGGGAGAGAGAAATTCATATAACACAACATCTAATATGGTCAGATAATTGCACAGGATAATTCAAGAATGCTAGAATGTTTTATTGGTTGAGTAGGATGCACAAGAAAATAAATATCCAACATATCTAGAGTTTTTTTGAGGTTAAAAATAGGAAGGGAGAACATGATGGTTCATGTGCATGTGTTAAGAGAGCCCTTTGTAGAGAGCAACTCAAATTTGAGGAAAAATAAAAATTTAAAGATGCATGTGCAATTGTTGAATGGTGTAAAACAAGTTTGTCTACAGAATCAAGTCAAAACTCTACAATCAAATATTTTTTCTAACTAGTTGAAGAGAAGAATATTGTTTCAAGATATGATTGTAATGCAATAAGTGGATCGGCTAAATGACATTCATTTAGGAGTTATAATTCTAACACTTGGACTATATGGACTAGGGAGGTTGCATGTTTTTGTCAATTCTGTGTTGCAGGTGAATGCGATGAATGCAAGAATATAGAATGGGTTGAAGAATGGGAACAAAAATCCTTAACACCTAGTGAGAGACAAGATGAAGATGATATAATAAAGGAAGACCTGGATCATGCCTTTGCATCAGAAGATTATGATCGTGTTTCAAACCTCATACAACCTGGTAATATAATTTAATTTATTCAAAAACTTTAAATTTTTTTACCTATTTATAAGAGAGGCCACCAGCATATTATACACGCACACTCTCCCTTCATGACTCAAAACTATCAATCTCAGAGTCTAATGTGTGTACAAAATCTACTATGCCTTGCATGTTATCTGCAAGGTGTAGTAGTTGGGCTGATGGATACAGATCATTTCTAATAATATTTATGTCTCTCATCATCACCTCTACATTTCTCCTAATACTATCCCTTAACTCTCTAGGTGGAGGTGGAGGTGGAGGTGGAAGTGGAGGTAGAGGTGGTGGTGGTGGTGCATGCTGACCTATAACTCATCAATATGAAAATAATCCATATTGCCATTCTGCGTACATATAAAAACATGATTGTAATACCTCAAAAATATGCTATAGGTTCATTAACGTCCTATATCGACACATCGAACAAAATCAACATCAAAGTCCTAACCAAAGGCACATCTGCACATCATCGAATCCAAATTGATTATCATAAATTCTGCATCGGGGAATATTCCTAGTAATATTCCTAATCATCATAATTATCTTTAATTTAATGATTATTTGGCGATAAATCCCATTTATCCTAAGTTTGATTAACTGAATATTTTCATATTTAATTAATTGGATTTAATTCTGCCACTTAATTATTTAATTGAATTTAATTATATTTATTCCTAAGTATTATTATTTAAATTTGACAATAAATCAAAATTTCTATTATTAATTGATTAAATTCTTATTTAATTAATTAAAGCAAGTTGTCATATTTAATGATATTATTTTTGAATAAAAGTTTGATTAAATGATTGATTAACCCATAAATCAATTATTTTATTTTCAAAAATCAATTAAGTTGAGAATAAATCACTTTATTTATTTATTAATTCATAATTATCCATGTGCACAATCAAAGAGCAGTTAAACTCTAAATAAGAAAATCAATGCAAGTTATTGACTTTTTGGAACTCAACATCATTTTTTAGTTTTAAAGTTGATCTAAACTTCTAATTTGAGTTAAAAAGCTATTTTTGCATTATTTGCATGTTTTTGTAAATTAAATTATCTTTATTTTCAGATAACTCAAAAATCAAGCTGAGTTAATTTGAGTGATTTATGGCTTTCTTTCATGCACCTCCAAAGCCCTAGATTTCTATAAATTAAGGCTTCAGCGCATCTCAAATCATCTCATAATTTTGCATAATCATGCTGAAGAATTGCTATTTGGAGAATCAAAGCTTATTGCGAATCAAGGATATTGTGAGATCAATTTGGTTTTTACATTCATTTAGTTTTTCATATCATATCATTGTTAGATCAATCTAAGAACATCATACTCACACCTATTAGAAGGCAGTAAATCGCCTAGTTAGTTTAGATTTCAATTTATTGCATGATTTCAATTTTTGCTAACCTCTAATGTTTTACTAAAGTGTTGTGTCTATAGATCAGGTACAAAATTCACACACACATTTCTGGCACCCACCGTGGGGCAACCCACCTTTACATGCTAGTTTTGATTTTTTTGGGGAGCTAAAACCCTAAAGTTTCAAAGATTTAATTTTATCTCTCAAATGGCTTAGATTTTGTCTCTGAAATTTTTTTGGCAAGTTGGACACATATCAGGGAACCTACAATAAAAAATTTAGAATTTTATAATATATTTAGAATTTTTAATAATTTTTTCTTTAAATTCTGGAAAAAATCAATATCTGACGTAAATCATCATATTTTTTAGAAATTTTTATATTTTCAAAAAGCTCTTTAAATTCTACAGGGGGTCTATTTTTTGTAATTTAAATTTGGATGCAATATAATAGCTCAAATAGTCAATTTACAAAAACTAGTCTATTTTGGTAAAACGGGTCTCTAGGGCACAACTGAAGAAATTTTTCTAAAATTTTTACATTTTTTAGAAATCTCTCTATTTTTTAGTAGGGGTGTCTATTCTAAATTTCTATTTTTGTGGCCAAAATCATATTAAAAAAATCAAATCTTGTTGACTAGGTCAAATGTAGCAAAAAAAAAAAAAAAATTGTGATGGGTATGCACTTATTTTTTTTACATGGTTCAATGAATGATATGAGTTGTCATTTGGGTTAATTGCTAGTTATTATTACTAATAATAATTGATTTTTAGAGCTAACCCTAGGGTTTTCATAAGTTGAAGATACGTTGCATATCTTGTTTGCTTGTTTTCTTATCGGAGATTTTGTTGCTTGCTTGCACGGGATTGCTTAACAAAGATAAAATCAAGTAAATATCTACTAAGCGCATCACAAGGATCTCAGATATTCTACTTGTTCTGATAATATTTTGATTTGGACTTAAAATAAATCTCTCGTGTGTCTAGCTTGAGTGCTTCTTTTCATGCTTTTGTTTTACACACTTGCATAATTGATACTAGGTTGTGACACCTTAGGTATTCATTTAAGCAGTCATAGATACTTGTGATTGATCTAGATTTCTATCTTGAGTTATTAGACTTGCTAAATCTATTGGCCCCTCATTTTGCCCCATGGTTGTAATCTCAGCGCCATAAAGGGGAGGGGTCTACAGGAGAGAAGCGTTAATTATTCCACCAGGCAACCCTTTTGTGCTTTTTAGAACTCACTTGTTTTCTAAGTTGTAGACTCATTTTTAGCTTGTGTGAGGGGTTAATTGTTCCACCTTGTGGACTCACCTCATATTCACTTTGAGTGCTAAGTGTTCCTCTTTCTTCTTTTGGGTACTTTCGATAGATTTACTTTCAGAAATATATCTATGAAAACATAGTAATTAGGCCCTATGAACACTATTTGTGGCTCTTGAGAGATTGGATTCCTAGTGAAATCCTTCTTGATGATGGAATCCTTATAGGTAGGGAGGATACTTAGTGTGTCTCACATTCTTCTAGGTCTGTGCATCTTCCCTTATTGATTGATACATTCTCTCTCCAGAGGGGTTGATAGATCACGTGGGGTTGATATCATAGACCTTGGTGAGATAATCTTCATCTTAGCGTGTCAGATTTATCTACCTACTTTGTCTGGGTTAAAATTGAAAAGGTGTCAAACCCTTGGATCTGGAGCTAAGTCCCCTTGTGGTATACTATTGTGAGTCACCTTTAGAGAGGGTTAATCGTAGCGGACACTCCCTTCACAAGGAAAACTATGTTGATAGAACCTCAAGCGGTAATAGCCATTTTCACCATGGTAGTGACAGCCGCTATATAAATGTCCTTGTGGAAGAAATCTCCATAGGTGTGGTTCATTGTTGGGTTGTCAGATCTCCCTAGCAGCTCTTAAAGATTAAGTTCTCAGACTGTGTCAAAACCCTGGTGCACCAGGATTGGAGTTCACCCCTTTGGATCATAAAAATTGCAGAGTCAAACCATTACTAAAAACTCTAGCGAGGCCAAATTTTTATTTTCTAGGGTATATGTGTGTCATTGAAAAACATTTTGGAACATACATAATTAGCACTTCTGAGGATTAGAATGAATAAGTCACTTGATTGTTCATGCGCAAGGTTGCTTTTGCCCTTGTTCATTGTTTTCAGACATGCTTGAAATCACTTGCTTGTTGTTTTGCATGCTTGTTTATCTATCTGGTTATTGAAAATGGACAAATCTATTACAATCCTCAAATCTGGACATTGAAATTTGCAAACAATCTGAATCTGAAAACTCAAAATTTGCAAAATCTGAATTAAAATTCTTTTCTAGAGTCAAAAGTCATCTCAAGAAGTCAGAAAGTCATACAAGTTTCTATCAAGTGTCATTTCATTACTACCCAATTATCGTATGGTAAAGAACCCAGTGTCGTACGAGCCTTTCTACCAGTCAAATTCCAAAAATCAAATCTTTCTAGCAACTGTCGTACGAGCTTTTCAACTATCGTTTCATAGCATACCCATTATCGTATGAGTCTGCAAAGTGTCGTTTGGGAAATTTTTGAAAGTTGTCAGAAAATTGTCAGAATTGCCAGATATTTAGTTTTTCAGCCCATTTCTAGAATCTGTCGAACAAATCACTGTGTCAGGAATAGAGCAATAGCTATTGAGAATCCTATCATTATCCTAAAGTGGTCTTTTGAATCTGATTCAGCGTTCTGTTTAATCGATTCGAGTTCTTTTCATCTTATGTCAAAACCTTGTTATAACTATTAATCTTCAATCAATCATCAAAATGACTAAGTGTTGTGATATCTTGCCCTCTGTCTTTTGGGAAATCTACCCATACATCCAGGGCACAGTATCCTTCACCCACGTCTAATCAAATCTTCAAATCAATCAAACCTTAACAAGGTTGCATCATCTGATCATCTTGATTCAATTCATTCTTCCATTATCTGGATCTTATTCATTTGTTTCACTCAAAGTTAATGGTGGAAACTAGAGCTTCCTCACATAAGAAATTTGGAGAAGCATCCCAGACCTTACCTATAACCACTATTAGGGGTCCAACTCTTGAGAAACTCATCAATTCTAGTCTTTATGAGGACGACGGTCTTGGCAACTATCGATTAAAAACTGGTTACATTCCTCCTCCATCAACTCACGAAGGTACCCAACAAACCCCGCATCAATCTATTCCAGGGAGTCCACAAACTCCTACCATGTCTCAAGCAGGGACAAACTTTGGCTCTCAAAGAACTCAATCTCAACATGGTGCGGATCAGGAACCCACACCTGAAGAAATTACTCAATATCGAAACGACGATAACTTGAAATGGATGATGAAGCATTTCTTGAAAGAAGATAGAGAGGCATACTTTTTACAATTAGCTCATCAAGGAGCTAAACTTCCTTCCAACTTTAATGTTGAAGATATCATTACGCATGAGGAAGAAACTCCACTCATAGCTATGACAAAATAGATGCATGCTATGCAAATTGAACTTAACAATCTTAAGAAAGAGAAGGAACCCAAGGAATTCTCCATGGAAGCTCTATGCCCTTTTCCTTTTGACAAAGACTTGTATATGCCACCATTTCCAAAAAGAGTGGAGATGCTGAAGTATGATAAGTATGATGGACACTCTGATCCTCAAGATCATGTCAGAGAATTCTGTACACAATCAATGGAGTTCATGCACAAACCAACCTATCTGATGCATCTCTTCCCTCAATCTCTAGGGGGAGCAGCCATCCACTGGTTCTCTAGACTACCTTCTACTATCAAAACTTTTGAGGAGTTGATCAAATTGTTTTATCAGCAATACTCCTACAATAGTCAACATCCAGTCACCATGATTGATATCTGTAATCTCAAGCAATATCCAGGGGAACCATTCCTAACATTTCTCAAGAGATAGAGGAAGAAGTTCTCTCTATATGCCAGACCTATTCTAGAAATAGAAAAATTGGAAATCTTCATCAGTAACCTTGTTCCAGAAATCAATTATCCTCTACAAATGCAAGATCATACATCTTTTGATAAGATGGTGGACAATGCTATTAAAATAAAAAAAAGTGCTTGTGAAAAAAGGAGAAATCACACTTCAAAAAGACAAGTACGAATCAGGATCCTGTTCTAAAGACAAGAACAAAAATGGGAACAAGAATAAAGGCATCATCATAGATGGTGTTGTTGACACTATCCATGCCCCATCAAAGGCACTATCCTACAATCTAAGTCTTCGTTCCCAAGCCATCAAAGCTTCAAAACAAAAGTCATCTAAACCATCTCAAAAGAAGCCAGAATACAAAAGATGGGATAATAAATGAATGTTTACTCCTCTTGGAGAATCTTTGGAATCCACCATGAGAGCTCTACTAGCTGATAACATCATCTCTTTGCTAGCAATCCGACCACCTGATTCTGAGCCTAAGCCAAAATGGTGGAGAGAAAATGAATTATGTGATTTCCATCGAGGTAAAGGTCACAAAATGAATAACTGCTTCCACTTGAAACATACTATTCAAGATATGATTGATAGTGGAGACATCATAGTTGACAATCCTAAGAGAAATAACAATCATATGGCATTTACAGAACCATTTCTGCAACATGGTCAAGGAGTTTCAACTTCTCAGCCTAATATGGGGGCAAAAGTCAACTATGCATACCCTGGAAATAATGCTGTCATCAATATGGTTGAACCATCTCTCTCTAAAAATTGCAATGTCATCACAATTGTATGATGAGAAAGAGGTCATTCATTAGCTAATGTAGTTACTGGATCACAAGCCCAAGCATATCTGAAAGGACAAATCCTAGATTCATTAAATGTCCCTAAGGTGCCCTTCAATCTTTCATCTACTTCTAAATAGAAGGCTACTTCCAAATCTTCCAATCCAAAGGATACAAGGCCTACATCTTATAGCATTGTTCAACAACTCCAACACACTAATGCAAAAATCTCCATGTTTGAGTTGCTTCAAATATCTCTAGCTCACAGAGCCATTCTAGACAAAGCTTTCCTTGGTTCCAATGTTCCTGATGACCTTGATTTAGACAGTTTCTAGACTATGGTTGGACATCTTACATCTCCACAATATATCTCCTTTTTAGAGGAAGATGAAAACTCCTTGAGTCACCCACATAATCAACCTTTGCATATAGAAGTCTTGATCCATAACCGTAGAGTCAAATGTGTGTTGATAGATGGGGGTGCTGGCCTAAACATTTGTTCTTATAGCTTGATCACACAATTGGGATTTTCAAAATTGGCTATTGATCCTAGAAAGAAAATAACTATCAAAGTGTATGATGAACAAGAAAGATCTTCTAAAGGCACCATTTTCTTACCTATCAGAGCGGGTCCAGTTATCAAAGATACCATCTATCAAGTGCTTGATCTACCTTTGGCTTACAACATCCTCCTAGGGAGACCATGGATACATGAAATGCAAGCTATTCCTTCTACATACCATCAATGTTTGAAGTTTCCTTATGAAGGAGTAGAGGTTACTATCCTCGCAGATCTGAATACAACTTGCAATACATTGAAGGAAAGTGTCGATAAGCTTGTGCCTAATAACAGAGAATCTTCCATTGAAACAACTAAAGAGGCATCCACATCTAAAATGGAAGATCTTGCAAAAGAGGTTAATATCAAAGAAAATAGTATGGGAGAATATACTATCGAGCTAGTCTTATCTTTGACATCTCTCCCTATCTCACCTAAGTCTTATGGGCAATCTTTGAAACAATCCAAACCAGACTCTAAAGAACCTCTTGAAGCATATAAAAAGAATTTTGTAGCAAAACAAGTATCCAAGCAAGAATTTGAAGAGGATGAAGCTATGCTATCATGGCTATACAAAGACGAACCTGAATCTCAAGTTGTTCAAACTAGTGACTCTACAGTATCCAAACTCCCTTCTAAGTCATATGGTCCAGGAGATAAATTAATAGCTAAGATGGGATATTCAGGTAAAGGAGCTCTAGGAATCAGAGGAAAAGGTCTTGAGGCACCTCTCCCACATACTGGTAGAGAAAATAAAAACAAAGTTGGCTTAGGATTTAAGAAGAAACCCTATCACCTCAAAGGTAATTGTTCCCATGTCATAGAGCAGATCACACCAAGAGAACCTCTTCTTAAGAAAGAAGAAATAGAACCATCAGATAGTGATTCAGATAGCTCAGAACTCATCCCCTATGAAAAATTGCCTAAAGAGATCAAAGACCTTGATGATAAAGATGATCTAATCAAAAGAATTAATGTAGTAGAAACACAAGAACCTACTATCAACCAAGAGATAGTTGCAACACAAGAACCAGCTAATCTCGAAAACAATCAAGAAGAGGGAGGTGGTAGTGATTTTGAGATAGATTCCCATGATTATGAATTCAAATCAGAATCTGAGGGTAACCCTTCTTGGGGTATTCACCCTGACTTTACTCATGTTCTAAGATTTCCTAGAGATCCTGAATCATAAGTTGAATCAAATGAATATGAATGGGGAGCCATTCTAGAACCAGATGAAGATGAGCTTATTATAGAGAAACATGTTGATGTTATTCACCAATATGCACCTAATCCCAATGTGAGTCTAGAGCGAAATGATGAACCTATCAAGTCTGATCTACCTATGGTTGAATTGAACTCCCACAATGACATTGAGCCTATTCAAAAATTGAATGTCTTAAGTTGTAATATCAGCTTTGAACTTGAGTGTCGGGTTAGGACCAATGATGACAGATTCATATCTGTAAACACTATCTCCTAATCTTTCCCTACTTTGACTATCCAATATCTAGAACTTATTAATCAAACCTCCACAAATCCAAGCCATGGTATTTATACCTTCCCAAATGACTATGCCCTTGCTTGCTACCTAAATGTAGTTGAGCCTATGAGTACTTCCATTAGTGAACCAAGCGTCAGCATGACTGAGTCGGACATCAAATATCTTAGTCAGAAAAATAAGAATAAAAAGAAAAAGAAAAATAGTTTTGAGGGTGAAAACCACTTTGTGGTAGTCTCAAAACCTACAAAAGTAAAAATAAAAGATGTATCCAAAGGTGAAAACCTCTCTGAGGTGCCTAAGGATGAGATATTTGATGTCCTTCTGAGTCATTTATAGGATAGATCTCCAGTTCTAATTGAGCCCACTCAATCCATCAATTTGGGTACAACAGAGGAACCACAATTGGTACATGTAGCACAATCATTATCAGAAGAAGAGAAGCAAAAATTTGCAACATTCCTAATAGAGAAGAAGATCAACTTTGCATGGAAATATTCAAATATGCCAGGATTGGATCCTAATCTTATAATGCATCATTTATCTATTACTCCAAATGTCAAAATTGTCAAGAAAAAATTGAGAAAGATGCATCCTCATGTTGCACTCTTGGTAAAAGATGAATTAGAGAAGCTCCTAAACACCAGATTCATTTGAGTTATTGACTATGTAGAGTGGATCTCCAATATTGTACCTATTTCTAAACCAGATGGTTCAATCAGAGTGTGCACAGACTTTAGAGATGTGAATAGAGCATGCCCTAAGGATGATTTTCCACTACCTAACATTGATATGATAGCGGACATGACTGTGGGTTTCGAGATGTATTCCTTAATGGATGGTTTCTCTAGATATAACCAAATAAAAATTGCTCCAGAGGATCAAGAGAAAACTACTTTCACATGTGCATGGGGCACCTTCTGTTGGAATGTCATGCCATTTGGGCTTAAAAATGTTGGTGCTACATATCAAAGAGCAATGACATCTATTTTTCATGACATGATGCATCAAACTATGGAAGATTATGTTGATGATACTTTAGCAAAATCTATGATTAGAACTGAACATCTAAAGGACTTGAGCATGATCCTAGACAGAATGGAAAAGTTTAGTCTCCGGCTAAATCCTAAGAAGTGTGCTTTTGGTGTCACTTCTGGAAAGCTCTTAGGATACATAGTTTCAAAAAAGGGCATTGAAGTTGATCCAGCTCAAGTAAAGGCTATAATTGAGATGCAACCTCCTAAGAATATCAGTCAGATGAGGCCATTGCAAGGAAGAGTTCAATCTATCAGAAGATTCATATCATAGCTAGCGGACATATCACAGCCTTTTACAAAAACATTACATAAAGGTGTGACCTTTGCATGGAATGAAGAATGTGAGAACAACTTTAACCATATCAAGAAGTATCTATCAAATCTGCCTATCTTGATGCCTCCTATTCATGGGAAGCCATTAATCTTATATGTCTCCACTACAGATACATTATTGGGGGCATTGCTAGCACAACATGATGAAGACAAAAATGAAAGAGCTATATACTATATCAGTAGGACATTGGTTGCATATGAGAAGAACTATTCAATGATTGAGAAAGCTTGTCTAGCTATAATCTTTGCATAACAGAAACTAAGACATTACATGTTAGCTCATACCACACAATTGGTAGCTAAGATTGACCCACTCAAGTACCTCCTAAGCAAAGCTGCCCTCACAGGTAGATTAGCTAAATGGGTCATGCTCTTAAGTGAATTTGACATTGAATATGTGGAATGAAAAGCTATCAAAGGATAGGTTATTGCTGATCAATTAGCAGATACACCTTTGATTGATGACACACCACTACAAATGGAATTTCCAGATTCCTCTATCATGCATCTTTCTTCTAGAGAATGGCAATTATTCTTTGATGGCTCCTATACATAGAATGGATTCAGAGCAGGCATATTGTTCATAACTCCTCAAGGATACTCAATCCCAAAGGCATTCAGATTAAAATTTCCTTGCACAAACAATATTGCAGAATATGAAGCCCTTTTGAATGGTATGAAACTAGCAATTGAGTGGAGAGTGACAGAGCTACACATTCATGGAGACTCTCAACTTGTTATTCATCAAGTAAATGATGTGTACCAAATTAAAGATGAAAAACTCATTCCTTACAAGAGAATGGTAGATGATTTAAAGAATTATTTCATATCTATCACATTTGAGCAAATTCCTAGAACAGAGAACAAGGCTACCAATGCAATGGCAACATTATCTACTTTATTACAACAGCCTGAACATGAGCTACACTATGAGTTCCTGGTGGAAGCACTATCTTATCCTACATACGATTCCCCCAAAACCCACATGATCTGCACTGTTGTAGGTCATGATTCATCCAGATACAAAAACCTATTTTCCTATCTCCAAGACCAAATCATTCTCGATACCTTCAATTGCCATGAGAAGAGATACCTTATCCGTAATGCCTCTTAATATGTCATCATTGGTAATGATCTATACAAACAAGGTCTAGATGGTATGCTACTTAGATGTTTAGAATGGGAAGAGTCTCAATGTGCATTAGAGGAAGTCCATGATGGTATTTGTGGGTCACACTCGAACGGTTTAACACTAGCTCAAAAACTTATTAGGGCTAGGTACTATTGGCTGGAAATGGAGAAAGAGGCTATCAAATTTGCTAAGAATGTGTCAAAAATGCCAAGTACATGGCAACTTAATTCATGTCCCAGGGAGGGATCTAATCCCCTTTACAACACAATGGCCTTTTCACCAATGGGCATTTGATCTTATAGGAGCTATACATCCTCATTCTTCTAATGGACATACCCATATAATCACAACTATAGATTATTTTAGAAAATGGGTAGAAGCAGTCCCTTTGACACAAGAAATGGGGAAACAAATATCTATGTTCATATTGAACTATATCATATGCAGATATGGGATACCTCATTCCATAATCATAGATAACAGTGGACAATTCAAGAACAAAGACCTAGATGATCTATGTGCCAAATTCAAGATCACACAACATTGGTCTTCTATCTACTATCCTCAAGGGAATCAACAAGCAGAGGCATCTAATAAGAATCTATTGAAAATCTTGCATCATATAGTTAATAAAATAGGAAGAGTCTGGAATCTCATGATCAATCTAGCTCTCTGGGCCTATAGAACAAGTATCAAAACACCTACTAGGGCTACACCTTTCACTTTAGTTTATGGGTCTGAAGTGGTACTGCCTATTGAGGTCAAAATCCCATCACAAAGAATCAAAATGCATGGTCTAGTAACTGATGATGACTACAGAGTGTCTAGGTTGCAAGAATTTGAACTACTAGATGAGTGTAGACAAGCAGCATATGATCATCTCAGAGTATATCAGAAGAGAATGTCTAGAGGCTACAACAAGAAAGTTAGACATAGAGAATTTCAGGTTGGTGATCTAGTCTTGAGAGAAAATCCTAAAAATCAATCCCATCGAGAACGCAAGGGGAAGTTTGAACCCAATTGGTTGGGTCCCTTTGTAATCACTGCTACTTTTGGCTCTGGTGCCTATCAACTCTCAATGACTGAAGGAGAATAGCTCTGAGAACCAATCAACGTTCTTCATCTGAAGAAATTCTACGCCTAAGGCATTCAGTCTATGGTAAAATGTCCTAAAAAAATCTTTAAAATTGGAAAAAGTCCTGAAAAAATGAACATCTTGGTGAAAACCTAGCAATGGGCACCTTGATGATTCACAAAAAAATCAAAAAATATCAAAACTACAAAAAAAATTGAAAAAATGAAAAATACAAAAAATGAGAAAAAAAAAGTGTCAGTGAAAACTTGGAAACAGGCGCCTTGGTAGCAAAAATAGAATCTCTGCCAAGATGGTGAAAACCTGGCAAATGGGCACCACTTGTTTCAAAATGCTCCATCTATCAGCACAATCTTGGTCTTTCCCAGCTTTCAGTTTTTCTTTAGTTTGTACATTTCTCTCAGTTTGTTTCTGCATTTCCAATTTTCAAATAAGTCAGTCTGTACACCAATCAGCTCAAGCGTCTGTATCCTATCAATGCTTAACACTTGGGGGCAATCAATGTCATATCCTATGGTCTCCCATGTATCTAAGATGTGTCATATCTAGTCAGAGTCATTTTGAAGCTTCATGTGAGTCAGTCAGTCAGTCTTGTCTCCAGAAAAGATTTTGCATCTACAACAACGCAATCAACATCAAACTGAAAACTGAAAACAATCTATGCTTTTTTACATGCTTTTATCTCCTTGTATGCTTACTAATTTGCATTGAGATTTTTGCATATTGTGTCCCTTCAAGCTCTTCAATGATGTCCTTTATAGGATTTAGAGAGTGATGACTGGGGGCATAATCTTTTCTTTGTTTTCTTCTTGTATGTGAAAATCTAACAACTTTGGAAATTCTGGATTGAAATGGTGTCCGACTGTAAGAGCCTCTATCTTGAATTGGATGGCCATGCGTACCTTGACCATTAATACCCAAAAAATTCAAGGAAGTTTGATCTAACTATTGTCTTTTTGAGTGAGTTCTTTCTCCTACTGTGAAACATGATCTTACCTAAGGATGTGAACAATAAAGGGTCACTACGGGTAATTCACATTGGATTTAGAATAATCTCTTGGTTGTTTGATGTGTTTGTCATGCAAGGCGTATTCAGGTCATCACGACGTTTATGTTTTGATGCTTATACAAATTGCTATATCAAAATGGACATGATATTCAGGTCATCTTGGCATTTATGCCTTGGTGCTTATATCTAATCCGACATTCCGAAAATAAAATCAATATTCATATATCCATGGTTGTTGGCTAGTGGGTGTTGTATTGATTCTTGCGCATACAAATCAATATTCATATGTCTATGGTTTCATAACTAGTGGGCATTGTATTGATTTATCTGGTTACCTAAAAGTTCAATGATGATAACAAATCGATATATGATCAGTGAGTAGGTCTTAGGTTGCATTTCATTCTACATTTCATTTTTCATCTTTGCATGATCTCACAATGGCTAAATGAACTTCAATGCTTAAACAATTCTCCACTCGCATCTTCAAATCTAACAAGAGCTGAATCTCACATGAAGGTTCCTCCAATGAAACAGCAAGTAGAATCCTTTTTTGGGATCAAAATCAAAATGTGAGATCGTTTATTATGTCAAAATCACGATTTAAAATTTTGGGCCTAGGATGGTCTACTGCTTGCATATTCGACCTTTGATCATCACAAAAATCCATAATTCAACTTAATTGATTATCTTACATCAAACTATCAAAATTTTAACTTGGTCAACTATGGTCAACTCATGGTTTAACCTAGTCAAACTTGGTCTCCAGGACCTCCAAACGATGTAGAATGCATTCCCGAACATGTTTAACCACTTCTCAAATTAATTAGCATGCTTCTGAACTATCAACGCTGACTTTTTCTTGTCAGATTTCAATTTTAATCCTGAAGGGGGCATGGTATTGCACATCATTCAAAGTCTATAATCTAATTTTGCCTATCAATCTTTCCAACTTGGTCAACTATGGTCAACTATGTCAACTTGGTCAACTATGGTCAACTTGGTCAACTATGGTCAACTCATGGTTTAACCTAGTCAAACTTGGTCTCCAGGACCTCCAAACGATGTAGAATGCATTCCCGAACATGTTTAACCACTTCTCAAATCAATTAGCATGCTTCTGAACTATCAATGCTGACTTTTTCTTGTCAGATTTCAATTTTAATCCTGAAGGGGGCATGGTATTGCACATCATTCAAAGTCTATAATCTAATTTTGCCTATAAATCTTTCCTTAGTATTCAAGACAACAACCTTGTCTAGTTTTTGATTCATCAAAAGTCCTCATCGCTTGGGGTAGATCAATCCTCACACAGGGCATATCAAATTCATCGAGATCCATATCAATCTAGTATTCTCTTAATCTTGTAAATCGTATCAGTTTTTGCTACTATCGGTTCAAATGTGTTATTTCTTTGGTTCTTCGGTAACTAAAGGGATTAGATGTGATACCTATGTGATTCTTCTAAGGACAATTGAGTCTGGAATCGGTCACTCACTTCTTCACAATCATAAGGTTCAGAATCAGGCATTTTGACACTTTTGTTTCATTCGTTCATTGTTGCTATAGTTAACATTATCTTTGGTCATTTAGGACCTATTATCTTCATATCAAATTTTTCAATCAGCTTCAATCTCATATCAATTATCAATTTCGAATCAGTTTCATATCTCTATCAAACACAAACTGTCTTTGAACCACTGCGTTTTGCATAGCCATTCAAAGAGGAGCAAAATGTAATACCCCAAAAATGGGCTATAGGTTCATTAACCTCCTATATCGACACATCGAACAAAATCAACATCAAAGTCCTAACCAAAGGCACATCTGCACATCATCAAATCCTAATTGATTATCATAAATTCTGCATCGAGGAATATTCCTAGTAATATTCCTAATCATCATAATTATCTTTAATTTAATGATTATTTGGCAATAAATCCCATTTATCCTAAGTTTGATTAATTGAATATTTTCATATTTAATTAATTGGATTTAATTCTACCACTTAATTATTTAATTGAATTTAATTATATTTATTCCTAAGTATTATTATTTAAATTTGATAATATTTTAAAATTTCTATTATTAATTGATTAAATTCTTATTTAATTAATTAAAGCAAGTTGTCATATTTAATGATATTATTTTTGAATAAAAGTTTGATTAAATGATTGATTAACCCATAAATCAATTGTTTTATTTTCAAAAATCAATTAAGTTGAGAATAAATCACTTTATTTATTTATTAATTCATAATTATCCATGTGCACAATCAAAGAGCAGTTAAACTCCAAATCAGAAAATCAATGCAAGTTATTGACTTTTTGGAACTCAACATCATTTTTGAGTTTTAAAGTTGATCTAAACTTCTAATTTGAGTTAAAAAGCTATTTTTGCATGATTTGCATATTTTTGTGAATTAAATTATCTTTATTTTCAGATAACTCAAAAATCAAGCTGAGTTAATCTGAGTGATTTATGGCTTTCTTTCATGCACCTTCAAAGCCCTGGATTTCTATAAATTAAGGCTTCAGCTCATCTCAAATCATCTCATAATTTTGCATAATCACGCTGAAGAATTGCTATCTGGAGAATCAAAGCTTATTGTGAATCAAGGATATTGTGAGATCAATTTGGTTTTTACATTCATTTAGTTTTTCATATCATATCATTGTTAGATCAATTCATAGCATATGAGTTTTTACATATCATAGATTTCATATCATTTTTCATATTATTGCATCTAAAATCCAAAAAAATATATTAATTGCATTCATATTTCATATTAGTTTTGCATCCAAATCCTTCATTTAGGTGTTAGAAGGCAGTAAATCGCCTAGTTAGTTTAGCTTTCAATTTATTGCACGATTTCAATTTTTGCTAACCTCTAATGTTTTACTAAAGTGTTGTGTCTACAGATCAGGTACAAAATTCACATACACAATGATAATTTACAAATAACATGAGAGAGAGAGAGAGAGAGACAGACAGACAGACAGACAGACAGACAGACAGACAGATGGACGAATAGAGAGAGAGAGAGAGAGAGAGAGAGAGAGAGAGAGAGAGAGAGAGAGAGAGAGAGAGAGAGAGAGAGAGAGAGATGAGATAGGGAGAGAAAGAGGAGAGAGAAAAGAGAGAAAGAGGAGAGGGGGAGAGAGAGGAGAGAGAAAGAGGAGAGAGTGAGAGAGAGAGAGAGAGGGTTTCTAGATTTATGTTTTGATTTTCTAAGTTTAGGGTTTCCTAATTTAATTTTCTATATTTTTACATTTTTGTTTTACTACCTAGGGTTTTGGTTTCTATGTAGGGTCCCATAATTTAATATTGTATAGGGTTAAATAAAAAATTCAAATAGTTTTCTACTTTGGTACGCTAATTTACAAAGTATATTAAAATTAAAAAGAATTATATTTATACAATAATTTGAAAACAACATTAAACTACATTTTTTAATTAAAAATAACTTGAAACTACAATTTTTAATGACAAAAATCATAGAAAAATAATAAAAAATAATAGTACGTACCTGGAACATGAAAAAAATGGCAAATGGGGTTGGTAGGGGAAGCTAATTCAGGCACCCGAGCTCTGCTAAACATGATTCCATTTTTTGAAGGTGAAAATGATAAGAAATTATTTTTAAAAATAAATAAATAGAATTTAGAAACGGGCACCCGATTTGTAAGAATCGGGTGCTTGTTTCCCTTCGGGTGCCCGATCCTAAACGTGCGCCCTATTTTTGAAAATTGGCACCCAGAGGGAAACAAGCACCCAATTCTTACCAAAATTACCAAGGTAAATAACAAAATTACCAAATACCACCATGTCGAATTCAAAGAAGCGTGTAGCACTATAAAGGAAAGTTCTTCCTGAAGGAAGCTTCAGAAACCTATTCACAAAAGTCATCAGGAGCGAGAATATTGTGGGAGTGCATTTCCACCCTACCACAAAGTAGTAACACTTCCCCGGAATCCTTCCTGACATGAAGGATACCTGGCCCAGCTAGAAGTAGTGTAACAAAGTAAAACTGATAGGAGTAATGGAATTTTGTGGCAATGCATATATATTTATATAACTATGCTTTACTAAATCAATCGCATAGGTATCTAAAGAGGAGCATATATCACAAATGAAATAATAGATGAAATAACCCTTTCATATTGTTGTGACATTCTGATTCCATTTCATACATACAGAAAAACAATAACAAGATTATGTCATATATGTAGAGAACACAAATTTATACTCATTCATGTAACATTTAAAAGAAACAATGCAAAAGACATCTCTCCAATGCATATAAATGGTAACTTCAAACCAATATTTCAGTCCTCATATGACCAATAGAAATCATATAAGTACAAGGATAAACTCTTCATATTTCAGTATTTCAACCAAGAGTGCAACCATTCTATTTCATTTAAGAAGAAGAGTGAAATTAACTAAACATAGAGAAAAATAATTTTTTTGCACACACTTTCCATAGGATTTATTCACATATAAAACACAGAGCTAAGCATTTATATTAATCTCATAGTACAGCAATCACATATGATAATGAAATCAATCTTATAGAAAAATAGAAAAATGTGCTATTTCAAAGAGCAATTAACTTCCTTGAATTCAACTCTATGATGCCATTAGATATTCATGAACTCAAAGTAAGAATTTATTGAGTACTCTAGGAAAATTAATGATGCCAATGGTATCACAACCTTTCTTTTATTCACTCAACCATTCGATAAACTTTTTAAATAATGAATGCATACTGGATTCAGAGCATGTCTTGTAGTTTATCCTCTACTATTGAATCCCCTTCCTAGACTAAACAACATAATCGTTCTTACATATGAAGGAGACTTTAAAATAAAATAATGGTTGTCTTTCTTACTATCAAAGATAAATCACAATTCAGAAACTACGTAAAGTTTCTCTTTCTCCTAATACTTTGCTAGTCCAAGCAATTGATAAATTTATAAATTTTAATTTTAGTGTATATATATATATATATATATATATATATATATATATATATATATATTCTTCCTGAAAGGTTTTCTACCATACATTGGTTCTAGGAACTTAAGTTTGCTTGTTCCAAGCTCAAAATATTTAACATAAATACATAAAGGGTGCTCAGTATGCTTCTCCGAAGATAGAATTTAAAGACATATAAATCAAACATAATTGCAATATGCTTCTGCACTATTTAGGAAGCCACTCAAAATATATCAATGAGAAAACATATTTCATACATACATATATATGTATATATATATGTATATATATATGTATATACATATATATGTATATATATATATATGTGTATATATATATATATATATGTATATAAATATATATATATATGTATATATATGTATATATGTATATATATATATATATATATATACATACATACATACATACATACATACATATACATACATATATATATGTATATGTATTTATGTATGTATATGTATATATATATATATATATATGTATATATATATATATATATATATGTATATATGTATGTATATGTATATATATATATATGTATATATATATATATATATATATATGTATG